>JAWPHD010001218.1:0-337500 GCA_037043455.1 Cyrtodaria siliqua
TGGATTCCCGAGGGATACGAAAATGTTGGAATAAATTAATAGATGGGGAAAAAATCATTTATACAGTGCTACAGTTTATAAAAAACCTAAGCGCTTTTGGCTATATATATACACTCAAGTGATATGAAAACGCAACACGGGAATTTCCGCTATATATTGTATGTACAATATGCTGCTTTTAATCGAATGGTACATGGCTACGTAAGACCTTTCCTTTTGGAAAAAATACTAAAACAACAAATAATACAGCACATAGTATTCCTTCAATGTTTCATTATTCACAGAGTACGCGTTTGGCTCAATCATGTGAGCAAACTTAGGATGCAACATTTTGCAAACTATTTACGTTAAATACAGTAAAGAACTAGCTCAATTTTTCAAAGAGCTACTTCAACATTTATGAAGTTCTTGTTACAAAGTGTAGTGTGATTAAAACGTCTACAACATCACAGTTGTGTCCTTTCTCTAGTTAACTGCAACTTTCTTTTTAAAAAACATCTTGGGATTTCTTTGGAATATTATGTGCAGCTAAGTGTGCAGTATATACAATATATAGCGGAAATTCCCGTGTTGCGTTCTCATATCACTTGAGTGTATATATCGAACATAATAAAGACTCTCTGTTAAATGTTTTAACTCCGCTAAGCTTTCGAACTTACGTCCTTCGTCAGGGCTAATTTACTACTCAATGTATACAAGTAAAACGGACGTGACGTCGTTGTGAGCGCGTCATAACGTCGAGTGTAATTGCGCGCTATTCCTTCAGGTTGCAGAAAACTAAATACTTTCCCATAGACTTCCTTTGGCACCTGTCAGCTAATATCTGAAGAATTATACACTAGATTTTCTTTAAATTACCTTATTTCATAGATATTTCCATCACAAAGCCTTTGAAAGTGTGAAAAAGACAACTTTTCCAGCTCAACCTCTCTGCACATATCTGTGTTTACAAACACTATTGAATCCGCACTGAATATTGACATGCAATTTCAATGGATGTTAAATTTCAAAAACATGAAAAAATATTGTTTTATTTAATTTAATGATCCTAGCTGATGGGGATTATTTTACCTATAGTTTATCCTTCCTGAAAATTCATATTGAATATTTAGAAGTTATATCTGCTGACCTCTGTGAACTTTCACTTCTGTAATGAATCGTACACAACAAAAGCGGGGCTTAACCCAGGCTATATTTAGCTGTACGCAGCCTATACCAAAACTTTATTTCAAATACCATGACCAATGTGCCTTGTTTTTACAATTAGTACCCCTATGTCAACATCTATAACAAATATGAAGACTGCATTGTACCAAAAAATAAATGTTTATCTTATTTCTTTGTCGACATGCTGTTCTCAACTGAAAGCAGACTGAAATAATTGTTTTTAAGATTTCTCAACACTTTAATCTTGTTGCAACTCAATAAAATCTGTTTAAATTGCCTATATTCTTGTTTGATTTTATACATCAGAGTGTTTTATTCACAAAAATATATATATATATGTCAAAATGATATAAATATTTATATTTTCAAGTGATTTTCTAAAATACACTCCCTCCTTATTGAGTATATATGGAAAATCATTGGATTAAGGGTTAAAAGAAACCAATCCAATACAATTAGAACATGAAAATAACAAAAAAGTCAAGTTTATTAATCTATTTATCAACACAAACAGATAATTGCCATGATTATGAAAGCAATTACTACAGCACATAAGTTGCCAGCAGGGCATGTGCACGCCAAAACGTCATGTGGCGTCATGGTTTTGTTTGTTGACGTAACGTCCCATTGCAATGTTGATGACATCATTAAGTGTCTTTGTACGCCAAATGGAAATGAACATAAACAAGATAAGCATGTGTTGTGTGCTCCTAGGTTGCAGTATAAACAAGATTAGCAACATACTAGACAGTCTCAAAAGAGGATTCCTAATAATGACTTTTAAAAACAAAATAATTTGACTCTGCAACCTTAACCTTACATAGGTTTGAAAAAGGAAGAGTGCCTTACAATAAGGGAACTTCATTGCATAGAAGCCCCGAAAATGTGCGATCAAATTATGTGCGCTTAAGCAGGGACATTTTGAAAACGTAAAAAAAAAACGAACTTCCAGACAACCCCAATACATTTCTACGCCCAAAGAAGGACCCTCAACCCGACGTATTCGAAAGTGCAGAGTCCAATGCAAAGTAAGCAATTACTATTATCATTATTATTATCATTATTATTTTTATTATCTTTATTATCATTATCTTTGTTATATAATTATCTCCATTATCTTTTGTATCTTCATCATCATCATCATCATCATCATCATCATCATTATTATTATAAGCTATTATTATTATTATTATTATTATTATCTTGCTTACTATGAATACTGTTTTCATTATCATCATTTATTACTTATCATTATTATCATCATTATTTTAAATCATCATCATCATCATCATCATCATCATCATCATCATCATCATCATCATCATCATCACCATCATCATCATCATCATCTTCTTCTTCATTATCATTATCTTCATTATCATTATCTTCATTATCATTATCTTCATTCTCATAATTATTATCTTCCATATCATTTTCATTACTGGCCTTAATATCATTATCTTTATTGTATTATTATTATTATTATTATTATTATTATTATTATTATTATTATTTTACCCTTGCATGTTATGCGCCGTACCATTATGTACCTATTTTATAGTTCGCAAAATATATTTGTGTCACTTCAGGTCTGAGAACGAAACGTACAGGATTGTAAATGTTAAGAAAAATGCTGAAATGTGGAACCAGGTCTTCCTCGACCACGGGAAGTTCTCTCCAGCCTGTCAAGGATTCCTGAGTTGGAATCTGGCAGCGGAGCAGAGACGGGGACTTGGCTGGAGAGAACAGGCCATATGTGATATATGTGTCGTGGCGCGACGTTATGTAACGTTGATTAACGCGCGCTAGTTATGCTGACGTTACGTCATTGTTGTTGTTGTTGTTTATGTTTTGACTCAGTTGGCATTAAAGGATCGAACCGAACACAACGTCGTTTGTATACACCACTATACGCACATACATTTTGGTGCCGTAACCAAACACTATGCAGTTACCGAAGCTTATTTCACTCAGAGAGGGCCAGCGTCAGGTCGTGGCCAAACATTTGTCGAGATTTGAAGATGATTTATCACTTGAAGAGAGCGAAAAGCTGTTGGAAATTCTCACGGAAAAGGTCAACACAATCAAGGAGTTGAGTGAAAAGATTATCAACCATCAAGACACCGCGGATATTGAGACGGAACTTGTCGAGAGTGAAGATTATTCCATAGACATGGACCTTAAATTGCAAAAGATCATGAAACGTATCAAACAAGGATCTTCATTACCATCCGACATACCATCAGCCGTCATCGTGGAGACGACAAACATGAAATACTCTTCCGTTCCGGCACAACCATTGTTTTATCATCATCTGCAAGATTATCACTACCTACATTCGATGGAGATTTATTGTTATGGCAGACATTTTGGTATTCTTATGAATCAACTGTTCACACCAACCCGAGTTTGTCGGACGTTCAGAAGTTCGGATACCTGAAGTAATTGCTAGAAGGAGAGGCTTCACGCACGATTGAAGGGTTTACACTGACAAACGCTAACTACAGCCAGGCGCTGAATCTTCTGACAGAGCGCTACGGTCAGAAACACAAGATTACTGCCGCATACATGGATACTCTTTTGAAGCTACCTACACCATCGTATGACATCAGAGACCTACGACATTTCTACGATCGGCTTGAGACCAACATCAGAGGTCAAGAATCGCTGGGTGAAGCCCAACATACCTATGGTAATCTTCTCGTTCCCATCATCCTCGAGCGGCTCCCACCTTAAACAAGACGCCATCTTGCCAGGTAACACGGAACCGGAAGTTGGACCCTTTCAGACCTACGGAAAGCGATTAGCCGAGAAATCAATATCATGGAAGCTTGCCAGGCGAAAAAGGATCACCAATCGCTCGACTACAGACCAACCGCGTCTTTCTACACCGGCGCCCGGAAGAGGCCTTCTGATAACCGTGTATTTTGTGACCAGGGGCATCACGGTGAATGTCAAAACGTGAGTGACATTAAACAAAGAACTAAACGCCTGTGTTTTAACTGTCTGAGTAAAAGTCACATTGTTTCTAAATGCTCATCTAAATTCCGTTGCCGTCAGTGTAAAGGTAAACACCATACAAGCATATGTGATAGTTCCCAGTTGACGCAAAGTCCCAGTCATTCCAACCACTCAGATGATCCACCGGAAATAATATGCATACTCGTCGGAACTCAGAAGATGGCGCTGCTATCTTACATGCGGCATCGAAGACATCCTGCTCAGATGTTGTACTGAAGACAGCCATTTCCCCTGTGTGTGCAGACGGTCGATATGCTGAGGCAAACATTTTAATGGACGAGGGGGCACAGAGATCCTTCATTACGCAGAATTTGGCAGACAGACTTCAACTGGTGAGGGACGGAACTGACGTCATACAACTCTCATCGTTTGGCGACCCATCCCACCGTGTACAGCATCTTGACACCGCAACGGTTAACGTAGTAGCGGTCAACGGAGATTTGATTCCGATTCGAGTGCTGATAGTTCCTGTGATTGCCAAACCTATTAGCAACCGCTATATTTGAACCATGCATTTATCAGACACTACCGATCTCACACGGTTTTGGTAATTGGAGTCAATGGGCATATCATCCGAAGATAATGAAGACACGGACGGTTCTATGTATCTGAAACACTATCAAGACCGTAGCATATCTTTCTTAGATGGGAGATACACCGCAAAGTTACCATGGAAACAAGACCATCAACCACTGCCTTCGAACTACAAAATCACGAAGAAGAGAACAGAAAGCACAATTAAAAGACACAGTAAAGAGCCACATCTTCTTCAGAAATATGACGAAATCATAAAAGAACAGGAAAACAGAGGATTTATAGAAAGAGTTGACGAAAATACACCTGCGTCACGAGTACATTACATACCCCACCACGGAGTGAAGAAAGATTCAGCTACAACTCCGATTAGAATAGTATACGATTGCAATTGTCGCCAGTCGACCGGAAGTCCGAGCCTAAATGACTGCCTGGAGTCGACGCCACCGGAACTTAACGATCTGACGACACTTCTGATGCGATTTCGACAAGGACAATATGCAGTGTCAGCAGACATCAAAAAGGCATTTTTGAATGTTGCATTACACGAAGATGACAGAGATGTGACTCGATTCTTGTGGTTATCCGACCCAGCCGACCCAGATAGCGAGCTTGTTGCCTACAGATTCAGGTCAGTGTTTTTCGGTGCAACTTCTTCTCCATTCATTCTGATTGCCACTCTCTTGAAACACCTTACGTTGAACGCATGTAACCCTGCAGCTGATATCATAGCAAGAGACCTTTATGTGGACAACGTCATTTCCAGTATTACTTCAAAAGATGAAGTACTCAGCTACTTCCGACACGCACGTGATCTCATGGCTGACGCTGGTTTTAACTTGCGGTCATGGACGTCGAACTGTAAAGAACTCCGCAATATCGCCAAAGCTGAAGATGTTCTAGAATACGATGTTGTTGCCAAGGTTTTAGGGATGATGTGGGACCCGGAAGTTGACCAGATGTCATTCGTTATGCGCAAAATTTCACCACCGGAAGAAGAACGAAGAGGTCCATTCTCAAACAGACGTCTAGAATATACGACCCGCTGGGTTTGCTCAGTCCAGAAACGTTTTGTATCAAACCGAGTTGAAGAAATCAAGAAACTACTTCCTGTCGCTGAATGGCGTTATTGTCCTACAAAAGAAAACCCAGCAGATCTCCTAAAAGGGGTATTACAGCGTTGCAGCTTCATTCCAGCACGTTATGGAGAAACGGGCCATCGTGGTTAGATGACATGACGCAATGGCCGGTTTGGGAACCCACTGTGATGTCAGCATTTACCACAGTGGCCGAAGAAGAATCAGCGCAAGCATCTTCTTCCGGCGGAGAACCCCCTCGAGGTGTACACTTGGTCATTGATATCAACAGATACAGCTGTTACCGCAAGCTGCTACGCGTTACAATATATGTGATGCGGTTCATCGCCAATTGTAAAAATACGACTTCACAACGCCATGGTGGTCCTTTAACAACAGATGAAATGAGGCAGTGCGAGCTGAAGCTAATTAAAAACAGTCAACGTCAGAGTTACCATGACGTAATACAAGACATTACCTCCAAGAGAAGACACCATCCGATTGTAAGACAATTACGATTGTACCTAGACGAAAACGGATGCATTCGCTGTGGTGGGAGAATCCATAACGTCCAGTTACCAGAAACAGCCAAATTTCCATACCTGCTATCTCCGAAGACCCATTTGACAAAACTGATGATCATAGACGCTCATTACAATCAAGCTGTGGATACCCTCAGTTCGTCCGAACACCAGAAATGTACTACGTCACTGTACTATCTGCCGCAAGTTAACGGGGAAACCATACACTCCACCGGATCCCCCACCACTTCCTGTGACGAGAGTTAACGACGAGCCTCCATTTGCAGTTACCGGTGTGGATTTTACAGGTGCCCTCTATGTTAAAGGGAACAACGCACAGCAACTGAAGGTCTACATATGTGTGTTTACCTGTGCAAGTACCCGCGCCGTTCACCTGGAAATATTGCAAGATCTCACAGAAGAAGCGTTCCTGCTTGCCTTCAGACGATTCGTAAGCAGACGATCATTACCTAGATTGATGATTTCTGACAACGCCACTACATACCAAGCAGCAGCCAACCAAATTTATCGACTATGCGCTTCACAAGTTTTACAAGGTGCCCTTGCAGAGAAGGGGACGAAGTGGCAGTTCATTCTCAAACGAGCACCTTGGTATGGCGGTTGGTGGGAGCGGCTCATAGGTGTAACCAAAACATCCATCAAGAAGATCCTCGGAAGAGCCTTGGTTGATCTACACACGTTGCAGACAGTCGTAACGGAAGTGGAGGCCATGATGAACGACCGGCCACTAACATATGTATCATCATCTCGAGACGACCCGGAACCATTGACACCATCGCACCTGCTACACGGACGCAGACTTACCTGTCTACCACTCACAGAGGTCACCACTCCAGACGAGAACGTTCAACGCAGCCGAGATGATATCAGACGACGCGCACAACGGCACGCGCTGATAATCGACCAGTTCCGACGTCGATGGAAGCACGAGTACCTTATATCATTAAGGGAGTACCAGCGGACGAGCGTTAACAACAACCAGGTGATTCGTGTGGGAGATGTCGTCATCGTCCAGGACGACTACACGCCACGACTGCAGTGGAACCTCGCAGTGGTAGACGAACTTCTCACCGGAAATGACGGTTTCACTAGGGCTGCACGCATTCGCACATCGAAGGGTGTCACTATTCGACCGATTGTCAAACTATACCCGCTAGAGACAGTGCATTTACCTGATGGACATTGACTTGAAATAAGTGGTATATTAGAGACATGAACTTTATCATTGTTGCATTATGTTGTGTAAATACTAAAATACGTTTTATTCACAATCACTTTAACTTCGTATTAGCATGCTTCTATATCTATATGAATTGTCACTTTGTAATTTTCGTTGCGTCGGAGAATGTCGTGGCGCGACTTTATAACGTTGATTAACGCGCGCTAGTTATGCTGACGTTACGTTATTGTTGTTGTTGTTGTTTATGTATTGACTCAGTTGACATTAAAGGATCGAACCGAACACAACGTCGTTTGTATACACCACTATACGCACACATGTGCATATAAATCAGACATGCATAATCTGTTTGAAGAAATACTCACCGTCGGTCGCGGGAGACGTACAGCTGCAATAAACCGGGGCCTACAAGTGGGGCTGACTTAAATGCCAATCGCAGCTACTAGCTTTGCTAAGCTGTGCTGTAGCATTAACCTCCCTCCGCCATCGTGTGCTGGAATGCAGTTGACCGCGAATGAAGTTTGCAAGATAATTGAAGAAACTAACATAAATGATATAAAGCAAAGGCGAAATCAATTAAAGGAAATAAATACAATGCGAGGGGCACCTCTGAATATAATAAACGCGCAATGTGATGGCGTTTATAACAATGGCATATACTCGGGTATAGGAGAGACGCCATTTCAGCCTGCAACACAGACTACATACCTTGTTGCGGAGAATTTGACAGATACAAATCAAATAATTGCTGTAGCCACCAGAAATAAATTATGCAGCAATCGTAAACATAAATTAGATTCACTTCCAGGCCATCACATGGGAGAATGTTCAGCAAACATTCCAATGACAACTAATATTGGCAATGAAGAGAAATGGGCCATGGAATGCTTTACTGATCTCTCAAGTGATGGCCTGGAATTGGAATATATAACCACTGATCCCGACTCGTCCGCTTATAGGGCAGCAGTTAGATTATTTAACAGCGGTGCAACTAACACTGAACCCAAGTCTTTACTTGATACGAGGCATGTATCCCAGAATCACAGGAAGTTTGTGCAAAATATATCAGAGTTAAACTCTTTGATGCCAGCCAGTACTAAATTGGAAAAACAAAAACTTCAAAACAATTTCGCAAACGACCTCTCACAAAGATGTCAAGCTGAATTTAAGCAGGCGATGAAAACGCATGCTGGTGACTTTGCCAAAACCAGGTCTGTTTTAAGTTATGCCTGTGATTATGTGGTACATTGCTACCATGGCAACTATGAACATTGTGCTCGATATTTCTTTGTTTGCATGCATGACAGTACTGCCACATGGCTACTGAAAAGCACTTTTCTACAACCCAGTTTCAAATTATTTCCCTCCCCTGAGAGTGAAAGTCTAGTTAGAAAATGTGTAAATATTCGACTCGGCCCCAGTATGCTTGAAAAAAACAAATCAAATTCAAACACGCAAAAGTTAGAAGGCAGTAATCGTAGTCAGAGGCGATCTTTACCCAAAAATGTAACATTTTCCAAGAATGTCATCGGGCGGGCGCACAGTTCTGTTCATGCAGTTAATAATTGTCCGGGTGAATCAATCTACAAACTATGCAACGCGGTGGGTAGCCCTATAAAATGTGGTTCTAGTGTCGCGCATGCTCTTAAAGTCAAACAAATAGCTAATATTAAAGATAAGATTTATAAAAAGTCAAAACAATACAAAGCAAACAGAAGTAGAACTAAGAAAGAAATGTACAAACTGTATCGAGAATTCCAGGAAGAAATAAAATATAAAAAAAATATTCTCCTTCCTGTAAAACTCGAGAAAAAACCGACTCGTGAACATAACTATGCAAAATTAGGTAATTAAGGCGACACTGAATTAATTTCAGTCGGTCAATACTTTCAATATAAGTAGCATTTTTATATCACGCCTACCTCTATTAAATTCCACGGTTCAAATAAGGCAGTGTGGTACATGTAATTTCAAACAGCCCATTTGCTGCTTACAAGCCATTCGCTCATTGTTGGTTGAATGGCTCTCAAGCACTAAATGAGCAGAATTGATACATTTTGAGTTATGACACAGGTGTGACACCTCTAAAACACTTCCCATGCTATCATGGTGATTCATTTCATCCCTCATGATCCTGTGGGCAGCCATGAAGGCCACACGATGAACACCCTCAATGGTGTGTGCCCCATTTGGCCATGAAACCCTGATTTGCCCATAGTTCCTGCTGGAGGCCCCTGTCCAGACAATACAACTGTACATGCCTTGATTAAATAAGGCTTTTTTGCCATACAGATGCAGATTTACCCGTCCCCAAAATTGTTTCAAACTCAATTCCATAATAAATGTGTACAGCATTAAAGACTTGCAGGACAGCACGTGATATAGGGAATTCCCAGGGAAGTCCTTTAGGTTGCAGAAAACTAAATACTTTCCCATAGACTTCCTGTGGCACATGTCAGCTAATATCTGAAGAATTATACACTAGAATTTCTTTAAATTACCTTATTTCATAGATATTTCCATCACAAAGCCTTTGAAAGTGTGAAAAAGACAACTTTTCCAGCTCAACCTCTCTGCACATGTCTGTGTTTACAAACACTATTGAATCCGCACTGAATATTGACATGCAATTTCAATGGATGTTAAATTTTCAAAAACATGAAAAAATATTGTTTTATTTAATTTAATGATCCTAACTGATGGGTATTATTTTACCTATAGTTTATCCTTCCTGAAAATGCATATTGAATATTTAGAAGTTATATCTGCTGACCTCTGTGAACTTTCACTTCTGTACTGAATCGTACACAACAAAAGGCGGGGCTTAACCCAGGCTATATTTAGCTGTACGCAGCCTTCAGATTGACGCCATATGGCCGGTATGTTCGCAGCTTGCTCTTCCATAACTGCTCAATGTTTTCCGGTATTGCTCGTCTCCATTCAGTTTCTCCAAACCCATCACTCTAAAATCACTGACACTGTGTCCATCTGTGTAAAAGTATGCTGCCACCGGATCGTTGTTCTGTGTCCATATTCGGGATAGGTTCAGCAAATGTCTCTGATACAGGGTATCGCCAGTCTCTCCCACATAGATATATCCCTGGCAACACCTACAGTACACTGCATAAACTACATTGGTTGATTTGCAGGTGATCAAGTTCCTCACTTTGTATGTATTCCCGTTTACATCGGTGAACGTGTCAGACTCCATGATGTACGTGCATATGCAACATCGCTTCGCTCCACATGGGCGGCAGGTGTTGGACTCCTTAAAGAACTGCCTATTGTACTTCGTGTGTACCAGTATGTCTTGCAAATTACTGTCCCTTCGAAACGCTATTTTGGTGGTTCCGGGAAGATAGCTTTCATTGTGCTGGAAGTATGAAGCGTAGGAAGTGTTTTCGCAGAATTCGACCTATATTTGGTAATGCTCTAGAGAACGTGAGGACTATGGGGATTCTTTTGGTTTCTTTTTTAGCGCTGTTTTACTGTAACAATTTATCCCGTTGTTTTGCATCTACTTTCTTTAGTTCTGTCTCAACAAATTTCCCATCATACCCTCTCTGTTACAACTGTGTCTTAGTGCCCGCTCTGTGCTTTTGATAGCTAGACTCTTTTGAACATATCCGTTTTATCCTAACTCCTAGACCGAACGGAATAGCTTTTTTGTAGATGCCGGATGGGAAGATTCATGATGTAAATATAAATGTTTGTCAGTAGGTTTTGTGAACAAGTCTGTTTTTATTGCTCTATTGCTGATCCTGGTCATCACATCTAGGAACTCTAGCTTGTCTGATGAATACCGCATCACAAGTTGGATTCGCGGATGGATTTAGTTTCCGATTTCATGAAATTTAGTTCCTCTATACCGTATATAGTATAGTGGATATATCTTATAAATCATATTTTTCTGTGTATTTCACAGATAGTTTAAGATGGTCGACCCAAGCGACCAGGTACAGGGTAAAGAAATGGGACCGACTTTCTCGATCAATTTACGAGAGTTAGCCACTGATAAAAACATCCCCCTCGAGATATAGGTGTTGCTCTTTATGGGGCAACATTTTACTTATGACCTTCTGTATAAGACGATGGGTGGACTGAGAATGTATGCTCTTGCGCAGCTCATGTTTTTCTTTCAACGTGATTATTTCCTGGAGAAGATCATTTATGCATTTGACACGAGTATGTTGACTAGACTACTGGTAGAAGTAGGCGGAATAGCAGGTCTACGGAGCTGTGAGGGACTGCAAGTCGTACACACTGTAGTTAAGTACTATGACAAAGAATTGACTGACGACGGATTAATTGAGCTGGTCGAAAACTATGAACTTAAATGTTCATTTGACGACGGTCAACTGACTGAAAGGACCGGTGACCTCTTAAGTAAGACATTGACTTTTATGGAAGCTAGTCATATATAGGTATTTACAATCATTGACGTGTACAGTATGTAAAGAGAAGATGTACAGATTGTCTTCACAATACAGACTTCCATATTGTTTATCTAGAGAACATCCTGACTGCAATCCACGCAGTATATGCCCAATGTGTAAATGTTGTTTTTACGATGACGGTACCCCGAACCGAGAAGACGAAACTTTAGACGATTTTTTTAAACGAATTAGACTTACGGAATATAATCAAACATATATTGAAGATTTTGATTCTAGAATCAGGGACTTGACGACTTAGACTGTCCTTTTTATTGTTATTTGAGGGACTATGACACTGTTACTGACGCCAATCCCATATATTACAGGGAGGAATCACTGACCTCATTGTAGTAGAAACTATTTTCTTTAACAAAGTGATTGAATTCAGAGTAATGCTCGCTGGATCTTATCATTTGTCATCTCGATGGAACCTTAAAACGATTCTTTAGACAAACTTTCAGACGACATAACAAAGGCTGCTGCTCTTGCTGAAACAATTATGTCAGTGTATGGTCACCAATATTCCTTAGATGATACGCAGGGTGTCACTTTTATGGTGTATGGTAACATGTCAACCAATATCAGCGCAGTCAATAAAGGCTTATACGGTGAATTCCGCCAGTATTATAGAGTATTTCAATGCCTTAGACACGAATTAAATGCGACCCAGGACTTAATAGTGGACTAGTGGCCACATTTGCTGAGTATAAGAGGTTAAGACATTTAGCTCAGACGAAAAGACAGAAACGAGCATTATTTGGTTTCTTACCCCTCTTTACGGACGGAATAGGACTATTATCGAAGGCTGATTTAAATAGTGTAAAGCGTAATATAAGAAAATGGCAGAAAACCAGAAAGTACTGGAGCATTCACTTTTAGATAGTATGCCAGTAATGAACACAACATCATTTGCGATATCAGAAAACAGGCAGAAAATTAATGAAGTATTAGAAACGCTGCATACATTAAGTGCAGAATTTGTAAATAATAGACATGTAGAAAACATTGATACGTTTTTGTATGTATTCACAAAAATGAATCTTATTGTGGATGAAATCAAAGCAACGATTCAAAGCTGCATGTATTATTTAGAGATGTTGAGTTTGTCACCTGCTAGCCAGGGTGAAATTATTGATGCCTTTAATAATACTTCTAGGTATCTTGATGACATACTCAATATTGATAATCCGTTCTTTGCCCATATGGTTACTAACATTTATCCACCAGAGCTCACGTTGAATAAAACCAACAGTTCGGATACAGTAGCAGCATTTCTCGATCTTCATCTCTCGATTTCAAATGATTGTATTCATACTAAAATCTATGATAAGAGAGATGATTTCAATTTTAAAATCGTTAACTATCCACACCTGGATGGAGATGTACCTCGTGCTACCTCATACGGGGTGTATATCTCCAAGCTCATTCGATTTGCTAGAGCGTGTAATGATGTTATAGACTTCAATGATCGAAATCAAGTTATTACAAGTAAACTTTTTCAGCAGGGTTTTCGTTATCGCAAACTACGTAGATCTTTCTCTAAATTCTACCACCGTAACGAGGGCCTGCTGGAAAAGTACAACACCAACGTTAAGACACTTCTGCGACTAGGCATATCACAACCCTCATTTTATGGAGATGTGGTCTATAAACTTCGAAAGTTAAAGGGGTCTGACGGGTTTCCTGACCGCTTTACAAATTTAATCAGGAAGTTCGTCAGAAGAGGATATATCCCTTTGTTTTTACAGCGCACTGGATGTTTAGTGATTGACCCCTCTACAGTCAGTCATTACGCTTCACTTTTCACTTGTGCGATGACTGGACTACCTCTTGGGACTCTATGATTGTACCTACTGAAACCCAAACAAAGGGAGGTGGGTGCATGAGCTTTCGTCCCCCGGGTTTTCTGGTCGTACCCCAGATTGGTTTTCTCTTTAGCTGCAACTACTATGGTTGTTCAGTACGATTCTGGATACATCCTGAGATGTTTATTAGTTTTTATGTGTTTCTTTAGTTAGTTTCTCAGGATGTGGACTTTATTGTTAGAGAATTCCTTTTGATGGGATGTAAAATGATATATAGGGTCCTATAGAAACCACAGCGTCCGAACGTAGGTGGCATCGTAGTGTAGTTTTGTTTACACTGTCTTGTCTATTTGGGCGTTGAAGACAGGATAATAGCGAGGATTGTGCGCATATAAAATCAATTCAAGCTAACCAGTGGGCCTTATTGCCTACTGACCGTTCCAAGTCGGTAACCCTGTCTTCACCACACTTTCTGTTGTTTTTTTGTCTCTTTCATTGTATTTTCAAGTCCTTGTTTGCAGTACAGTGTGGACCTACGATGCCATTGCGATCGGACGCTGTGGTTTCTATAGAACCTTATACCTCATTTTTGAATATACTTACAATGGGTCGTCTAAGTGCAAATAACATTTCAGCAAGTCAACTTCAAGAGGCTCTCTTAGGGATAAGTGCTCAACTTCCGGCAACTCATATGCCTATTAACCCACATGAAAACTTGTTTGATTACTGCAAACACTTGAAATGTACAACCTATTTAGACGGTGAACAGATAATTGTAGTCACCGAAGTTATGTTGATAGAACATACTAGGCTGTTCAAGTTATATTACGCAAACAAACTCAAAACAGACTCAAAAGGTATTGTAACAGCTAGAAAGTGACTTTCTAGCTATCAGTCAGGAAAGGACGCTTTACTTCTTTCTGTCAAAAATACAGAGCGGTCGTCTAAATACTGCGAACTTTATGCATCATCAATAGATCTGGCCAACGCTATATATGTCGCTGAAACTGATGTTTGACCAACGAAGAACTGACCGTCCATATAAACCACCAAGAGCCCTTAAGATTAACCCACCTTATGGTTACTTTTATGTAGATCAGACATGTACCGCCACGTCTGAGCATTTCACGGTTGTAGGTGCGTACGAAAATAAATCGAACTTTACTGTCACTCCAAGCTGGATTTTACGGCTGTAAATATTAAGCTTGGTGTTGTGGTAAATTCGTCGGATAAGACGATTATAGTACCGAAGAGTTTAAGTACTCTTACTGAATTCACCATATCAGAACTCAAAAATAAATTAGGTGATACTCAAGATATCGAAGCTATGCCAAACGATAAGCCATACTCAAATTGGGATTATGTTACAATTCTTATGGGTATATTGGGTATTTTAATACTTTTAATTGGTATCAAATGCTTAGCCAAATGTTATAAAAAATGGTTACTCTCTAAATTAAAAAAATTGTCGTACAGGAAGCGTATGAATGTCATTCCACTGCAGAGTCCAGACCCCTACGAAGAAACCGTACATTACGATATTCCAGAGATACATGGAGACCCGCGTTATCGTTGATTGATGGTTTTCAGACTAGAGAACCCGGGATTGTTATTGACCCGGACGCCGAAAGACACGATTTAGCAGATTCTCGGAATCAAGCGGACAAACACCTGACTATGGAGAATGGAAAAAGGGACAAGCCAACGGTTTTGACACCGCTGTATCATGGATTTGACATTCAGCTGGGGACTACCGACAACTGAGGCTCTCCTCGAACAAAACCGAGTGGCTTAGAAGCAGTTTATGTAAATATATGTTCAAGTGTGTTTAATTATTTAATTAAATCCCCTCACTCTCTCTCAAAGGTGTGATAGGTGAAGAAATTACGTACGCGTAAGTAGTCTAAGGGAAAAAAGACCATTGGGACGCGCCTAACGCGTCTTTTGGGCAGAGAACGAATTCAAGCTAAAACACACTTGAGACAATGAATAACCTTGTAAATAGATCATGTATTCATAGTATTGCACTTGTAATTTCAAATTGTGGCGCGAGGGCGATAATCAGTGCAGAAAGCAGAAAACACACATACAACAAATGTTCAAACGTACACATTGTGCATGGTGACTACTTTAGTGTCAAAGTGTACTACTTCATATCAGTACACTTACCAACGTGATGTCATACCAACATTATGTCATACCCACGTGATGTCAAACCAATGTGATGTCATATCAAAATGATGTCATACCAACGTGATGTCATACCAACGTGATGTCATATCAACGTGATGTCATACCAATTTGATGTCATACCAACCAGATGTCAGATGTCATACCAACCAGATTTCAGATGTCATACCAACCAGATGAGATTGAATAACACTGAACAATTGTGAACTACAAACAATAATTATTACAAATAGTTTAGAATTTAAATTGATAACGTGTATGGATTAACTTACATTGTGTACATTTTATATATGTGATAACATGTTTTGATTTGATTGCTCTCTCAAAATTTGTATGACTATGATCTTGTTAGCTCTGGTAGAAATCATAGTGTATAATTTCAATTTTTATAGAGGAGGGAATATGTATAATAGTCGACATAGTTTAAGTCGGTTAATATTTTGTACTTGTCTATGTGCAGTACATGTACAAGTAGAAGGGGTGGGGTGAGGGGTGGAAACGAGGTGACCAACATATGCAAGTACATGTGTGTGAAGCATGTATGACCATTCAGAATAACCGGGTTACTCCCATTCAAAATAATTGATAGCTACTAAAGTGCCGAAAGCTTAACCTGGATGAAACGCACTTATACAAGGTCAATCATTGCAGTTGGGGTGATAGGGTTGCCTTGTACTCTGAAGAACAATAGTATGGTTGTGTAAGCATCTTTTTGATCAACCGAATTAATTATATTTTTAGTAACAACATGACAAAAACTTACAGCCTAAGGGGAGGTTTGTATGATGAAACAATGAGATGACCGGGGTAACACACTCGGAAACCACAAGTGAGTGGGTCACCTTGTTTCTGAACAATGGGAGGCTTATATAAGTACCCTGTATAAAGTAGTCTAGAAAGTAAGCTAAATAATTTCTTTACTCCAAAATGCTGAGATTTGTACTCTTAAGCCAGTTTTGGCGACCTCAGAACCGTATTCGGAGGTCAGAGCCCAGTTTTAAGAGAATACATGCCGGTCAAAATGAAGCACATAACTCTACTATAAAGGAAGCGAGATTGCATTCATTCCACAGACTTTTTTCGGTAGACTAAGTCGCACACCGTTTAAACTAGTAGACTGCTTGCACATTAAAGATAATAGATTTATTCAAAGTTAAAACATTTTACTCTGGTTTCCTAGTTTGTATATTGTGAACGTAAATTAATAGATAGTAGTTTAATAAATATATATTAAAGACTATTACTGTGTTAAGTACTTCACTTCACTATAGTACAATATGAATGCATCCTTCTGAATTCGTATTATACATGTATGACGATATATAAGATGCGCTATATATTAACTTTCTCATAACATCTTGACGTAAGTTGTGTTGTTATTTCAGTTTTAAATTCGACATGTCAGAACAAAAATGCATGTTTGCAAGATAGAATGACGACAGCAGTAACATAATACATTCAGATACGTTTTGAGATAATGTTTCACTCAGTGCATTTATCGGATTGCAACTATAGTGCAAATAAATGTTAACTTAATAGTATAGAGTTGCCGGAACGATGTCATGGCTATATTGTACAAGTATATCATTGCATTCCACCAAACATAACAAAAAACACGGTACCGGATATAACAAAAACGTTATTTATACTGTAAGTTTAAACATGATCTTGACTGTTGTTAAATGTAAAGCTAAAAAATAAAAGCGTCCACTGCTTTATATGTGGGCTCCTTATGAAATGTTAGACCTTCTAAAATAGTTGAGAATCTCCTCTACATTGTCTTTCTTCCAACCTGAATGCTATTGTATTACGCTATATTATAATAAACGCAGAAAAAACGTGAACCAGTTATTATACTTACATTATTTTCCAGTCGCTATAGTAAAAATAATAACGTGTCTTGGAAGATTGATAATGACACAGTTGTGCAAGATAGGCACTTACCGTCAGTGTATTATTTTCTATTGAGACATATTGGATTCGTGCGAATTAGCTTCGCCTCCTTGGAAAGTCAAGTTTATTTGAAATTAGGCGGGTTTCTCTTTCTCGAATTTCCAATTTGAATACAAATACAGTTAAACGTGTTAGATGGATGGAATTTTGTGAAATATATAACATAATCTTTACAATTTGTGAACATTTTACCATCAAATTACATTAAGCAGATAACCCACGGGAATATACAGTTTACGAAATATATGCTTCGCTTATACTTATCGGAAAAAACTTTAATTTCATCCTGTTAAGAAGCTGAACGCATTGTGCCAGATCATAACCAATTTTTTACTAATCTATATATACAATCTATATTTCTAATCTATATACACAATCTATATGTACACATTTAAACATATCACTTTGCAGCAAAAGCTTAATTTGTTCAAAAATATTATATGTTCCGATTCTAAATTATGGCTCTGAGGATTGGGGATTTATAACAACATTACACATAGATCGAGTACATACACCCGTTTGCAAGCGAGTATTACAGGTAAAATATCAACACAAAAGATTTAAGTTATGCGAATTAGGAAGAACAAGTCTTGTAACGCAAATATATATTAGACTAATTATGGTATGGCTGAAAATATTGAATGATAATGAAAATATGTATATTGTTTACAATATGATGATAGTGGATGCTGAGCTAAATCTTTATAAAATGGTTAAATAATGTGTTAGAAGCTCTTGGTTTTATATCAAGGGGTTGGCAATAAGGTTTTTTTTTATACTGTGTAAAACAAATAATAAATGATAATTTCATTCGAGTGTTGCATTCAAGGGCATTCAAGGTTAAGGATTCTGGAAGGCCAAATTGTTATCAACTGATTGTTGATTATAATTTATTCTGATCTTAAGCCATATCTAAAGCACATGAACATGCCAACTTTAAGACAGAAAATGCCAACGTTACGTGTGTCCTCTCATACCCTTAAAGATGACAAAAACCAGTCAGTATACCGAAAATACATGAAGGAATATGTTTCGTCTGCAATAAACTTGAAAACTAATATCACTTGTTATTATATATCATAAAATATAAGCGTTTTTCATTTGTCGAGAAGCAGTCACGTGTGATTAAATAGTTTAGACCATTCTGATTGGACAATGCCAACCGTGCAATAGTTCATCACGTGACCGTGCATAGTCAATTTAGCTTGCAATAGTACATAGGTGTCATTGACGTTTTCTTTTTTAACACCAAAGCGTTATACGACCTTGATCAATATGATACTGACGGCTGCAAATGGCGACATCCCGGTTTATAAGTAAACAAAATCAACTGAAATTCATATAATAAAATAAATAATATAAAATAACTATTTAATTCCTTAGAAGTTAATGGTTTAGAACTATTTATCCTCGGGAGTGATTGTTGATATATAGATTAATATAAATATGTACATGAACGTTTTAGCGTTTAAATGTAATGATTCAGTCACCATCTCGGCATATTTGCGGTGATACCAAAAACATGAAAAACAAAATTGCTTTTACTATACGTACACTTGTATAAATCTAGTATTGCATCTATATTTTCTATTTATGTTTTATATGTATTTCATAATATGTGATTTTATTGTCGACGTACATTTATGAATGAATATCAATCTAAGCTACGAGATACGCATCATTGTTGAATATATTAACAGTAATTGTATAATCAAGATATACGCTAGAGGGCCAGTGTAAGTTATGGATCTATTTCCAGCATATTGTATTTTGAGGATTTGGGAGGGTTGGAAAATGGGTGGGTGGGAGAGAGAATTTGAATAGATAGCTGTAAACTACTGTTAGACATAGAATTGCATGAGACAATGGTGTTACTCAATGTAGCATCAGATCACGAGTTCCCCCAATGAAGTTTTTGTATTAAAACATAAAAGCAGAATTTTCATTAACTGCGTTTTGTTTTTATTTGTGTACTAAAAGTAAAACAGAATTATCTCAAACGTTTTGTATTTTGTAAACTTGTGTTTTTTTCTTCATAAAAATAAAGTTCAAAAGTATTGTGTTAAGGACCTATTTCGCAACGCTATATGATCATTGAAAATGCATGGGAAGCTCTAACATACTACTTGACCGGTTAGCTCAGGTATATAAACTGAGGCCTGAGTAAAGTTTGTATATAAACTGAGGCCTGAGTAAAGTTTTCTCCTTGAAAAACATTGATATATTGAACAGTATCTAGGGTATAGCAGTATATCATATTTCAAACTTGAAGAAAAACAACAACAAATTAACTAGTAATCTTAACTAAGTACAAAACCGTTTGATAATTTATTGTTTTCAGAAGAAACATACACCAAAAAACAACTAATGAAAAAACATGCTTTTGTTTGTCTAATATGTTGGTTTCATAGAAAGCTATACTGAGAGGGCCTAATCAAACAAAATTGAATACCACCATTCAGTTAGGGACGTGCTGACTTTCTAGATAATTGTTTACAAATGGCTTGTAATTTATTTTTCAGATGTTTTTGAGGCAAACGGTTGGAATTTGGCTTGTCACGTGCATGACCTGGCAACATATATGTGCTACAGTTGGACCCATGCAGGCACTTTATAATCAGATGAAGTCCAATGAATACAAAGAAAAGACCAAGGCCAAAAATACAGCCAGTAAGATTTTGCTATTCCAGTTTCCAACTTCGTTCCTTCAACCCACTTCAAATGAGCATATCGGCAAAAACAATCAATATAATAGCTAATGTTACAAGGCATTTGCTGAGTGATCACGAATAATTTTTTTATTTATGATTAAAAGCCATACACAACATGTTATTAAACTATCATTTGAGCGCATGTCAAATATATGCTATTAGTTAGTTTTGTACAGTAAGAAACATAAATGAAAGTGTGTTTCTTCTACAATTGAAAATCGTAACACCGATTCAAAATTACCTGCACATCCTCGGATGTAAACAGGTTACATTATTCGTTCGTAATACCTCGACAATGGTTTCAGTTGTGGTATTTTAGAAGTCGAATACGCATTCTTAAACTCAACATATAGACGTTATAAATATTGAACGAATATGTCCGAAACACAGGTGAAATGGGCTGAAGTACTACGTTACCCCAGATTGCTAACTATTAACATGGTACTACACACGTTAACTATAGTTGAAGAAAGATATTCAGTTAGTCAAGGGAATGATTGAACACGGGTATTAGAACACTTTAAAATGGGTTTAAAGTAAACGGTTAGTGGTTCTATATATATATAAAGGGTCTTGTAATATGTATACTATTATTTACCGTATATTTACTGTATAATTATCGACTATGATGTTACCGTTCTCTAAGTGACACGCTGTATCCAAGAAGACATGTTTGTTGTTTGATATCTCAGTTGTGAATTTTATAGTAAGATGGAAGTTGTTGGCTCTCTCTATAAAATCGGTAAGTGAATCAATGACATTGATGACATCATTTCATGTCTATGTCGCCAATAAATCTTAACCACGAGAATGGTGTTAATGTTACAGATTGTAAAAGTTGTGATTCTTACCTACCCATGAATATATTTGTAAAATATAGTGCCATTTTCGTACCCATCGCAGTGCCATTGACTTGTAGGTAGTGTTTTCCTCTAAATTCAAAGTTGTTGGTTTTAAGTATCAAGGTGAGTAGTTTCATTAGATAGTGTGTAGGTGGTTCTGTCAAGGCCCTACTGTCCCATGCCTCCTGACATGCAAGAATACCGTCATCATGTGGGATGTTTGTGTAAAGTGAAGTGAGATCCATAGATACAAAGAGTGTTTCCAAAGGGAGTGAGCCTTGTGATTCAATATTGCGCCTATAAAATATAGTGTCTTGTAAACAGGATGGTATGTTTCGCTCATACGGTCGAAGCTGGAAGTCTATGAACTCTGAGATTCTTTCAGTCGGAAGTCCATTGGCGGACACGATGAGGCGACCCGGATTACTTTGTTTGTTTATCTTGGGTAAGAGATAACATCTACCGGCCCTAGGGTTCGGGACTATGAGGTAGTTCATATTCTTTTCACTTTTGTGACCTCTTTCGTGCATTTCAACCACCACATCTGAGACTTGTTTTGCAAATTCAAGTGTGGTATCATTGCCTAGTGACTGGTAGTAGGCTGGATCATTTAGTAGTCGTTCAGCCTTGGTGATATACGTATCTCTGTCCATTACCACTCTGAGGAACCTTTATCTGCAGGTTTAATTACTATATATTGTATTTTGCTCAACGAAGTGAGGGCTTGTTTTTCAGCTCCGGACAGATTGTTGTGGTGGTTTGCCTGAGGACAAAATATCTGATTCTACGCTATGGATAAAAGTCTCGAGATTATTGGCATGTGTGGGTGGTTGCCCAGACACTTTTACAACTGATTTGATCATAATCTTTAGTATTAGAGTCTGTACTGTCAGACGCGGGCATGCTATCATGCAGTAGGGAGTTAAACTCATTGAATTGAGGCACTGTGTTTGAACTGTCGAGTGAGACGATTTGAGAAGTAAATATCGGTGTTCTGCTGTTGTCAAATGAAGCTACTTTTGTAAAATGGGATTTGAGTCGTAAGCGTCGGCTGAATGTCTTGGTATCTTGAATTAAAGCACCACGGTCGTAGCTGACAGATCGTGAGCAGAAATTCAGACCCCTAGACAACAGAGATTGTTCGACGTCTTTGAGAACCACGTTGGCTGGATTAAGTACCGCACTAGAGGGCGAACTTTTACAACTGTGAGCGCGTTGTGGTCGTTTAAATCTGCGACAATCTCGTTTTGTGTTGTTGTTGGTTTTGTTGTTGTTTAACATGTTCGAAGGTATTTTATTTGAAAATGGGAGGAGCACATTTGTGTTGTCGAGCCCTAACTTACAGAATTTTCTATAGCGTCTAAGTTCTAATTGATGGTTATCCTTTTTTCTACCTGGTGTTTGACGGAGTTAACCATGTTGTCGATCAACTGTGTATCTACAAAAGGCGTAATGGAATCAAATGTTGAGCTTATTTCTTTAGCTAGGGTCTGCGCTTGATGATTAGCTCTGCTTAATAGAAGTGCAATAAGATTTAATGAGACATTTCGTAGAATCTGATTCAAACAGTTAGTGAAACAATGCGATACATTACTCGCACAGGGACTAATGTTAACTTTCAGACACTTGGGACTAATATTATGATTTTAGTATGGTTTGCAGAAATATGGTCTGGTGGTTGATTCTGGTTAATTGCAGAGAGTTGCGTCTAAATATACTTATTTGGCGATATAAATTGATGTCCATTCAGAAATAGCTTACAATGTATATCGACTATATTATGAGCCCAAAGTTATATGACTATAACCGTAAGGAGCGAATTAACAAACACACTGGGAACAAATAATGAGGCAAAAACAATAAAATAATAAATTGGGAACGAATATGAAGACAAAAACTATAAATTGCTAGCCAGCTAGAAGAAGTTTAATCAACTCGTAAGACAAACAAAAACATACAAGAAAGGGTCTCGGATCACGAGGATTCATGATGTATAGAAAAATAGTATACGGTAAAGAATAGTATACATCTTAAAAGACCCTTTCTGGAGCACTGGATCACGAGGATTCCGGGAAAAAGATAAATGTTAGACAAATTATCAACCAAACAATGCTTAAACAAACAAATATCGAGTGCTTTCGGCTTGTATGGCCTTCTTCAGGATGAATACATAAAGTATACATATAGAACTATGTGTGAACTACCAAGGACAGACAACCTTCGGACGAACTACGGCAGGGCGCCTAGCTATGACAAGATACACAGAAAGCAAGCGTATGCTAAAACGGATAGTTGCAACACACGTTGATGAACTGTATCTCTACATCATAACACACTCGTCTGGAGGCACAATTAACATATAGACGCATACATACATACAATTATAGCTCATATCAGTGGGTCACATTTAAGCATTCAACCACACACAGCTATATATATATATATAGAGAGAGAGAGAGAGAGAGAGAGAGAGAGAGTGAGAGAGAGAGAGAGAGAGAGAGAGATCATTGGAATTCCCTAGCTGAACGGAATACCTATAATTAATGTGCACTTTCGTGAACACCATGGGCATTTCGCAAAAAATCGTTGAGATCACTATGGGAATATATCTTCCTTTTATTATGAAGTAATGTTTCTTCAGTTTCCTGTTTTGGACTTGATTTTGTCTGCACCTTTAGCAAAATAAGTTTTTCCAGCACATGTTTAAAATGAGAATAGTAATGGTGTACACTTTATTTATTGTATAATTATTTTAAATCGAATACGAAACAAAGCAAACAGCTTTTATTATATACATCGTTGTTTTGGTCTTGATGCAATAGAAGACCGGAAAGCCTGAAAAATCCAGCAGTCTGGATGTGTTTATCACTATCATACAAGTCACTGTAATCATCGGAATTACATCTCTTCAAACGGAGACGCTAAACAACTTATTCAATATGTATTGATTGTTCTGACAGATACTTATGTTACGAGTCATGAGCAGCAGATGGAAGCTAGTAACCACATGAACGGTTTGGAGCCGGCAACCATTGCGGAGAACGCCAACGCTGTGATAGAATTGGCAAATGTGTTCAAGTAAGTTTCTGCCAAACAGACAAACAGACAGATAGACAGATGACAGACAGACAGACAGACACAACTTAAATGCATCAGGTCTAAATGACAGGCTCAGTATTAAATCACGTATTTTTAATGACAGTCACTTCGGGTGAAGAAATAAATATCAAACAAAAGTGTTAACGTTATAAATTGAACACCTCTTGTACCACGAATAATTTAGGTCAAATTTGGCATATCGCTTGCTAAAGTTGTGTGTGACCCCTTGTACAACACATGTATGACCTTCTTTTTAACAGTATCTATACAAACATTACAGTACATGTTTTACATTCATCCTAAAAACATCTCAATCCACACAGTGCAAAATCAGCTGAAGACATGCAGTTTGACGATTACCCTGCACTAACAGAGGATCTTAAAAATCGAACGAATTTTATTTGCCCTAAACTACCTGCCTGCCCAATGAATCTAAAGTATCGCCTAATCAATGGCGCTTGCAATAACATACTGAATCCAAGATGGGGCTCTGCAAAGATTGCACAGACACGAAGAGTGAATGCAGAATGGGAACGGAGTAAGTCCAGATTTTTAATTGGTTTAGATTGTGTTTAAATTATATACTCAGCTGCAAAAGAAAGTGTACATGTTGAAACGTTTTATATTTATCAAGCGACAGTCCCTTAATGATTCAACCTATTGGAAAACAAATGACAACATGATATGGCAATGTAATGGTAAAAGCTTTGATACCAAACATGGCATATTCTTTTTGGAATTTGTCAATTTAATTCTAAAAAAACTTTATAAATTAAATCTCAACAAAACACTTTATTTTGCAACTGAGTATATAATTGAGGACATACTGATACCTGCAATTGCACTCATAGTATAAAGGTTACACAGTTATTCTTATACAACACTGTACTTCCTTATTGATTAATCAAAGGCCTCTGGCCCACATTTTATTTAAATTACACATAACTTTGGGCGACTGGCTTGCACTGTGGAATTGGAATTCGGACGAACGGGGTTCAAATCTCACCGGCGCCATTGAATTTCGTCTTTGTGTTCATGGGCAAGACACTTTTCCTTATCCTTGTTCGTCGGACAAGTACGTACCCTGGACTGTCCCGTATATCGGACCAAGCGCGAAGAAGAACCGTATTTTTGTCATACTGCAAAGGTATTTATTCACAAGTACGTGTAGAGAATATTTATAGTTTATTAGATTTGTACTGGGATATATGCACGAGTTCTTTCGCGTATTAATATTATTATTATTATTATTATTATATAAAGCGACTTTAGAAGTGCAGTATTTATGCGCGAAAGAACGAGTGCATATATCCCTATATAAATCTAATAACCTTTTTTTTTTTACTGCATATGCATTTTTAAATTAGAACAACAAAATAGGTTTGACATTTAATTTTCAACAACAACATTTACTTGAAACAAACATCGTTATTACATCGTGGGAAGTTTCACAATGAACTCTACCTTGTTTACATCACATGACATACTTCCATTGACTTGAACAAAAATTTCACCAATCACGATCGAGTGTACATTACACACCCAATATGACTTGACTATACATCCCTATGGGTCAATATTGACGTTTCCTGTTAAATTGAAAGTAAACGGAGCTTGTAAATGCTTATGCAATAATCTTGGACTCTAAAGTTTCTTCCGTTCTATCTGGGTAGCTCTAAATACCTTATACGGTGTTCATAAACCGTTAAAATAGCTATCCCGCCATCAACAGGCACATTTTACAACCGATGCAAACAGTTTCTAAACCTACTGACTACATATTTTGAGAATCCAGACTCTAACCAGCCAAGCTACTTTAACCAGCCAAGCCAAACCCCAAAACTAGAGCGTCGAATTATTTGGCGGGTTAGTTTCTTTAAACAATTTAAATATTACACACAACTTATAACACTACAAAACACAGCATGTCACAATCGGAACTGCCTCAACCATTTTGTTTTTCAAAAATAATCTCGAAAAGAAAAAGACACCATATTGGATACTACTTCAGTCACGTGGAATAAACAATGGCGGCGCCCATTGAACTATCATGCTGCTCATTCATCCCGAAGAATGACTGGATTGGCCGAGCGTTTACGATTGGCTACTCCGTTTGTTATGTAAAAACAACAATACGCAATTAATTACAAATTATTTTTATATTTAACTATTTTAACTTAAACTGACTATAAAATAAGACTTATTTCAAAAGAATATAGCCTAACATTTAATAAATGATACAAATATGTTTAAAATCAATTAATTTCGGAGTATATATTTTGTTACGATTTACATGGTACTTTGCCGGGGCAAATCACCCAAACCCATCAAATCGACATGTATCCTTGGCAATACCTACGAGCATTATTTCCGATGATCTACGGAAATGAGGGAGTTTGCACGATTGAGCATGTCCCTGCCTCTTTTCGTAGGAAGAAATAATGTTCATTAGCGAATTTAAGAAGATTGGTTTTATTAAATCAGTTTAATTAAGAAGTAAAAATTAAGTATATTTTATTTATTACATGACACATTAATTTAATGAAATATTGTTCAAACTAACAAGTGTTTACACAGGTACCCTTAAAGTGTTCAAATTGACCAAACCCGGGTTGTTGTATACAGTAGACCCGTTTGGCGTGCAGCTCACTTCCGGTCCATTAATGTTCCATCTCGCCGGTAATTTCCCATTCAGACTTGCAGGTGAGTGTACTTTAATTTTGTATATATATATATATATGCTTAAATGTGGCCCACTCATATGAGCTATAATTGTATGTATGTATGTATGCGTCTATATGTTAACTGTGCCTCCAGACGAGTGTTTTATGATGTAGAGATACAGTTCATCAACGTCTGTTGCATCTGTCCTTTTTAGGGAGTGAATGCATACGCTTGATTTCTGTGTATCTCGTCATAGCTAGGCGCCCTGCCGTAGTTCGTCCGAAGGTTGTCTGTCCTTGGTAGTTCACAAATATTTCCCCAATTTATATATTATTAGTTATTAGGATTCTTGACAGGGGACATGGGCTCACATTCCCTGCCGTTTGTCATACCTCAAAGTTGTAACCATTTATTTAAGAAAAGAAAACACGAATTCATTTTTATTGCGCCAATTTCCCCGACACGTACCTATAACTAGACGTTGTTTATTTTGGTGACGTCATCGCTCTAACGTCGTTAAATTTGGCGTATGTTTTAAATAAAATAAACGGATTTTATCACTATGTTAATGTCTTTTATGTGTAAAATTGCCAACAAAATTACACTTACGATTATTTCAGACTTTTACACAAAGTGGAAAGCGCAGAAAAGACAATTGGCGGTTTCCAAAACGAATCGGCATCGTTATCGTCGCCATTTTGTTTTTGTGTATTTGAGTAATGGGGTACCTACGGGGAATTCGTCTTATGTTCACGTCGCGAGACGTCGACATGGGCTCATGTCTACGGCGCATGACCAATGAAATCCTGAGAATTTTCTTTGCAGTATGACAAAAGTGGTTTACGGATATACAAATACCTTGCTATTGGAAATCGGTTGAAAAATCGAAAAAATATTGCCCGAAGTTTTAACTTCGCATCTTTTTCCTTCAAGACATTTTGTTTTATTAAAGTCAATTACAAGCTTTTCAGCATTCATTCGGACACTTTGAAGTGACACTTGACATGGTGTAATTCTGAATATTTAGTTTTAGTCTCAATTTCCCCAGTTTTGTATATATTTTCCCCAGTGATATATTATATTATCCCCAGTGATATATTATATTTTTCCCAGTGACATATTTTCCCCAGTGATATATTATATTTTCCCCAGTGATGTATTATATTTTCCCCAGTGATGTATTATATTTTCCCAAGTGATATATTAGATTTTCCCCGGTGATGTATTATATTTTCCCCAGTGATTTATTAAATTTTCCCCAGTGATATATTATATGTTCCCTAGTAATATATAATATATTGATCGTTCTAAATTACTGCGATTTGTGTTTATCAGTTCTAATTTGCTAGAGGTTGTATTTATCAGTACTAAAGCCTGAAAAAACATGCGAAACAATAACATGCTATGGGGATAATCCAAACGAAACATGCCGAGTTCCTGGACAAATCAAGAGTGTACAGTTGAGTAAAACAGTAAGTTCATTGAATAACAGTTCAAATGGCAAATAAAACAATGCTGAAAGCCGTTTAAAGGTTCACCGTCACATTATAGGTTATTTCGAGCCGCCTCAGAGAGAAGGATACCTAGAAGTCCTGGAACCTGCCTACTATTACTAACGAATATATGCCTATGGTTCTTTAACGTGATGGGGGAATAGACTCTGCTGCACGGGACCTCCAGGTTTACGACCCCATCCAACGGACAAGGCTATGGCAAATTGTATTTCCCAAGAACCTATGCGACATCGGTGAGGCTTGAACCCGGGTCCTCCGTATTTCAAGTCCATCGCGATATCCACTGGGAAAATAAAATAAAAGCGCAGCTATTTCTATGCACGATTAGCTCATGCGACAGCAGCTTTAACATTTTATCAGAAATAGTTATACAAATGACCCAGAAATCATAATATCGAGTTTGTCTTTAATAGAAACGACATAAACAAAACGGATTATAACAATAACAAATGAACCAGCATGGCCGGATATATACTCCAAGATTTGCGTGCCGCGAGAATCGGTATAATTTTGGCTCATTGAATAAATAGCAAATATGATCACTTCACAAAAGAAGTCCCCTGCTGAATAAAAATCATTAAATATAGTGCTATGAACATACGAATGAAAAACTGCTTAACATCCAAGCTGGCTTTGACAATATTGTTTTCTGTTATTCAGTCAAATAGAATACGAGTCAGAAAAACACAATGTTTATGTTGTCATTTGCATGATAAAATGTTTCATTATATATAACATGTTTCTTCATTTTCATGCCAATGAAACGTCATTCAGTCATCAATTGCATTTTTATGGCATGTGCAAAGCTGACATTACGTTTTAAGCATTTCTTCGAGGGCTAAGGCACCTGAAAGAAAACAATACTCGACTGGAACCTATAAGAGTCGCGATATTTCTCCAAAATATTTCGCGGAAATACATGTTACCGATAAGGCATCCAAATGGAAAATTTGTTTCTTGTACCCTTGATAAATCCAGTGTATACCAAACAGGAAAGAAATACTACACTATAATTTGAGACTGGACAAGGGAAGTCACTGAAAACCGACTTGTGTTACATATACTGAAAGGAAAAAGAAACGCAGGGTGCGTATTTCCGCTATATATTGCATATACTTCACACTTAATTCCATATATATTCCAAGGAAATCCCAAGATGTTTTGTAAAAAACAAGTGTAGTTAGTTAGAGAAAGGACACAACTGTGATGTTGTAGACGTTTTAATCACAGTACACGTTGTAACAAGAAATTCATAAATACTGAAGTTCCTCTTTGAAAAATTGAGCCAGTTCAGTACTGTATTTAATGTTAAGTGATTGCAACATTTAAAGCCTAAGTTTGTTCAACTGCTTGAGCCAAATTCGCATTCTGACGATAATGAAACTTTAAAGGGGTAACCATTGGTGTTTTCAGTGCTGTTTAAATCTTCTTTCTAAAAGGACAGGCATAATGTCGCCCTGTACCATTCGATTAGCAGTAGCATATTAAACATACAATATATAGCGGAAATACGCACCCTGCGTTTCTTTTTCCTTTCAGTATAGTTGTAATAGACTTTTATAACTACTTGTTTGTAACATTGGTATTCTCGGTTAGATGTTATTTGCACATTTACATTGCTTACAAACCTTTTAATAAGGATAATTCGGATATAAATGGAAGAGGTTTCAGACACCATATTTTGTGATATTTAAGAACAATAGACTCGTGATACATTGCTAGTAACATATTTATTGGAACGTCTGGTATTGAAGGAGTTATGGAATGTGTATATAGGGTTAAATGATATCTCATGGAAAAATAAACTTGCTCATAGTGCGGAAACCGCTTGTGTGTACTAGGACCTTATAACATTTGCTTAGATGCACACAGGTACAGCACACATTTAGACTGATGCCTATATAATATGCAAGTTACTCTTGTCGTTAATAAATGACACATAAAGGACACTTACCATTGTATAGTATATACAGTTTGGTTTCATGTATATAACAGCCTATACTATATACAGTTTGGGTTTTCGTGTATGTTAAAATGTTTATTAGGAATACCGAGCGTATTTGTTATCACACATCGATATTGATAATTAACATGTTAATGATGATATAAACTCTTCAGAAAAAAACATTCAGAACCTTTTAAAGTCCCTATCCCGCCATCAACAGGCAACGTTCAAACAGATGTACATCGTTTCTATACCTACTGACGACGATACATGTACTTATATTTTATACTTTATGTTTGCATATAGTGTATAAACATGTCAGTTTCTGTTTAGATTATAGAGCCATGTGACTTTGATGAGGTGCCTTACAACGGAAATGAGGTATTACTTCCTGCAGGATGTACTGCAGACGTGTATGTCTGTTACCAGCCGTTCTTAGGTGTGTATTTATCACTTTGTTTCTACAGGTTCTTACTTGACCTCTTTGCTTTCATTTTGATAACTCTTTAGATGTGTATTTTCGTTTTCACGATCGTTAACTACTGAAAAGTTGAAAGAAAACAATTACGTCAAATTCATCGGTTATAGTCGTTCTGCTTTGTGTCAACATATTTAATTTCGTTTTGGCTTGCATCTCCGAGTGCAACCTCCCGCAGTGATATTGTAGCCAATAATGCCTGCCACCACACAAATCACGTGACGATAGCTGAGGCCATGGCGATACACTAGGTAATGTTTGGTACAGCAAACTCTTGCCGTAACCAACAGGCAAATTGGCAATAACATCATCACCTGAGAGGATGTTGAAAACATCCAACCTGTTTTGGATTGGGTGTTGTTATCTCTTGATCAAATCTGTAATGTTCTCAACTGAATACAGTTTTGATTACAAGTAACCAATTAACGCGTTTGCATTTTAAATATATATTCGCTAAAATTGATTTTTTTTTATCAAAAATTATTTTTGTAACCAGATAACGTTTTTTACACTATTTTCCTATATTATGAACAAAGCAAGTTGAAATATTGACCTAAAGATGTTTAAGCAAATAATTAACCTTAGCTGGATTTGTGTGGTGGCAGTGGTTACTGTTAGAGATAGGGAAAGTAACCACTGCGGGGAGTTTGCTCCGAGTGCTAGCCTATATACTCATTTCGCTTCTTCTACACAGGTAGACTCTCGATTTCGTTTAGTCTGGTTCTCTGACCACGAATATAATAGAATAGAACTGAATAGAATTTTTTTTTTTACTAACCTGTTATTTGATTTGATTTAATTTTAACTGTTTCAAATAATTTATTATATATTATCCCCAAACTCTATCCTGTTATGAGATTCCCCTTTTTCCCCCACGTCCTCAGTATAGTTACCTAACAAGGCAAGCCGTTTTTTAAAAAGGAACATTTATTTCAAAGTTGTCCACCACCAGGCTACGGAAATGCGTGCTTTCTATGTTAATAGTGCAAATAACAAATATACGGAAAAACACGGCCACAATTTTCGTTAAAGGAATACCTTTACAGTTTGAGATTAAAACAAAACAAACAATAAAGTCACTAATTTAATATTTGTTGAGGAATTAAATATAGTGCTTCTTTTATTGTTTAGCATTGTAGTATTTCCTACCTTACCAGTCCTTCGGATGAGACTTTAAACCTAGGTCTGCTCGCTAAAATGCTTAGTGCAATACAGCGAGGATAAATAAACGCTTATAGGTAGGTTTAGCATTGTTTATGAATTGTATTGTTATAATGTATTCTTAAATATTTTTCTATTGCAGTTACTTTATTGAGATTATCCAGAGTAATGTGAACATCGAAAAAACTATTGAATATACAAAAGAGTCTAATAAACCCTATGAAAAGTTTTGCAATTCATATTCTTAGTTAAATACACGTGTATATGTTTAAATCTATATTGAATTATTAAGTTAATCAACATATATTGCAGTTGATGTCACTTTAAGACCAAAGCCACAAGACACATCCACACTGCAGGTAGAGATTTATGAACAACGTTGAAGGAATCATGTCTAGTTCTGTCACATAATTTTCGTTATTATCCCTGTCAAACACCCATTTCATATTCTAGTTTATGTACACACGTGAAATGCAACCTGAAACAATGGTGATTGGTTGTGCATAAAATGCATTAAATATTTAATCAAATTGTTTTTTAAATTTTATTATAAATTTAAGCGGATCTTAGTCATAAACATGTCATTACCAACAACTCATAATAACTAACTAACAATATACAAATCAGTTTGTAATGTTTTAAAAGGAGATATAGACTACAATGTTGTTTGTGACATAGAACACACTTTTATGACGTCACTTGACGTTTTAGCGCTAAAATGTGCCTGATATCTTGGCGATCTTATATCCATCATAATTATTGTTTTTACACATTTTGTTGTAATGTAATGTGATACAAAAGATCTTACACTCGTCCTCATACAAAACATTATGTTACAGAACATGTTTATGGACGCAAAATCTAAATTATTGTATGTCTATTGTAACGGAAACATTACACGAAAAAATATACATGGAATGATGTCGTGTTACATGTATTACACAACATGTCGTGTCATATGTACATTTGAAAACACAACACTTGGTATTTTGTTGAATTCTAGAGATGTTAAAGAGTACTCGTGGAAAATGTGTTTTAACTGGAAGAGTTGAGCAAATCGTATTTAACTGTTTATCGCCATATCTTAACCTTTGGAAAAAAGGGAATTGTGTACTAACATAAAATACAATCTTGTTTTGAACAAAAAAAAAGCGGACTAAAAATAATCGAAAATAAAAAATGTTGCGTTTAATAACTTCGAGGTGAAATAAAATATGTTATTCACGACAAAACTACAAAATAACGCTAAATGAATGCATGCAAAGTTTCATGTGGTATTAAACAACATTTATATACATTTGTGACGTATTTTATACACATTGTTAATATGAAGCACGTATGGTTATACAAGCATACAGTTAATATATATACCTTCCTTCTCGATATATACTTCTCAAAGTTTGCTAAACACCAAACCACTCATTTTCAACTCAACAGTTTCTCCCCAAATACCTCGCGAAACTGTATTTTGTAGCGTAATATGCACATATTCACAAGAAAATTTACCGCGCGAAACGCTATTTTGTAACATGAAATGCATAAATACACAAGGAAATTGTTTTTAATCAACAATAAAATAATGAATTGCATATACATTAATCGTAAAACAAAATGAATTGTTGAGTTTTATTCTCTTGGTAAAATCAGCCACCGTAACATGTTTAATTTGAAATCTTGGTGCTTATCAAATTGTGAATAGTATATAGACAAAACATATTACATCAATGGTACTAAGTGTCAGTCAGTATGTTACAATCAGTTAAAAGTAGATATAAAACGAACAGGAAAAGTAGCATTTAAGGACGACAGTTAACCACAAACATGCACAGAAACAAAGAATGACTTTAAAGATGAATAAAAGACAAGATAAAAATCACAAACACACCGGGGTTGACAATAGGGCTACCGCACTGAAACGGTCAGTGACAAAAAAGGGGATTAAACCAGGTTCCAGGATTCACCAAACCTCACTAATACCCCATTGTCATCCCAATAAACGGGGGCAGTGTAAATACAGATATCCCCGCTAGATTATAATCTCTAACAAACAAGGCAGCATTAATATTCAATATAATTAAAACACATAAATGATCATGTATATATAATATAAAAACAAAAGCCTAGAAAACCACAAAGTAAGTACTCAATTACCTGGCAGAAGCGAGAGAAACAAGAGAACAAACCGTTAAGTGTACGACAAGACAATATTAAAGACAAACATCTTACCGTCCTATAAGGATATAGGCTGAAACACAGAAAACTTTTAAGATGCATCAGAGAGTTGAGTCTCACTGAACCATAACCCTAACCCTAACCATACAAATCGATACGGAAATGTAGCATTCACTAAGCACAGTCAACCAAGAACACATATACAAAACAAACCATAATTACATGACAACAATTGTGGCAAAGTATGCGGCATAACAGGTTTGCGGTCTGTGGCAATCGCCGGGGTGAAGGGGCGGGGGCGTGGGGTGGGGTAGGTGAGGGTTACCCTATTGTCATCACAATAAAACGGGACAAATAAAGAATTCCCCGCTAGGTTATATCGTGTAACGAACCAGACAGCATTAATACATATTCCACAAAGCTTTTAATCAGACTGAAATCCGTTTTTGACTACTGTGGTGATAGAGACTAGTCAACATATCTCCAAAATGTGATAATTTGTTTGTTTGTATGGTGTGATACGTCATTTTTAACACATGTAAGGTTATACATGACGGCCCACTTTTCCTCGGTAGAACCAGTACTGTACACCTCCCGCCATCCGTAAGAATCGACACTTCCTCGCTTACAAGTCGAGCTCCCATTGGGATGAATGTGAAGAATACATTTTAAGCAAGTATAACAATGCAAACACCTGCGTACCTTTTTAAACATTAATGAAATAAATCTCAACAAACACATGTCAGAAACAATTTCAACGTTATATTGTACATAGGTTATTGGAAAAGAAGTCGTAGCATACACGACGGAAACTCTGCTATTTCCAATGGAAGGAAAGGATTATGCCATGTTCTGGTTAGATTCCAGAAACAACAAACTTAGGGTCGGTAGAGGATGCGATTGTGATGAAAGTTCGGTAATACTGAAATCAGAATTCTTAAGCAGCCTGGTGGAAACGCTTTTAGGAGAAAGGTACGTGGAATGATTATGAGAATAACTAATGCTTGCACGAATGAATGATTAAAAAAGGACCATGACATCTTTGTTTGAAGTCGATCAGTTAGGTCATCCAGAGACATAATAACCCAGAGATTTGCAACGTATGCTTTCAGACAGAAAATACCCGAAATTTCATATATTCACTTTCATTTGTAACAGTATATAAATTGTCATTTTTTAAAACAACAATCTGCAAAATAAAAGACATTTATGTTTAGAATGTAATGGTATTTTCAAACTTATCAACATATGTTATTAAAAAGTCCGACTTTGACCTATTTTATACTACTTTCTGTTGTTGTTGTAGTTTTGTTAACATATAAAAACATAATATATATAGAATTCGTCATTGTTAAAGCTAAAATCTCCAACTGGTCTTAAATTAGAGAGAATAATACCATTTGTTTAGAAATATAATTATATTCTATCTATCTTAAATATAAGAAGAGAAAATAAAAAACACACGAGATGTTGCAGTTTTACCTTGTGTCATACGTGATTATGTGAGATTTGAGTAAATGCCAAATCTCTACTTCTTAGATGTCTGGGCCACCAGACTTTTCAATCGGTTATAAACTCCACATCACTCTGCCTCCATAAGAGGAGTACAGGAGAAGAGAAACCTAAACTGGGATGACATACTCGTATATTTATTATAAATTGATATCGTGTCACATTAGAGAGGCAAACTTCACCTCCTTCGGGAAATAAATCAGCATTATTATTCAAAAAGAATGTTCATAAAACTCAATATAATAAATTTAAACCGAAGGTATGTTTAAAAAAAACGATTCTAAATTTACTATATACACGTGTAAATGTGGTTTAGTACACCCATCCAAATTCTAAAACGGCCAAATTATATATCGTGTGTTTATGTCATATACACTGCGAAGTGTTATGAAACATTTGAAATTAAATAGTTTGAAACTTCTTTATTGACATGGGCTTACTTCGAAACATTCCTATTTTAGTATACATGTTATCGATGGATGATATTTTGCAATGAATAACGAATAGCATTACATGAATGTATGGCTAAATCTTTAAAGGCCCTATTCCACCATCAACAGGCAACATTTATAACAGATGTATACCGTTTCTAAACCAATTGACGGCTAGTTATACATATAGAGAGAGGATATTTGTTGTTTTGGAGTGAATAACATGTTTTATTTCATCGAGAAGTGAGAAAACTTTATATTTTCACGAATGCAAAGCATGAGTGAAAATATAAACGTTTTGTCACTTCGAGGTGAAATAAAATATGTTATTCACGACAAAACAACAAATTGTCTTTTTATTTTATGATTTACAAAATATTCTTTAGGGAAACTACGGTAGAACAACAAGGGAGGCAATTTCAATAACTAAGCCGCTTTACACATTTTTTGCCCGACTACAAAATAAAGTCGAAACATATTTTATTTATACCCAAATATATATATTTTTTAAATATATTTATATTGGCAGTCAAATCCTTTTAACTTTTAAAATCCATTTCAAATCATTGCTTGAATAGAATGTACAATTCCCAGTGTTTTTCTCTGGACATGTTTACGTTTGCGTAGGAATATATTGTGAGTCGTTTTACTGTGCATCTGTGTTAGTTGTACATTTAAAAGTAGTCCCGGCAGCTACAGTGAAATAAAACTCTATATTCCACAGTATGGAATAACACTTCTATTTCACTGATAAAATACAGAATTTCATTGATTCTCATAAAATAAATAAATATATATATATATAACATACATATTTCGAAAATCCGAACTCTATAGACACAATATTAATGGCTTTAACCAGTCAAGCCAAAAGTCAAAACTTGAACGTCGAATTAAGAGTTATCAACTCCTAATTCATTTTAAGCATATTTAATCACGGGCATGTTACTATTCTTATAATCAGAACATATACATTAGTATATGACATGAACAGCTGGATAGAGTTTTGATAAACAGTTTTGTAGTGTAATTTTGCCGTTATTTTGGCGGGTTAGTTTCCTTAAAGAGATCGACGGGTGAACGCGAAACTATTACAACTATAAATAAATAAAGAACAAGGTACGATTGTTTCGCGTTGACTCCCTCAGTGTTTCGTATTTATCTCTTTTATCTAATATTTGAGAGATACATACAATGTTATGCTGAAGATTCACAATTGCTTTGCTTGCATGCATTTTTTTAGCGATTATTGGTACACGCTTATGGCTGGATTACCGTTAGAAGAATTCGCCGATGATTCTACTCAGTGGGTCGGGTGTAAATTTCCTGTGCGTAAGTAAAACTGGTTAGGAATACTGATGTTTTAGAAATAATCTGTAACTCTTTGACATTTCCTGTGACAAACGCAGAGTTGCTTCCAGTGACATGTTTAGGACTAAATTCTAAGCATTTTAAAAAGTACATTGCACTTCATTTATTCAAAATATATGCCTTTTTATAAGTCGTCATATGTAATGTTTACATAATGGAACTCATAACGCCCCCATATTATATTTTTAATATACTTTTTTATTTTTTATTGTCTTGTAAACACAGTGTGTATGGATACATTTGCACCTTAGGATGTGATATTTTCAAACTTCGTGCACGTGCATCTCAATTTTTTCATTAAAATTACCGATGTTTATGTGTTGACTGAAATGCGAAATTGTATACTACGCGGCATTAGCAGTTACAATTAGATATTATACATATACAAAATATGTTTTGCGTCGTGCTTCTTTTTGAAAGACAGATTCCGAATTACGTTGGGTTTAGGAATATATTTCACATTCAGGAATCTTAAATATATTCAGAAAGCTATATGCTCTAAAAATTGTTATTCAATCTGATTTTTGGTGGTCTCGGATCCCGATATTTATATACAGATACCGTTAACTCGTTTTCTCAAATACTTAACTATATTTACGAAGGGGGGGGGGGGGGGGGGGGGGGGGGTGGGGGGGTGGGGGGTGGGGGGGGGTTCCAATACTCCATGCTTTAAACGTGAGTATTGTTTAAGTACCCTTAGGATATGTTCATGTTTTTTAATTTAGTAGTTTGACTGTTACTTGTGATGCGCAGGCTTCATAACCTCTGCTCCAAACTAAATTCCATTTTAGCTCTACTGGCCAAGGGCCAGGAGAGCTTATGGGATGGCGAATTGTCCGCCGTCCGTCGTCCGTCCATCGCCTGTCCGTTAACTTTTACTTCGTTAAGACTATAGGTCTTCATTTTTCATCCGATCTTTACCAAACTTTAACAGATTGTTAATATCAATGAAAGCTCGGAAAAGTTTGAAAACCAGCAAGATCGGACTAGAAACTGCGGAGTTATGGCACTTGATTTAGTTAAACATGCTATATGTTGCCTCGTTATGACCACAGGGCTCCATTGTTCATCCGATATTTACAAATCTTTACCAGATAGTTAATGTCAATAAAAGCTGGGACAAGTTTGAAAACCAGCCAGATCAAAATAGTAACAGCAGAGTTATGTCCCTTGATTTAGTTAAAAATGCTATATTTTGCCTCGTTAAGACAATAGGGCCTTCATTTTTTATCCGATCTTTACCAAACTTTTAAGGATTGTTAATGGCTATGGAAGCTCGGATATGTTCGAAAACCAGACAGATCGGACCAGTAACAGCGGAGTTAGGGCCCTTGATTTTGTTAAAAATGCTATATTTCGCCTCTATATTACGATAGTGCCTTCAATTTTCAACTTACCTTTTAATTTATCAATCTTTACCAGATTGTTTTATTTTCTGTTTTTCTATTAATACTAGTTTATATTTTTGGTTTTAAATAATTTCATTTCATTTTTTTTTTTAAATATATATATATATATATATTTAAATTTTTTAAATGAATTTTTTAAATGATTTTTTTTTTTTTTTCTTTTTTTTTTTTTTTTTCTATTTTTTTTAAGTTGGTAATTTCATTTTTATTTTAATTACTTTTTTTAAAAATAAAATTGTGTTTTTTTTGGTAACACCATGTTGGATTTGAAGAAGAAACTTAGCAGGAAGCATTGTTATGATTTCTAGTTTTGCCTATTGCGTCTTTCCCCGGTTTGTTGATTTTTGATGGAGCTACTCCTTCTAAACACATTGCTGGATTTCGACGAAACTTGGCAGGAAGCATCGGTAAAATGTCTAAGCATCGGTGAGATGTCTAGTTGTGCATGTCACGCTTATGATCCAGTTCGTTGATTTTTGACGGAGTTGTGGCCCTTTGACATTTTTACTTAAAATTTCTTGTCGGTGCTACTCCTACGAAATTTGGTAGGATGCCTCAATATGATGTCTAGTTGTGCAAAGCGCGGTATATCAATGAAACCTTGAACAAGTTCTAAAACCAGCTAGATCTTGTTAGTAACGACAGAGCTATGGCCTTTGATTTGTTGAAAAATGCTATATTGTATTTTCCTTTGTTAAATCTGTAGTTACTTCATTTTTTATCTGATCTTTACCAATTTGTTTAGAATGTTAATATAAACCCCTCATCCATTTTTATGAAATTTCATTCATAGAAGAAAGTAGGACAAATTAAAAAATACCCATGCCAGACTAGAAACAGCAGACTTATGTTTTAAAATAAGTGCTGATTGGAGTTTTATGTCGACAACCCTTGTTATGAGAGCTGTTTTAGCCGGTAGAGCGTCAACAGGCCCTATTGGGCCTCTTATTGTTTAATTCGCCCATTGTTTTCGACCAAAACATTTTGCTAAAAACTGTGATCATACGGCGCTGGTCTTGCAATGCTCTGAACATACCACATTGGAGGTTCCATGTTCACCTTCATATACATACCATCTTCGGGATGGCTCAAAGTTTAAATAATGAGTTCTGCTCAACCCGTGACTAGATGGCTTGAACGGTAGCAAACATTTTTCACTACAGTTCATGAACATTCTCAGTCAAATCGAGACTGCAACTTGTTTCATGTGTATTGTATTTTGAACCAAAAAACATCTATTCGTTTTACTTCTCGTCACAATTGTATTAAAACAACCTCATGTTCGTACTTCACTAGACATGTCAAACATAAGCAATATGTTGCGTAACATGTTTAGAGTTTGGAATGGTTGATCTATAGAGTCTTTCACACTTTCTGAAAGCCATACTCTGAAGGGGAAAGCATTTCTATTAATCAAATTAAGAATTAGAATTGTAAAAGTTGAACATATAGGAGTCAACATTGAAAGGAACTCGACCTTAACTATACTTCGTTTTACTGTGCTATACTAAATAGTATGGGAGTGGACCTTTGGAAACGGCCGAACACGACACATACGAAATATTTCAGTTTGATTGAGACTGCCCCGGGTTGAGCAAAACTCATTATTCATACAATCAATAGTACATAATTTTAACCATCCCGAAGATGGCATATATATGTAATCTATCTATTTGCATGTGTTATATACTTTTATATACTAGGGTTGTTTATATCTTTATCATGTCGATCTGTATAATTCTGCCGAGAAACAGGGTGCCTGAGATAAAATCTTATCTCGGCAGTTACTTTCCTATCCCGTCAGGTGCACCTATTTTGATGACGTCAGCACCACTTTTGATGACGTAATGGCATATTTGATGACGTTTGGGTATTTTACAACAGAAAAAGGGGGAAAACGGTGAATTAAATGAATTTAAACGATCAACGTGATAAATAGAATAGCATGTTAGTGCCTGATTATCAGGCACTACCATGATATTCTCTATATATACTTTATACAGGTGCTTCATATATCTACATATTCAATACAGTTGATATATATTACTATATACTCCTGGTACAATATATTTATACTATTTACAGGTGCTATAAATTTATAGTATGTTATATATTTCTATATATCTACATTGGTTCTATATACGTTTATATATTCTTTACAGACACTATACATTTATATATGCTCTATACAGGTGATAACTTACGATTGACTACACGCTTCTCTGATAAACACACCATAGATGGAGAAAAGTCCCTGGATGAGGAGCCATGGTTGTATAAAAGTGGCTCTCTCAGATTCGGAATCCATGGTCAAATATCTGCATCCCCTGCCGAGCTTGATTTAATAGACGCAACATCTGGTAAACAAGACACATTCTCACATCTGGGAGTTACAACCGTCCGCCTGTTGTACCTCTGATTAAACCTTGCGATATTTAGGCGTGGACATGCATATATAGATATATTTAGGCGTGGACATGCATATATAGATATATTTAGGCGTGGACATGCATATATAGATATATTTTAGAACAAAATGATGACAATGTAGTATCAACTATTTTGTAATTAGAAAATTTCCTGACTACATAGAAACTATCAACCTTAAAGTGATAAGGTACATACAGCTAATGCTAATGCTATTTCTCTGGATGTGGATTTTACTTTAGTGATTTCCTTTTGATGGGATGCACTTGTCAATTTGAGCGCTGAGGACAGGATTATAGCCAGGTTGTTTACACTTAACATCGATTTAAGCTAACCAATGGGCCATATTGCCTACTGACTGGTCCAAGTCGGTAACCCAGTCTTCACCACTCTTTGTGTTGTGTATTGTCCTTTTTATTGTGTAGTTAATTCTTTGTTTGTGGTACAATGCGGATCTACGATGCCATTGTGTTTGGGTGATTTCTATAGGATCATTTTTTCTCATTTTCTCATTTTTAACTGAAAAAGCATATCACACATCACATCAGTTATTTATGATGAGCACACCCATTGCAGCACAGGAACAGTTGTCCTGGGGTAGTCAGATAGAGGCGGTCAGTAATAATTATTATATCATTTAGTAAAACTAATTTGATGTTCTATTTTTGATTTATGTCACTTTGTTGATCTATTTGTGACATTTTTTCAGGCATTGTTTTACATTGACTTTGTTTTGCATTTTATGGAAATGGGTGTATGAACACAAGGTTTTATTATCTCAGTGTTTATCTTTTCAAATGGTGTATTCATTCATGAGACAAGTTCTTTCTTAGAAGGTACATGACCCCCATTTTTCTGAAAATGGTTTGGTACAACATGGGCATTTGTCATTATCATGTAAATTATTCTTGGGCCTAGTTATAAATTGTATTTTTACTTCATGACATACAGAACTCAATACAAACATAATGGGCGTATTACAACTATACATTCTGTTTTGACTTGAAACGGATGCATCTGATTGGTCGATCACTTCGCCTTCCCTTCCATATTTAGGTTATCTCAAAGGTTCGACGTATGTTCTGTATAGCGAGATATATCCAGAAATTTATAATTCTTCATTCGAACTGGTGACAGTCATTATAATGACAATGATGATGAAAGGAGATGAACTATAATCAAACTGATGATTTTATTTTATATCATGTTACTTTGTCATTACAGGTGTTACCGTCACCATTGTGCTCGGGGCTGGACAAAATTCCATAAAGGCAGTTCAAAACGAAACCCAGATTTCCGCCGTAGACCTAAACGCAGTTGATGTCGATAATAGCGTACCTTTTGAGGATTACAATGGACAGGAGCACTCAAAATACAGGTGTAAAATAACAGCAGGTGGTGGTTTGACCAACGAGTCCTTAGGTTTTACTTAAATACTTAAATTTACTTAATTAAGTCACTAAATCACCAAGTAAAGCTGAGCAAAAACGTGTTTCACCAACAGAAATTAAGTTTCTGCCTAAAAACTTAACTTAGTAAAACGCTTAAAACGTAATTGAATATCGACGGTGAATTTACTGGCTTCAGAAGAAAAACTTAAATTTAAGTTTTTAAGTAGCTAAGCATATACTAGCGTATGTTTGTGAAATCGGCGCCTGTTTAAATACGAAGACACATTAACAGCTTTCTTATTTTGCTGATGAACAATTGCGTATTATGTTGTATACTCCTCGAAATAATTTAAGGACCATATTAAGATTGTGGACACCTTTTTAAAGTGCTGTAATTAAACAATATACTGTCTTGTTTGCAGTTTTAAATTTAGTTGAATTCTGTTACAATTGTTAAATTACACAGATGTATTAACTTTTATATGAACATAAAATCCATAATATTAAAGATTAAGTAATTATTATTGTTCTACTCCGTGGTCCTTAAATCATTTGGATGAGTATATCATATTTTTAAATGTGTTTAACATTTTCAAATATTTTCAATTTGAATTTGCTCAGGTGTCATTTATATAAAAACTATAACAGAGTTTGGCAAAGATCATATTAAAAATGAAGGAACTTGAGTTTTAACAAAGCAAAAAGCATAGCATTTTTAAATAGTTCAAGGGGAGAAGGAGGGTGTGCTGTTGGTGGATGATAGGGATTGATGTACGTCGGGTTAGTCTAGTTTTTAAACTTGTCCAAGCTTTTGTTGATAGATACATTTTTAACAAGAGTGGCGAATATATGATGAACAAATTCAGAAGCTAGAATGCTGTCAAATATGTTAAAATAATTAAAGGACCGTAATCGCTGTTTCTAGTCCGACATGGCTAGTTTTTGAATTTCTTCGACTTCCTTCTATGATCGAGATAACTTCATAAAATAACATATTAAAACAAAAAAAATACAAAATTGGTGGAGTGGGTGCGGCTGTTTGTCGGTCGGGTGTCTTGGTGGGGGAGGGTATATGTAAGTCGGATACGGCTGGTTATCAAATGTATCCGTGCTTTATCGATCTTATTAATATTCTGAACTTTTGGTACAGATCATATGAAATTTTAAGTAGCTAAAGATTTAACATAGCATTTTTAAATAAACCAAGGACCATAGATCTACTGTTTCTAACCTGATAAAGATAGTTTTTCAATTTTATGACCGAATTTATAATCTATGACTGAGATAGCTTCATAACAAACCAGTTTGGTGAATATCGGATGGAAAAAGGAAGGTGCTAGAGCGCTAAAGGAGCAACATATATACACTTTTTTAAATAAATAAACGGCTTTAATTTTGGTGTTATTTATTCGGTCTAAATGGTTTTCAAACTTGTCCGAGCGTTTATTGATATCAACAATCTGGCCGAACTGGGTAAGATGGGGTGAAAAATGAAGACCCTAGAGTGGAAACGTTAACGGTCGACGTACGTACGACGATCATCTCGCCATGCCATAAGTGCTGCTGGGCTTCGGTCATTACATAAAAAAAAGAATCATATTTTTAAAATGTTATATAAAATAAACACGAACCTATACCTTATGATTACTTACGTTCAGAGGCAATCAACTATGGGTCTCTTCTTTATTTCAGGGCTTTCTGGTGTTCATGGATTGGTAATGTCATTTATATCGGGACCGGAAATGTTATTGGCAAGAATATCATTAAATCGATCGACGCTAAAATTGTGCCCTTGTCAGTTAACACTACGTTTAATGTGGACAGAGTTGTTCTTAGGTCAATCGAAAATGTAACGTGGCTCTTCGATATAGGTTAGTTTCTTTACTGCACACTGAAAAATGAACATAGGCATACATACGTTTTTCTTGTTTAACTCTTCGATGTTGCAATCATATATTTATTGTTACATATATAGTTTTGCTGAGTAACGAAATATCTTTAGGAATTACATCATTTGTCAAATGTAAATTGGTCCATCGATGAAGACAGCTAATCAAAGAAGTGTAAGCAAGTTTTGTAAAACATAAAGTGTACATAAGTTACAGAGATTGAAAGTCCTTAGCTAGTTCTTTAAAACATAATAATTCAATGTAGGAAGTATATATTTACGGGGTATATATTCTACAATGTGTAATGAGTGTAATTTTATACAGAGTGTATTGTACATATGTTATATGCAACGTATGCATTATACTGTATACACAGTTTAAATATAGTATACAGTACCAAGTTTTGTCAATTTCAATAATCAACGTCCATCAGAGACACCGTTTACAAGAAGGTATATGGTGATATAATGCGTATGCTGTTAATTATAGTTCAAATCAACGTTCCCCGAAAGACGTCTTTAAGTGGAAGATCTCTACCTTCAACACGTGATATCAGCCTAGTTGTTCACTCGAAAAACGGACAAGCTACCAGTTTGAGCCCGAAACTAACAATGCTTACGTTCCAGATGGGACAACTAGTTGACCATGATTGTATCGCCACACCTACAGAATCCCGTAAGATATTTTATCATAACATTTTATTGCCACGCCTACAAAATCCCGTGAGATATTTTATCATAACATTGTATTGTCACGCCTACAAAATCCGGTTTGTTATGTTATCATGACCTTGTATAGCCACGCCTATATAAATACTGAAAAGATAATCCGAAAGATATGTTATTACTACGGGTATGGCCACGCTTACAGAACTCCGTAAGATATATTATCTTGACAGCATAGAGCCACGCCTAAATGATATCGCAAATGTGCTATCATGATCTTGTATAGCCACGCCTACATATTCCGTTTCAGGATGTGTTATTAGTGTATAACGTGGCTTACAGAATACCGTAAGATATGTCACCATGACATTGTATAGCCACGCCTTCAACATTCCGTAAGAATATTTTAACATGACCTTGCATAACCACGCCTACGGAATCTCTAAAGATGTGTTATCATGACCTTATTTAATCACGCCTACATATGTCAGCTAGATCTTGTATAGACACGCCTATAAAATACCGTAAGCTATGTGTCATAATGACCTTGACGACCCACATAACCTACAGAATATCGTGCGATGTGATATCATGTGGTTGTGTAACCACACTTACAGAATCCCGTCATGACCTTTGTGCCAAATATCACAGCTTATGCATGTTATATTTACATATGTTATTGTAATTCTAACCAGTTTAAACAAAAGGCACATACTCTGTTTAATATTTGATCTGTATCGAACGAAACAAGTGCATGTGATGTTTAATATTTAATCTATATCGAACAAGTACATGTGATGTTTACTATTTGATCTGTATCGAATAAGTAAGTGCTTATGATAATTACTTGTTCATGTAAGGAAACTATTAAGACAACAATCAATAGCCATTATGTAGCACAACCGTATTCATTTCAGATGTAATAATTTGTTACAACCTGAATTATTTGTAAAGTTTGTAATTCGTTATTACTATTTTATCGCCATTACTATATAAATTCACATGACATATTTGTAACATACATTTAAAACAACAAAATGTGCAAGATTATGACAGGTCTAGAAGTTCCCCACGCAAAAAAAGAAAAACAACAGTTATACAATATAGGAGTCATATTATGGCGGATAGGGTGCGGCTGAAGTTCGGGCTGCCTCAGCACTTCTCCTGGTTGAAGAAACTAGATGGAAACTCCCCCGAGGCATTTCTGGACCAGGAGAGAGAAACGGCGTACCTAACCGTTAAACCATTAACCGTGGTCCGAGTATTAACTTTCATACCCCATCTAACGCCTTCTCAAAGAAGAGCAAACGGGGTTGGCTGGGGTATGAAATAAAACCTTAATTGTCGCTTATAGACTTTACATACTGTAAAATTAAAACATGTAATTTTAACCAGGTTATCGCATTTTTACAAAAATGTTTTTTTAAACATATTTCTATGCTAATATAAGCTTTCCCATTGCTTAATGGAATTAAGGCGGGACCTAGTAATGTTATTACAATGCCATATAGCATAATCTAGAACTCGGAATGCTAGATGGACACGATATGGTGTTATTGTATCGTTGCTGGAACGGATTAGTATATAATAAAAAAAACACTTGCTGAACTAGTATAATGCTGTCAAGAGTTGTCTCTTATTCAACACAAATACTTTGAGACATATTTTTTAGAAACTTCAAAATAACATATATATGTGATCAAAAATTAAATGTTATTCAAACATGCCGACATTATATTGTTTCAGAATTACATATATGTTGAAATATTCAATGAAATATATCTATTTTTTTTGCATGTTTTCTTTCCCCACTGCAATTATTTATTATTGATAAAAGTTGAGTTATTGTATTGTATTGTGCATTGTATATGATGTTTAAATTAGGTGTGCTTTTATGAATTGTGTACAGATTGTTAATTGCATTAGATACTTTCTTACAAAGAAACATTCTATATTACAGTTGCTGAAGGTGAACCAATACTCTGCTGTGTTGACGGTAAACCAGTACAGAAGTTAGTATCCGCCGACGTAATAATACATTGGTGATCTAATTATTTATTTTATTTTAATACAAATAGGTATTGCAAACATTTTGCATTGAAATGCAGTTAATTTTGCAAACATTTTGCATTGAAATGCAGTTAATTTTGAATGTATAGGTTATATCCCACTAAATCAGCCGGCTGTGCTCGTCTGATGCCGTATCGAAAGTAGTTCTGTATTAAAGAGAACAAATCTTCGTTTTTAGTGCAGTTTGCTGTTAGTTTTGGCTTTAACTGTATTCTGGACATGTTATTGATATGTGATATTTAAAAATGCAGCTCATTATGTAAGGGGTAAAAATAACTTTGACCTGTTACCAACTGTTAGTATACAGGTGACAAAAGCTTTCTTAGAAGATAGTAACCGACATGTTTAATTGCATGATAAATTAAGTTTCCCAGAATTCCAACCAGGTTTGAGATTTTAACAGGTTGTCAACCTTCTCACATTACTATGGAAGGGGTATGGAGACTTTTATACGCTATTATAACCAATATTTATTAACTTTGACATTTTCTATACATTTCAGTCCGAGTAGATTTTGCTTCAACATTCCAATCACGGGACAAACAAACGCTGTGGACTCAGAGGGCAGCTTCCCGCTGGCAAACAATACATGCCTACCGTTAACACGATCCGCGGCCGCTATTGAGTGTGATCCTACTGGAAGGGACCTTCGTAAGTAGTGTCAATGCTGTTTGTGTGTTTGTGGTGGTGGTGATGGCGGGGATGGGGGTGGGAGTGGGGATGTGGGCGTGATAAAAGTATCTGTAGTTAGGGTCCCACGAATTTGAACTGTAAAAAGAAGAGTCGCACATATGCGAAATTGAGATCAAAATTGAAAAAAGTTCATTATGAACTCAACTTCTTTCGGAAGTATACAATAACTTCAGGTACTATAAAATCCTTGTGAACACAGCAGGTCTATATTAGAATTATAAGGCAAAAATTATAATTAAAATGCCACAAATTATGTTTTCAATAAGCTTGTCGGTTAAACAGCTTTTCGTATAATGCTTTTGGTATATAGCTGGGCCTCAACCAAATGTAAATTACTGTGTTTTTTTTAGCAAACCAAGCTCATCACGACTACGTTTGTGTATATTTTTTAATAAGTTTACTATATAAGTAGATGAAAAATTCGAACAGGAAATGTAGCATACACGGAACACAGTCAACCATAAATAGGCACAGAAACAAACAACAACTACAAAGAAGGATAAAAGGAAAGACATATCATCACACACATAAAAGGGTTGACAATAGGGCTACCGCTTTAATAGCATAACTTGACGCTGGGATTTTAAACCAGGTTCTAGGGTGCACCAAATTTCACTTTTACCCTATTGGCATCCCAATAAAACGAGAAGTAAAAAAATAAATAATGGACAATGTAAGTATAACACATATATTATTACTAGATTCATATATATATAAAAACCTCATAGAAAGTCACAAAGCAAGTGACTTGGCAGAAGCAAGAACAACAAGAAAACAAACCGTTAAGGGTACGACCCGACAAGATGTAAGACAAACATCCAAAGCTACCGTCCATTGAGGACTTATGTAGACGTCATCATAGGGTACAACAATCTGTCCGATCATCGCACGAGGAAAGAATAGTGGCGGACTGTAAAGACATGCATTACTTTGCAAAAGGACAGGTTTAATAAAGATAGTATGAATGTGATCACGATAAAGGATCTTACGAAGTATGCTAATAACATCACCTTAGAAGCCAGTCTTTGTCTCAGAAGAGATTACCATTCAGGATGTTGATTATCAGCGATATTATCCAGTCAGGAAGTTGATTATCAGCGATATTGCTCAGTCAGGATGTTAATTATCAGCAATATTATCCAGTCACGATGTTGATTATCAGCGATATTACCCAGTCACGATGTTGATTATCAGCGATATTATCCAGTCAGAATGTTGACTATCAGCGACATTACTCAGTCAGAATGTTGAATATGAGCGATATAACCCAGTCACGATGTTGATTATCAGCAATATTACGCAGTCAGAATGTTGATTATCAGCGATATTATCCAGTCAGGATGTTGATTATCAGCAATATTACCCAGTCAGAATGTTGATTATTGGCAATATTACCCAGTCAGGATGTTAATTGCCAGCGATATTAACCGGTAAGGATGTTGATTATCAGCAATATTACTCAGACAGGATGTTAATTATCAGCGATATTACACAGTCAGGATGTTGATTATCAGCACTATTACCAAGTCAGGATGTTGATTATCAGCAATGATACCCAGTCAGTATGTTGATTATCAGCGATATTGCTCAGTCAGGATGTTAATTATCAGCAATTTTACCCAGTCAGGATGTTGATTATCACGATGTTGATTATCAGCGATATTACCCAGTCAATATGTTGATTATCAGCGATATTACCCTGTCAGGATGTTGATTATCAGCTATATTATCAAGTCAGAACATTAATTATCAGCAATATTACCCAGTCAGGATGTTGATTATCAGCAATATAACCCACTCAGGATGTTGTTTATCAGCGATATTTTTCAGCCAGGATGTTCTTTATCAGCTATAGTATCCAGTCAGGACGTTGATTATTAGCGATATAACCCAGTCACGATGTTGATTATCAGAGATATTACACAGTCAGGATGTTGATTATCAGCAATATTACCCAGTCAGAATGTTTATTATCAGCGATATTACACCAGTCAGGATGTTGATTATCAGCAATATTACCCAGTCAGCATGTTGATTATCATCGGTATTACATTATCAGCAATATAACCCTTTCATGATGTTGTTTATCAGCGATATTTTAAAGTCAGGATGTTGATTATCAGCAATAATACCCTGTCAGAATGTTGATTATCGGCAATATTACCCAGTGAGGATGTTGATTGTCAGCGATATTACCCAGTCAGGATGTTGTTTATCAGCGATATTACCCAGTCAGGATGTTGATTATAAGCCATATTACCCAGTCAGAATGTTGAAATAAAGCAATATAACCCAATCATGATGTTGATTATCAGCAATATTTCCCAGTCAGGATGTTGATTATCAGCGATATTACCCAGTCAGGATGTTGATTATCAGCAATAATACCCAGTCAGAATGTTGATTGTCGGCAATATTACCCAGTCAGGATGTTGTTTATCGGCAATATTACCCAGTCAGGATTATGATTTTCGGCAATATTACCCAGTCACGATGTTGATTATCAGCGATATTACACAGTCAGAATGTTGGTTATCAGCGATATGACCCAGTCACGATGTTGATTATCAGCGATATTACCCAGTCAGGATGTTAATTTTCAGCGATATTATCCAGTCACGATGTATCATATCAGCGATATTACCCAGTCAGTATGTTGATTATCAGCGATATTACCGAATCAGAATGTTGATTATCAGCGCTATTACACAGTCAGGATGTTGATTATCAGCGATATTACCGAATCAGAATGTTGATTATCAGCGCTATTACACAGTCAGGATGTTGTTTATCAGCAATATTACCCAATCAGGATGTTATTTATCGGCAATATTACCCAGTCAAGATGTTGTTTTTCGGCGGTATTTGCCAGTTAAGATGTTGATTATCAGCGATATTACCCAGTCAGAATGTTGGTTACCAGCGATATTACCCAATCATGACGTTGATTACCAGCGATATTACCCAGACAAAATGTTGATTATAAACGATATTACCCAGTCAGGATGTTGATTATCAGCGATATTACCCAATCATCATGTTGATTATCAGCTATTTTGCCCAGTCAGTATGATGTTTATCACAATATTACCCAGTCGCGATGTTGTTTATCAGCGATATTACTCTGTCAGATTGTTGTTTATCAGCAATATTACCCAGTCCGGATGTTGATTATGAGCGATATTACCCAGTCATGATGTTGATTATCAGCGATATTACCCATCAGGATTTAGATTATCAGCGATATTACTCAGTTGGAATGTTAATTATCAGCGATATTACCCAGTCGCGATGTTGATTATCAGCGATATTACCCAGTGTTAACGTTGATTTTCAGCGATATTAACCAGTCACGATGTTGATTATAAGCGATATTACCCATTCAGTATGTTGATTTTCAGCGATTTTACAAATCAGGATGTTGATTGTCGGCGATATTACCCTGTCAGAATGTTGATTATCAGCGATATTACTCAGTCAGGATGTTGATTATCAGCGATATTACCCAGTTTATATGTTGATTATCAGCGATATTACCCAGTCAGTATGTTGATTATCAGCGATTTCACAAAATCTGGATGATGATTATCGGCGATATTACCCAGTCAAAATGTTGATTATCAGCGATATTACCGAATCAGCATGTTGATTTTCAGCGCTATTACCCAGTCAAGATGTTGTTTATCAGCAATATTACCCAGTCAGGATGTTGTTTATCGGCGATATTACTCAGTCAGAATGTTGGTTATCAACGATATTACCCAATCATAATGTTGATTACCAGCGATATTACCCAGTCATCATGTTGATTATCAGCTATTTTGCTCAGTCAGTAGGATGTTTATCAACAATATTACCCAGTCGCGATGTTGTTCAGTCAGATTGTTGTTTATCAGCGATATTACCCAGTCATCATGTTGATTATCAGCTATTTTGCCCAGTCAGTATGATTTTTATCAACAATATTACCCAGTATGGATGTTGATTATGAGCGATATTACCCAGTCAGGATTTTGATTATCAGCAATATTATTCAGTAAGATTGTTAATTATCAGCGATATTACCCAGTAGCGATGTTGATTATCAGCGATATTACCCAGTCAGGATGTTGATTTTCAGCTATATTACCCAGTACGATGTTGATTATCAGCGATATTATCAAGTCAGTATGTTGATTATCAGCGATTTTACAAAATCAGGATGTTGATTATCGGCGATAGTACCCTGTTAGAATGTTGATTATCAGCGATATTACCCAATCAGAATGTGATTATCAGCGCTATTACCCAGTCAGAATGTTGATTATCAGCAATATTACCCACTGAGGATGTTGTTTGTCGGCAATATTACCCAGTCAGTATGTTGTTTTTCGGCGATATTTCCCAGTCACGATGTTGATTATCAGCGATATTACCCAGTCAGAATGTTGGTTATCAGCGATATTACCCAGTCGCGATGTTGATTATCAGCGATATTACCCAGTCAGGATGTTAATTTTCAGCGATATTATCCAGTCACGATGTATCATATCAGCGATATTACCCAGTCAGAATGTTGGTTACCAGCGATATTACCCAATCATGACGTTGATTACCAGCGATATTACCCAGACAAAATGTTGATTATAAACGATATTACCCAGTCAGGATGTTGATTATCAGCGATTTTACCCAATCATCATGTTGATTATCAGCTATTTTGCCCAGTCAGTATGATGTTTATCAACAATATTACCCAGTCGCGATGTTGTTTATCAGCGATATTACTCTGTCAGATTGTTGTTTATCAGCAATATTACCCAGTCCGGATGTTGATTATGAGCGATATTACCCAGTCATGATGTTGATTATCAGCGATATTACCCAATCAGGATTTAGATTAATCAGCGATATTACTCAGTTGGAATGTTAATTATCAGCGATATTACCCAGTCGCGATGTTGATTATCAGCGATATTACCCAGTGTTAACGTTGATTTTCAGCGATATTAACCAGTCACGATGTTGATTATAAGCGATATTACCCATTCAGTATGTTGATTTTCAGCGATTTTACAAAATCAGGATGTTGATTGTCGGCGATATTACCCTGTCAGAATGTTGATTATCAGCGATATTACTCAGTCAGGATGTTGATTATCAGCGATATTACCCAGTTTATATGTTGATTATCAGCGATATTACCCAGTCAGTATGTTGATTATCAGCGATTTCACAAATCTGGATGATGATTATCGGCGATATTACCCAGTCAAAATGTTGATTATCAGCGATATTACCGAATCAGCATGTTGATTTTCAGCGCTATTACCCAGTCAAGATGTTGTTTATCAGCAATATTACCCAGTCAGGATGTTGTTTATCGGCGATATTACTCAGTCAGAATGTTGGTTATCAACGATATTACCCAATCATAATGTTGATTACCAGCGATATTACCCATTCATCATGTTGATTATCAGCTATTTTGCTCAGTCAGTATGATGTTTATCAACAATATTACCCAGTCGCGATGTTGTTCAGTCAGATTGTTGTTTATCAGCGATATTACCCAGTCATCATGTTGATTATCAGCTATTTTGCCCAGTCAGTATGATTTTTATCAACAATATTACCCAGTATGGATGTTGATTATGAGCGATATTACCCAGTCAGGATTTTGATTATCAGCAATATTATTCAGTAAGATTGTTAATTATCAGCGATATTACCCAGTAGCGATGTTGATTATCAGCGATATTACCCAGTCAGGATGTTGATTTTCAGCTATATTACCCAGTACGATGTTGATTATCAGCGATATTATCAAGTCAGTATGTTGATTATCAGCGATTTTACAAAATCAGGATGTTGATTATCGGCGATAGTACCCTGTTAGAATGTTGATTATCAGCGATATTACCCAATCAGAATGTTGATTATCAGCGCTATTACCCAGTCAGAATGTTGATTATCAGCAATATTACCCACTGAGGATGTTGTTTGTCGGCAATATTACCCAGTCAGTATGTTGTTTTTCGGCGATATTTCCCAGTCACGATGTTGATTATCAGCGATATTACCCAGTCAGAATGTTGGTTATCAGCAATATTACCCAGTCGCGATGTTGATTATCAGCGATATTACCCAGTCAGGATGTTAATTTTCAGCGATATTATCCAGTCACGATGTATCATATCAGCGATATTACCCAGTCAGTATGTTGATTATCAGCGATTTTACAAAATCATGATGTTGATTATCGGCGATATTACCCAGTCAGAATGTTAATTATCAGCGATATTACCGAATCAGAATGTTGATTATCAGCGCTATTACCCAGTGAAGATGTTGTTTATCAACAATATTACCCAGTCAGGATGTTGTTTATCAGCAATATTAGCAAGTCAGGATGTTGTTTTTTAGCGATATTACCCAGTCACGATGTTGAATATCAGCGATATTACCCAGTCAGAATGTTGGTTATCAGCGATATTACTTAATCATGTTGTTGATTACCAGCGATATTACCCAGTCAAAATGTTGATTATAAACGATATTACCCAGTCACGATGTTGATTATAAGCGATATTACCCAGTCATCATGTTGATTATCAGCTATTTTGCCCAGTCAGTAGGATGTTTATCAACACTATTCCCCTGTCGCGATGTTGTTTATCAGCGATATTACTCAGTCGGATTGTTGTTTATCAGCAATATTACCCAGTCTTAATGCTGATTATGAGCGATATTACCCAGTCATGATGTTGATTATCAGCGATATTACCCAATCAGGATTTTGATTATCAGCGATATTACTCAGTCGGAATGTTAATTATCAGCGATATAACCCAGTCGCGATGTTGATTATCAGCGATATTACCCAGTCAGGATGTTGATTTTCAACGATATTATCCAGTCACGATGTTGATTATCAGCGAAATAACCCAGTCAGTATGTTGATTATCAGCGATTTTACAAAATCAGAATGTTGATTGTCGGCGATATTACCCTGTCAGAACGTTGATTATCAGCGATATTACCCAGTCAGGATGTTGATTATCAGCGATATTACCCAGTTTATATGTTGATTATCACCGATAGTACCTTGTCAGCATGTTGTTTATCAGCGATATTACCCAATCAGAATGTTATTTATCAGCAATATTACCCAGTCACGATGTTGTTTATCAGCAATATTACCCAGTCAGGATGTTGTTTATCAGGGACACAACGCAAATGGCAATGACGGGAATCGAACCCACGACTTTTGGATCATGGGTCCAACGCTCTACCACTAGACCACAGCGCTCCACGCCAGTCAGAATGTTGATTATCAGAGATATTACCCGGTCACGATAATGATTATTAGCGATATTACCTACTCAGAATGTTGACTATTAGCGATATTACCCATTCACGATGTTGATTATTAGCGATATTACCCGGTCACGATGTTGTTTATCAGCAATATTACCCAGTCAGGATGTTGTTTATCAGCAATATTACCCGGTCACGATGATGATTATTAGCGATATTACCTATTTCAGAATGTTGACTATTAGCGATATTACCCATTCACGATGTTGATTATTAGCGATATTACCCAGTCAGGATGTTGTTTATCAGCAATATTACCCGGTCAGGATGTTGTTTATCAGCAATATTACCCGGTCACGATGTTGTTTATCAGCAATATTACCCAGTCAGGATGTTGCTTATCAGCAGTATTGTCCAATCAGGATATTGATTATCAGCTATATAACCAAATCAAAATGTTGGTTATCAACGTTAATACTCCATCAACATTTTGATAATCAGCGATATTATCCAATCAGGATGCTGATTATCAGGGTATTGATTGTATTCATATCTATCCCATCTGAGTATTGTTTCAGGTACCAGAGAACAGCTCACCGTGATAACGTCCTTTATAGATGCCAGTAATGTGTATGGGTCTGATGAAGTTACAACAAAACGACTCAGGGCCGCCGGAGGCGTAAGTGGTAAGTGTCAATGCCGGTGCAGTGTATAAACAGCGCCAGTTTTGTAGGCAATAGCTTCGTAAGCTTAATTCTGAAGTTGATTCATTTTGAAGTCAAATGACAGCCCCGTGTTGGTTCGCTACCTGACAGAGGCATTCTGATGGGAAATTTCATCCATCATCTCACCTGCTTCTGAGGTTGCTGTCCAAATTTACCCTAATAAAACCCCATTTCATTTAGTTTCATTTTGTATGATAAACCATTTGTTCTAGATGGTTTATTATAATGAAGTATTACACCGTCAACAGCAGAGGTATGATGATTTTGTGGCAAAACAGTTAATGGTTGGATCGACTTTGTGGTACAAATATTGGCCATATGTGGTCATCATAGGCTATTAAATTGTAGAGTTCGATTGATTTAATAGCACCAATGATATCCGTTTTGCGATTGATGTTCTGTTCTTTTGGAACTGCCACCTTTATATTTGGCCTTGTGGCACAAATACTGGAAAGTGAATGTTGTATTGTTTGGGGCGCTTGTTTCAGCCAAATGTTTTTTTGCTGCAGCTTCAGCAATTTAAATAATACGTACATAAATTTTATCTCAATAGATGACATTTTTAGTGGTACATAAAACTACCTTAGTTTTGAAAATCGGTTGAGAAATAAATATTTTCAACAAAAATGATTTTTGATGGGGCTTTTCCTATATAAATTCCTTGTTGGTGGAACAGCAGAAAATTAAGAAATTTCAAATAACTTCAGTTTGCCTTGTTCATATTTTGCTATAAAACGTTCAGGGTGTCTTAATTTACGAATATCCAACAATTTTAAAACATGTTTGGATAAACATTCTAATTTATTTTTTTAAATATTTCATGCAGCAGAATTTTGCATTGAAAATCCCCATCAAAAACAGGTTTCGCACAATTTTTTGTTATTTCTCAACCGATTTTGAAAAGTAAGTTTGTTTTTTTTTATCACTAAAAATGTCTGTTTCACTGATATACAACTTATTTAGGTAGTAGATGTATTTTGCTAAAAAGTCCGAAAAATATTGGGCTGAAAGAAGCGCCCCAAACAATAGTGTAAAAGTATAATGTCAGTTATAACGTTATAGTGACACATGAAACATTCAGGTCGTGTATGGTCTTGTTCGACCTATCATCAACGAAACGTAAACAACTTTAAGTTATATCACAAATAGATAGGACTCCGGGAAACGTGTCGTACAAATATCGAATAAGTTGATATGGTTATTTTACGTGCTGAGGATAGACTCAGACGTACAGGGATGCCTGGTTTATGTCCCTAAATAATGAACGAGGCTAAGGGGATTGTCCGATTTACGTCCCTATCCGATGATTCACGTGTAGTCGCCGTAGAAACCCAGTGGCGTCGGTAAGGCGAGGATCAATGCTATCCGTATTCATTCTAGTGAGCTATATCGGCTCTTCTTTGCCACTGTACGTATTGTCTTTATAAATCCTCCGCTGGGTTTGCATTCTCAACAATATTAAATTTATTTATCAATATTTAAATTGTTTTGTAAACATTTAATAATAATTCTATAAAACTTTCCAAACGTTCAATGTAAGGGAAACAAATCATCATTTAAATACTTTGTATAATTATTGAGTTATCTCTCTTACATTAAAAGTGCAACCCAACGGAGGGTAGTGAATAATTTTTTAGGATTATATCTTTATTTAATTATAAATCTTTAGTTATTAGTGTTTAATCTCATCAAAATCATGCCTGTTTCTTTATATGCTTAGTTTACATGTTATTATTAAATTATTATGTGATTGTAATGCCAGAAATGGCCCATAATTGGAGATGAATAAATATTCTATTCTAATCTATTCTATTCTATTTTATTCCATTTTATACTATTCTATTCTATTCGAGTTGGAGAATATGTTATATAGGATATATGGCAGGCGAGTGAATTCGTAATGGTAAAATATATAATGTAACATCTCTAAATCCAAATACATATATTGAATAGTATACACTGAGAAAATGAAAAAAAAACGTTTTTTCAAGTTTAATCGAACATTTAAATGGTATAACATTTAACACATATTTCAGAATTTTTAAAAACAGACAACACCAGCAAAGAGTTACCGCCAGAGACTGTACAAGGAGAGGGAAGCTGCAATAATGCTGACAACCCAACATTTCGGTGTAGAGAAGCCGGTAGGTGCTGATAATTTCGATGGTGGACATGGGTAGGGGCAGGAATAGAGAAAACCCAAACTGTCTTTGTAGACATGCCAGGATGTGTTGATACCGAGGGTGGGAGGGCGTGGTCGTAGGTTAATAGCGCTGACAACCCAGCATATCGGTGTAGAGAAGCCGGTTGCTGAATAATATCGTCGGTGAAACTGGGGCAATAATGGTGAAAACCCAACGTGTCTCTGTAAAAATACCAGGATGTGGTGAAACCGATGGTGGGAGGGGGTGGGGGTAGGGCAATAACGCTTACAACCCAGCATTTCGGTGTAGAGAAGCCGGTAGGTGCTGTATAATATTGTTGGTGGACCTGGTTAGGGGCACTAATGGTGAAAACCCAGTCTGTCTCTGTAGAGATGCTAGGATGTGATGATACCGAGGGTGGGAGGAGGTGGGGCAACAATTCTGACAACACAGCATTTCGGTGTAGAGAAGCCGGTAGGTGCTGAATAATATCGTCGATGGGCCTGGGTAGGTGCAATAATAGTGAAAACACAAACCTTTCTCTGTAGAGATGCCAGGATGTGGTGATACCGAGCGGGATGGGGCAATAAAGCTGACAAACCAATAGTGAAGACGTTAGGTAGTGATAAATTAGGGATCAATAAGTAAGGCAAACAACGTTTTCATACTCTTAAACCAATAGTTATACACTTATATCATTTTATAATTAACTATGCCACTGCCCAAATTTCATATGCTAAGAAGACAGTTCTAGCTGAAAAATGGAACATTGTTTAGAGGTGTTCCTTTTCAGTTTGAATACAATAAGTATGAACAATTCGTAAATTGGAATCCAGTCAGACGATAAGCCTGAATGGCAATGATTCTCAATTAGGATATACATGTTCAAGGCAGATCAGAATTATATCCACTTCGAGGAACTTAACACATTCTTTTAATTAAATCGTCTATTAGACTAACCTATAGACATCAGTTGATGATTGCAGTAGTATGTACATGTTTTATATGAAGTCTACAGTACCTAAATCAATGTCAAGCAACACTGAATACTCTTACAATTTAACATCCACAAACAACACTCATTCAATTTGGTTTTGTTTGTTTCTATGGTGTTTTGCGTCATTTTCAACACATGTTAGGTTTTATATGACAATCGATTTGTTGTGGTCAGTTATTAATTGCAAGACTGAGTTATCAATTGAAATACTTAGAGATTAATGCATGGGTGGTGCGTAATTATCCGACATATCGGCCCTCGACCAATATCGGCCCGAAGGCTTTTTTATCATATATATACGCATTGTCATTGGGATTTTATGTTCCTTTTTTTTTAAATAAAATGTTTTGAACTGTTGCAGTACCGAATTAATTTATAAAATAAAAATAACAAAAATAAATGAACGAAAACAACAACACAGTTTTAACTTTAATTGTATTGTTTGTAGTTTATTCTCTCTCTTTTCAATTCGTCCAGTCCATTCCTATTTTGATTTCTTTATTTCCTGTTTCTTGCTGTTTCAGGGCATTTCTATCAGTACTTCCATTAAATGCTGAGTGAAACTCCTTATCTTAGGGAATATGATGCTCATTCCTCTTCTCGATTAAGTAGCAGCTGATGATGGCCTGGACTGATTTTATCGAGTCAAGCTAGATTTGTCGGACTATACTCAGAATATAAACGTCCAATATACCGTCCAACTCTTTGAGTAACTCTGGTCTCACCATTCGAGCGAAACCACTCCATGGAAAGGAAAGCTTTAGTCTATTTTTCGGTTGATCTAGAATTCATTCCTCGTTTTGTTGACAAACGGTCCTTTGTCAGTTTCATACTCCTCAACAATTAGTCGATCTAAGTACAATGAGTAAAATAAACTGTTAGCCACTGACGCTAACTTCCTCTCACCGGGTTCCATTTTAACGCTGATTTAAATGACGTCAGTTACGATAGTTGACGTCATTTCGGTTACGTCATGTCGTTGACGGGTTTAACGTCAAAGTTATGGTCTCAAAAAAAAAAGTAAAACAAAAAAGCAATCGCCAATAATAGTAACGGGCAGGTCATTTTCCCGGTCAGGTGACCAGGCCAATAACGGTCAGGTGACCGGGCCAATATGGATATGCATTTTCGGCCCGGTCACATGACCTAAATGTGGCATATCGTACCCCATTTATGATACGGTTCATTTCTCGAAAGGTTATTGTAGGGTACTTTTGTGCATATTGCGGGCCAAAAATGCGTATATATATGATAAATTCTAATATTAACATGTTAAAGGCGATGGCAGGAGCCAAGAACAACCTGCTCTGAACGGAATTCACACACTTTGGATGCGTGAACACAATCGCCTGGCACGTGGACTAGCCGATCAAGGCTGGCCAAACACCACGGCCGCAGACAAGGAAACACTTTTTCAGGAAGCTCGTCGTATTCTTATAGCTGAAATGCAGGTAAGCATTAGGTCACTTTCATATCTTATGTGTGTTTGCCTTCTGTCTTTAGTGTAAGGTGATCCCGTCTTCTTCGGTATTGTCTGCCTCTCTAGTCATATATAAATGGTTAACAATAATTAACTTTTGATAATACTTTTAAACTATATGTTCTCCGTATTTACCATTCAACATTCATATAATTTATACATGATCATTAAAGGTTAGTATAGACGTGCTTTTGTTATCTATGCATGGTATTCAATGCAAACTGAAATGACGGTTCGAAACTTTACCTACTTTGCCACTGTGATTCTTTACCTACCTGTGCCACTGTGATTCTTAAGTGTCTCGTGAGGCAAGACAATTTCCTGGCTTCGTCTGTCAGATGAAACGTAAACAAGTGGTCTTGTCTATGGAGTCGAACCTCTGAGCACGTTAAAGAACCATGGATAAACATTCGATAGAGATAAGAGTAGGACACGCTTCCAGGATACATGTATATCCTTCTTTTTTCTCAGGGATGTCTTGAACACATCTAAGAAAATGTGTACACGGGCCGTTTAACAACAGCTCAATTTAATTCAATCCATAAAAAAGTTGTAGAATAGGATATGATATAATATTTTATTCAGAAAACGTATACCCAAGATATTCTTCACATATCGAAACGAATATAAAATCTACTATAGGGAAGTAACATGTAATTATAATAGCAACTAAATCTATTTTATCAGAAACGCGGAGGAAACAAATTTACAGAACAATTTACTTTCTTCAACATCAGCAGAATTTAGAAGAAAGTAATCCCTTTACAATATCAAAAGCTACATCATAATTTGAACAATAATCAGATTTACTCATGTAATTTTTGATCACTTGTTTGGTCAAAGGGGATTTGAGTTATTTTATCACATAAAATAAATATGTTGAAAGTGCTAACTCTATTTGACCTGAGAGTTTAAGTCTAAAAAAGCAATCCTCTCCAGCTAGAGATATTACTTCTGAATAAATAAAATCTCATGTTTGACATGTTTTGCCTTGGTTTTAGACAATTAACTTTTTTTTTTGGCAAATGGATTCATAGCTTACGGTGTCAGACCGGTGAAAATCAGCCCATTGAACACAATGCAAACTAGGCTATAGTTGGAGATCAGTCACACGTTCCACAACATTCGTTCGCTTAAATACATTTTAATTCTGTGAATTAAACGCATCTGGCTCGCAAACGGTGCCATATCTGGAATAAAACACCGATTCAGTTTTTCAACATTTCACGTCATTCATTCACACTATGCGTATTTTGAAATCAACATCTGTCAAAACCACATCTCTACCTAAGAAATAATCCTGACAAACACAGTAAAATACTTACAATTCATGACAACAGACATACTACTTTAACATCAGGTTAGATTTAACAATGAAATAAAAACTAATCTTGGAAAAAACACATGCAAACTAGGAACTGTGGATTTTTTCAAGGAACTATTTTAGCACCCAACGACCCGGAAGTACTTCCTGACTGGTCTGACACCTTACACCAAAGATATCGCTAGTTAAGTAAATGTTAAGGTCGTCCTTTATGGATCTTTTATGGTGAGGAAGTAAAAACAGATTGTTATTTCGTACAACAACTATATAGTTATTGAATTAAATGTATGTTTTTATGTTTTAGGTCGTCGTTTATGAAGGTTATCTGGCATCTTTCATGGATAAAACAGTAATGAAAAAATATAAAATCAATAAAAAGTGTGACTATGATTCAAACCTTAACCCATCAGTTTTCAACGAGTGGGGCATTGCTTATAGGTATGTAACACAGGCACAAACAGACGCACGCACGCACATGTCTGAGCTTATAAATATGTAGTCATACTCGTACCTTTATATACTAGGTACAGAGGGTATACAACTTAGCTTATAGGGACACACGGCAGTCTTGATTTATTTTATCACGGCGTCTCGTTAGTTCTTCTACATAACTATAGGGACATAACTTGAATTTGTTCAATCATTAATATAAATTATAAGAATAATATGCAGCAAATTGTTTATGCATATTACTAACTGTTGATAAAATTGCACCAATAATATATTTAAACATACGGTAGAATAACAAAGAAAATTGAAACATCAACAATTTTATTTAATTATATGCAAGAAGTTTTCAAGTCAATATAATAAAGAAATAATAAATCGAGATGTTAATTTTATGTTTGATAAAAACTTCAAGATTGTCATGTGTCCCTTTAAAGTGTGTGTTTACTTTGACATGCACTTACTTTAAACAGATGGATTGATGTCTCTTTAACCCTTAACCCGCTAAGCACGACTATAATAGCCTTTGCGTCCATTGTAAACCTAGATAAGCCTTTACAATGTCAGCTGCTGATCAGTAATTTTCCGAAAACACCCCTTTATCACATAAATGTAACGGTCTTAATTCAAAGAAAGAACAGTCCATTATATATACGTAGCGGGTTAAGGGTTAATAGTCGATTGCTTGCATATGCAGACCATACTATTTATATCTATTGCAGTGGAAGGTGGATTCTTTTGATGTTTATATTAATATTCAGTGTTAAGTGTATCAGCTTAATATTTAAGACCTGATGATTCCTGCTAATGCATATTCTACAACAATCTAAAGAAGTATGCATAATAATATATTTTACAATAATCTAAATAATTATGCATATCGATATTAGCCTGGTAAAACATGTTGTTGCTTTACTTTTTCTTCAAAATACATTTTTTGAATTAAGATGGTTTACCAAATGAAATATTTAAACACGGATAGTTTTTATCGTTTATTCGTATATGTATGTATTTAATAGCCGCATATAAATTCATTTATAAAACACTTCACATGATTTAATTCTGGTATAACGGTTTGGTGTACAATATGGCAGAATATTTACTTTAACTCTTAAGGGCTAAGGCCGACTACAACAGCATTTGCAGACAGGGTTAACCCAGATCAGCCTGCGAGTAACCCTTTGCACCATAAATGGAATGGTCTAAATTTAAAGAAAGGACAGTCCAATATACATTCATAGCGGGCTAAGGGTTATTTGTAAATATTGGCGGTATAGTAATCCTCCTGTAGAGGTACACTAGTGTGCATTTCGGGGTGCCCAGACGTCGAATATGAATCGAGATTTTATTTTATTACTTTCTATACGTTTTCATACCTAATATGATTGAATAGAAAAAAACAACAGACGCTCCTGGATCTGTTTGCAATCTTGCCTTAGCTTTCGGCTTAGCTTCACAAAAATCGTTTTGACCCCCATGTTTACATGTAATTTGATTGACAGGCGAAAACCAAAATGGCGACGGCGGAACATTTCATTTTTCTAGGGTAGGGTGACTTAAAAAAAATCAGTTGACCAATAGTGGCATAAATAACAAAATATAAACGCAGAATACTATTTACCTACCTGTTATATGCTAGATTTAATGGTTTTCATTCCAAAATAAAAGTAAAGTATGATCGATTGCTGGAGTTGCTGAGCATTGAACAACATAGCATACGTTTTACTTGGTACGTCCAAACCCTAAAAACAGACATGCGCAGACGACAATTTCTAAAAATAACGCCGCCATGTTGTTTTATTTTTACCATGTAAACAAGGGGATTCAAAATGAATTGTAGGCTTTGTGTAGCATAACGGATGGCTATGGCAAGACTGTAAACATATCCAGGAGCGTCTTTTTTCATTGTATCTAAACATATCAGGTATGAAAACATATAGCAAATAATAATAAAGATATCGTCTCATATTCGACGTCTAGGCACCCTGAAATGCACAGTAGTGAGGTTTTATAATGTCAACAATTATCAATTATAATTAAAGAATCTAACCCTCCAAATAACGGCAATATTACACTACAAAACTTGTATCAAAACTCTAGCCAGATGTTCAGATCATATAATAATATATTTGTGCCGATTAAAATAATATTTGTTATCACGGGTCCTTAAACATGTTAAATTATACGTAAAGCTCGTCGTCAATAAATGGCGTGCATATGCTGTAAAATTTGGCTGTTGTTAGCGGCATAAAGAAATATAAAAAGATCGGACAGGGAAAGTAGCATTCAAGGAGGACAGTCAACCAAAAACACAGAAACAAACACGCATACAGACAAACAGGAAGGCAAAAGTAATAATAAATGCAAACAACATCACAAACACAAAAGAGTTGACAATAGGGCTACCGCCTTGGAACGGTCAGTGGCAAAGTAGGGTGCACCAAACCTCACACTTACCCTACTGTCATCCCATTAAAACAGGACAGTGTAAATAAAGAAATCCCCGCCATGATATAATCTCAAACCAACAAGGCAGCATCAATAGGCAATATAAGTAAAACTCAAATATGCTCGTGTAAATATAATACAAAAAAAAAACAATAGCCTAGAAAGCCACAATGAAAGTACTCAATGACTTGGCAGAAGCCAGAGCAACAAGAGAATAAACCATTAAGGGCACGACAAGAAAGATCATAGACAAACATCAAACGCCACCGTCCCTATGGGCTTTAGGTAGGCGTCATCATAGGGTCCACAGCCTGTCCGGTCATCGTATTATTAAAGAGGAAAGCATAGTGGCGAACTGTAAAAGGGTCCACCTCCAAGCATGCAGTACGTTACAAAACTATAGGGTCATAACCTCTTTTGATAAACTGTTTAACAAGTTTAGCAAAGATAGTATGAAAGTGATCATGACAAAGAATATTACGAAGTTTATGACTCACATCACCCTAGAAGTCAGGTTGTGATAGTCCTTGTCGCAGAAGACTCCTTAAATTACTTTTATATTTGGAAAGAAGATCAGGGTTACGATAATAAAATTTTGCAAAGGTTTTACGAAGTTTGTGGTAATGGTAACCCTGATTGAGTAGCTTTTTAGTTATACAAAGATTACGAATATTAAAGTCCTCAACTCGAGTACAAGCTCTTGAAATACGAATAAGTTGAGACACATACACCCATAAGAAGTTGCTCGGGGAACATCCACATCCAAGAGGGGATAATTAACAATGTCAAAATTAAAATCATCTCTCTTGTCATAGATTTTGCTAATTATTTCACCATTTCAATCGAGAGATCTAAATCAAGAAATGAAGGGTTATTATCAGATATATTAGCTTTGTTAAGCTGAAGTTCTTTAGGATAAATATTATTAACCATAGTTGGAAATAAAGGGTTGTCAATGTTCAATATGTCATCCATATACCGAGAGGTGTCATTAAAGGCTTCAATAACATCTGCCTGGGTATCTGGTGAAACAAGGATAAAGATATCGGACAGGGAAAGCAGCATTCAAGGACGACAGTCAACCGCAAAACACAAAAACAAACACGCAAACAGACAAACGAAAAGGCAAAAGTAATAAGAAATGCAAACGACATCACAAACACAAAAGGGTTGACAATAGGGCTTCCGCCTTGAAACGGTCAGTGGCAAAGTAGGCCACTGGGGGTTTAAACCGGTTCTAGGGTGCACCAAACCTCACACTTACCCTACTGTCATCCCATTAAAACAGGACAGTGTAAATAAAGAAATCCCCGCCATGATCTAATCTCTAACCAACAAGGCAGCATCAATAGGCAATATAAGTAAAACACAAATATGCTCGTCTAAATATAATACAAAAAAACAATAGCCTAGAAAGCCACAATGAAGGTACTCAATGACTTGGCAGAAGCCAGAGCAGTAAGAGAATACACCATTAAGGGCACGACAGGAAAGATCATGGACAAACATCAAACGCAACCGTCCCAATGGGCTATAGGTAGGCGTCATCATAGGGTCCACAGCCTGTCCGGTCATCGTACAATTAAAGAGGAAAGCATAGTGGCGAACTGTAAAAGGGTCCACCACCAAGCATGCAGTACGTTGCAAAATGATAGGGTCATAACCTCTTTTGATAAACTTTTTAACAAGTTTAACAAAGATAGAATGAAAGTGATCATGACCAAGAATCTTACGAAGTTTATAAATCACGAATCAACATGAAATCTCTTTCATAGCAAAATAAAAACAAACCTGCGACAAGTGGTGCACAGTTCATAGCTACTTTAAATGTAATTTCAGATTTGGACATACCTGGATCAATGATTTAGCAGATGGAGTTAGATTAGACCTTGTGAATAACTTCTTCAACCCTACTTCGTCCTATGTCGATGGTTCGGATGAAATTATACATACCATGCACACACACAAATGTCCGAATACAGACAAGTATGTTTTTTGTATTAATATAAATATTGTATTGAACGCGTTTGTTTAACGATCTTCTGCCGTGACTTAGCAACTTAAACATTAGGGGAAATTTGTAAGATACATAATATGCTTAATCTAAAATGCTTAAACTAAGAAATAACACACTCAGACATTTAAACAAAACTCTTTAAAGATATTGGTTTTTATAAATGGATTTAAGTGTTAGGAAAAACACTTATTGAGTTTATCTGAATATTTAATGCCAACCAAATGTATTACATGGAGAAATGAGCTCTTCCCAAGTTTATCTGACTTAAAACTACAAATATACTACAAATACACGTATATTGTACTAAACTTACAACGCAACCTGTATCGTTTCCTTATTCTATTCTATATACTGTTTATTGTTTAAAATATTTCACTTCATGGTTTGGGATGAAAGATTACTTTCAGAAAATATGGTACAACAACAAGCAATACATTTATTTAAACCACTAGACACATTTCAATGTTCTTACTAAGTGTGTCTGGCTTAACAAGCAAAGTTTAGGACTTATTTCCAATGCATAAAGAACAAATACAGACTCAAACACACACGGAACAAAGAACAGCTTTAATGATGAATAAAAGGCAAGGTAAGACATCACAAACTCAAAAGGGTTGACAATAGGGCAACCTCCTTGGAACGGCCAGTGGCAAAAAAGGCCGCTGGGGGTTTAAACCAGGTTCTAGGGTGCACCAAACCACACTCTTATCCTATTGTCTTCCCAATAAACAGGACAGTGTCAATAAAGATATACCGTCAGGTTATACAGGTTATAATCTCTAAAAAAACAAGGCACCATTAATAGGCAATCAGAGTAAAGCTCATAAATGATCATGTGTATATAATATAACAAAAACAAAACCCTAGAAAGCCACAAAGTAAGTACTTAACTTTAACATGAAATATTGATAAGATATGAATCAGAAAGTGATTACAATTATTTAAGCACACATTTGAGCATAGCATCAGCCTAAAATTGCATCGAAAAACGCACTAAGCAACTGTGTTTTATCCATATCATTTTTCAAGTTATAATAAGTGTCCATCAAGCTATATAGGTACAACCGATCATCTTGCGTTATAAATAGATATAAAAGTCGAACAGGAAATCTAGCATTCAAGGACCACAATCAACTACCACAAACACGCACAGAAACAAACAACAGCTACAAAGATGAATAAAAGATGTGCCATCACAAACATAAAAGGGTTGACAATAGGGCTACCGCCTGGAACCGCCTGGAACGGTCAATGGCAACTAAGGCCGCTGGGGGTTTAAACCAGTCTCTAGGGTGCACAAACCTCAATATTAACTTATTGTCATCCCATTGAAACGGTACAGTGCAAATAAAGATATTCCCGCCAGGTTATATTCTCTAACAAACAAGACAGCATTAATAGGCAATATAAGTATGACACATAAATGATCATGCATATAAAAAAAGCCCAGAAGGTCACAAAGTAAGTACTCGATGACTTGGCAGAAGCCATGGCAGCAAGAGAACACAACGTTAATGGTAAGACAAGTCAAGATATAAGACAAACATCAAACGCTACCGTCCTTCGAGGATTTAGGTAAAAGTCATCATAGGGTCCACAATCTGTCTGGTCATCGCACAATCGAAGAGGAAAGCATAGTGGCGATCTGTAAATGTGTCAACCACTAAACATGCAGTGCGTTGCAAAATGATACGGCCATAACCTCTTTTAATAAACTTGTTTACAAGTTTAATAAAGATTGTATGATAGTGATTATGACCAAGGATCTTATGAAGTTTGTAAATCGCATCACCATATAAGTCAGTTTATGATAGTCCTTATCGTAGAAGAAGAGTTCTTAAATTACTTTTATATTTAAAAGTAGATAATGGCTACGGTAATATGTTCGGTACAGTATAATATAGATTAAAACTCTGCAATCATGGGTTTGTTGAACTGTTAGCCATACTCGTATTTCCTTCCTTTTTGAATGTCAATTATTTATTAATGTTGAAGAATAATATACTAAGATTTTATATATTTTTTAAATTTTTAAACGTGTAAATACATGTACATGCAGGCTATAGCCAGAATACTGGAACTGCAAAGTTTACATTTAATTAATGTAAACTTTGCAGTTCCAGTTTTCTGGATATAGCCTGCATGTACATGTATTTTATATACATAGGCCTTCCAAGGGGATGGTGTTTGAATATTAAAGAGGGCACTGCGCTATTTACATTAGATAGCATACTTTGCAGTTCTGCATGTCTGTCAATTGTTGACTGACTGTTTTCGTGTTTGTACTCTGTTGAACGCCTTTTAAAAACCAGAATGTTCGGAGGATGAATGTTTAGCACTGGTTGATAATGTTCAAGTATATGAATAAAACAATACTGATGGCACCAATACATCTTTCCAAAAAAATGTGATTGTATCGGATTTGTTTCAGATCTAACATTTATTGTTTGTTAAGCTCATTGTGAGAACTAAAATGAACAATTCAAGTATATAATTTACTCCTAAGGGAAGTAATTAACAAAATGTAGAAAATATCACTATTATTTTTCCAATATTTCGATCTTAAGATCTTTCCGCGTCAAGGAAGGTTTCTTCCATAAATACTTTTGTTTGATGGATTCAACAAATACAGTATTTATTGTTCGTGGAAGAAATTGTCCTTGATTAAGATCTTAGGATTGAAATATTGGGAAAATATGAGTGATACGTTCTACATGTGTAAATAACTTCCAATTATATACTTGAATTACAAAACACTTCTTCGAAATGGATTTAACAAATACAATAGTGTCTGTTGAAGAAACCCTTTTCATGATAAAAATGATAGGATTGAAATACTGGAAAAAAATAAGAGTGATATTTTCTACATTGTGTAATATGAAAAAATCAGGATAATGGAGGATTCGGTTAGAGAGAACCTGTTCCGGAACAATGGCTCCGCAAATGACCTTGCAGGTATCAATAATCAGCGAGGACGTGATCATGGAGTGGGTACATACTGCAACATGCGACGTCACTATGGCCTCAAGGTTCCAGAAACATTTGATGAACTGGTCAGCTTAAACCTCGTTGACGCGGAAACTGTTGAACAGCTAAAAACCGTCTATGAGTAAGTCAAAGCAGTATTTTATTATTGAAATAAATATATGTTATTATTGTATACTTTCATATTTTCCCGTTTAGTTTGCATTGTGCTAAGTGTGCAATATTCTACGTTATTGTATACTTTCATAATGTCCCGTTTAGTTTGCATTGAGCTAAGTGTGCAATATTCTACGCTATTGCACACATTGATATTGCACCGGAACTTTTTCTCGTGCTTGCTAAGAGCCGCGAAATAGAAATAAGGAACTACTTTCAAATAAAATAACGGAATCTTTCCTATAGTGTCAACAAAAAAATACGTTGTTTTTTTCAACCTTTTATGGCAGAAATTGATAAAATAATTGAAATGGTCACTCACCTACTGTTTTAAACGTTATCGAATGGTAAACAAACTTTAGAAAATGGCTTGATGTTTTTAATAACGTCATCCGACGTCGACGTCGTTTTCGCGCAAAATAATCATCCACACAAATTTAAACTGAATGACAAGATAGGAATTCCATCAAAAGCTGTAAAAATAACACAGATAGAATGAAAAGTAATAGTCATACAATTAACACTGATCGAAAACAATATGAAAGAATACAATAAAAAGGTTATTGAATTTGTATGGCTAAATATTACATGGAACTCGTTGTTTTGGCGCAGGACGACTCGCAAGCTCGTCGTCCTTTGCCAAAACAACTCGTTCCAAGTAATATTTAGCCATACAAATTCAATAACCTATAATACGCATATTCGAAAATAAAAAGTATTAAACCGACATTGAGATAAGATAATGTCAGTACTCGAGATAAAACATGTGAGCAATATAAAAAATATGAGTTAAGGCAATTTTCACATATCGACACTTATGTTTCGAGATAACATTATGCTGGGCTAAATGCAAGCATTGAATTTATTCAGAAAGAAAAACGAAACTTTTATTGGCGTCAGCACGATTAACGTGACTGGAGGCGGCGATATTGAATCACTAAACTTTGTCCCTCGATTTATTAATTGAGTATTATTTTGACTTTAAAGCTACACAGTCTCTATGTCAATCGATTTCTTCTTTTATTTGTAACTTCACGTTTACCAGCTCATGTCGAAATCGGTATTTAAGCGAGCAAATATAGCGCACGAAATCATTTACTGTATAGACATCGACCAGTGCACATCGTACCTATAAACAGGTTACAGAATATTTTACAGAAAAAAAGTTAGCCTCTTTCTGGGCTCGAACACACGACCTTCTGATTTCAAGCCAGGTGCTCTATCCACTGAACTATAACGCTACTTGAGAAAATAGTACACAAACTACCATTTATTATGAGGCAAAATAACTTAACATATCTGAACGCAACTCAAGATGGATCAATAAATATATAGGCCATATTGTCGCACGTGTAAATTAACATTGCCTGGTGTATTACTGTATGTTATCAAAATGTAACTAATACTTCGCCTAAAAACAATTATATCACGACTTGTTATTTAGCACTTGATGAATTTGTGAGTGCGTTCTAGTTATTACTTAATGCCTATTTTGTGTTAAAAATGCTACACCATTCCAATAAATAGACGTGGTCAAGTGGTTCAGCATCGATTTGAGCTTATATACCGACTTTTGGGGGTGTTCGTCGATTTGAAACTACTTCACACGTGACTCATTCATATTCATGAGTTATTACCACTTAAAATAGGGACTCTGTAGCTTTAAACTTGCTTGCATATATATAAATAAACGGTAATGAAATTTGGATATTTCAAGTTTCCGAGTATTATTTTAACTTCAAACTTGCTTGCATATATTAAATAAACGGTAATGAAATTGGATATTTCAAGTTTTCTTCATTATTCTATATCTACCATATATTTAAATATATCACTGGTGTGCAATACAATCAACAGTTAACAATATACATGCACAATTTGTTTTGAACAATTCAAATAATTATTTATAATAATTTGTTAAAATGCAAGTTTTATATAGAAAAACTAACGGAACACTCTGAGTTTGTTAGAGAATACAACCGGCCTGGGATATCTTTATTTACACTCTATGTATTGGATTGACAAATCGGGTAAGAGTGAGGTTTGGTCATTCAAAAACTTGGTTTAAACCCCCATGGGTCTTTTTTTGTCACTGACCGTTCCAAGGCGGTAGCCTTGTTAACAAAAGAAATATAAAAAGATCGGACAGGGAAAGTAGCATTCAAGGAAGACAGTCAACCACAAAACACAGAAACAAACACGCAAACAGACAAACAAGAAGGCAAAAGCAATAATAAATGCAAACGACATCATAAACACAAAAAAGGTTGACAATAGGGCTACCGCCTTGGAACGGTCAGTGGCAAAGTAGGCCACTGGGGGTTTAAACCGGTTCTAGGGTGCACCAAACCTCACACTTACCCTACTGTCATCCCATTAAAACAGGACAGTGTAAATAAAGAAATCCCCGCCATGATCTAATCTCTAACCAACAAGGCAGCATCAATAGGCAATATAAGTAAAACACAAATATGCTCGTGTAAATATAATACAAAAAAACAATAGCCTAGAAAGCCACAATGAAGGTACTCAATGACTTGGCAGAAGCCAGAGCAGTAAGAGAATACACCATTAAGGGCAAGACAAGAAAGATCAAGCCATTTATGTTTGCGATGTCATATCTTGCATTTGTCATCTTTGTTGTTGTTGTTTGTTTCTGTGTGTGTTTGTGTTTGACTGCTATCCTTGAATGCTACATTTCTTGTTTGACTTTTATATCTACTTTTTTGAAAATAAAGAGTGCCGTGTGTCCCTTTAATATATTATTGATATCACAATACACCCATTACAGTTGTGTCTGTGACATCGACCTATTTACGGCAGTAATGATGGAAAAGCCACTGGAACAGACAAAGAAAAAATCGACCTCCACCATCGGAGAGCTATTGAACGAAATCTTGGGAGATTTCTTCTTCCATGCCAAGTGCGGTGACCGGTTCTGGTACGAAAACACGGGTGAAAAGGACGATTACAGTTTTGATAAGAGTAAGTAATGTTTTATCCGAACAACATGACAAAATGGCCATAAAGGTGACTATTGAATTAATACAAAATGCTCCTGTATTATATCAATCCAATCTGTGTTTGTCTTTTCTACAAGATGACTGTCCAAATCTTTTATACCGTATTATAATTTATTTGGAGTATATCTGAGACCTCGAACTGACGAAGCTGTACACTACCAATGTTGCCACATATAAGTATCATATGATTCTTATATGATACTCATAGCATACCTTTTATATTGTACTTATATCAAAGGAAAAGTGCATGAGTCGTATATAAAACCGTTCATATAAGAATCATATAACAGCTGAACAATATTTGTTTCATTAGAATCATATGAAAATATGTGTGTGTTTAAAAATGAAGCTTTTATGAATGTATTCTTATATGAAAATCAAATGAAACTCTTTTATAAAAATCACATGATAGGTTTTATATGAGAATCATATCTGGTTGCTTCTATATAAAACCATATGATAATGTAAACCAGAGTCCTTATATAACTGGTCTTAAAAATAGCTGCATCCCCAAATGTGGTTGTCGTTACCGATTTACGGCTTATCAAGCGAGTTATGCGTATCGGCTCTATCTGCACACAATGAACGGTAGCGTTACATTTTTAATTAATAATTTGAAGAATAAGCCATATACCGATAGAAAGTGTAAGCAATTTCCTTTTAAGACAATTAATTGTTCTTTATTGTTATTTATTGTTATTCGGTGATAAAGAATCTAATTCGCTGGTTTAGAAACAAACTCGCGTTCTTCATTAGGCGACCGTCATTTTGTTTTTGTTAAAAATAATCTGATTTTACCAATTTTTACCAAATCGTATCACATCTGTATGGTAATAATACACATCTGTATGGTAATAATACACATCTGTATTGTAATAATACACATCTGTGTGGTAATAATACAGAGAAATTATCAAATAATACACTTATAAGTTTCAGAGCTTTCAAATACAATGTATATCAAAAGGATAAAATGTTAACATATCAAAGACAACAACAGAGTGCAAACTTGTTTTTGCAAGAAAGGCTCATGCACAAACCGACATTGTTTTTAAATAACAACAATGGTGGGCAACACTGTTTTCAAGAAATTAGCTTTAAACATTCAACCGGTGAAGTTATTGTTTGTATTTATTCTTTAAATTTCAGAGCAAATCAAAGCTTTGAGTAAAACAACAATTTCCAGAATAATATGCGACAACACGGATGTTACTGGCACGAAAATTCAGAAAGACTCTTTCCGAATTGCAAACACCAAAGAGTAAGTCTCTGGTGTATATGACCAACCGAGCACACTTGTACCGAAACCAACACAAACGATTGGTTTTATTTGTTCATAGAGAAATGTCGTTTTTTTTCTTTTGCCATTTATCATGCGATACATTTACCATGCGATACATTTATCATGCAGATATGCACTTTGTTCTACCTTATAATTGAATGATCTAACACTAATTGTTTAATTCGGCAAAAAAAAAAGAAAAAAGAAAAAGAAAGACGGAATACTACGGAATTGATTATACATAACGTTCTCTGAACCATGCAAAACATATGGCTAATATACATGATAAATAGAACACTGCGTCAGTGTCTTTTACTGTCAAGTTGGTTGGGCTCGGTGAGCATCAGCGTTATTGTTTTCTATGACTTGCAAATTAAAAAAAACTAACCCGCCAAATAACAGCAAAATTACACTAAAATCACGTATCAAAACTCCATCCAGGTTTTCCGATCATACAATACTGGTTATGTACAGATTGAAAGTATAGATTTATAATCGGGTTTTTAAAATACCCGTAACTGAATATGCATACAACGAATTATGATTTGGTTAACTTAATTCGACGCTCCAGTTTTGGGGTTTGTCCAGACTGATTATAGCCGTTTATATTGTGTCTATAGTGTTTGGATTCCCGTGTGATTGCCGGGGTAGAATACAACCACTGCAATCTCACAAACACACTGTCACATGCAGAGGGGTAGGACGCCCCACCCTCTCCCACCCTTCATATTCATTTTGTCATTTTGTATCATGTGCATTCAAGGTCTTTATCATTACACTGCGTATGCAAACGTGGAAAAGAGGCTCTATCTTAAATGGAGTGTCTACTATAGAATGAGTAGCAACTCTGCAGTTCTGCAGATAAGAATGTTGTATGCCAATTCTCCATATTTTATCTTGATGTAAATGGAGGATGAGCCTGGCACGTTCTTTCCTGTTAGGCGCCATACAACATGTTATATATATATCGTCGTCAGTAGGTTTAGTAACGGTGTACATTTGTTATAAAATTTGCTGTTGTTGGCGGGATAGCTACTTTAAAATTGAAGTAAAAGGCACTGTCTTGTAGTATATGTATCATGAAGTCTTCCAGAAAGATTAAAGTACTTGAGTGTCCTTAACAAAACTCTGACTTCTTTATGACTAAAGATATCATGGTTTTAAGAAAAAGCCATGCCAAATCTAATTCTGCTTCGTTTTTATAGGTTTCTGTATATAGGTTATTAATACTACTTTCTTTTGCAGTAATAAAGAAAAAGACTGTGACAAAATCCCGAAGCTAGATTTAAAACTGTTTGGTCCTACAAAGTAAAAGAAAAAGACTTGGACTGGGCCAGCTGGTAAAAGAGAGAAGAATTGAGAAAAGATGGATAAAAATAATATGCTCTTATATGGGTCTATGAATTGGGTTACAATATTCATTTTCAAAAGATGGTTTTATTTGTTTGAACTTTTTATCGGTATGATAGTGTTAAAAGAGTTAAGTTAAATATGTATGTAGACGACAATATAAATTCAAAACAAATGCAATAAAAAAATGTATATTACAAGCAATTTGCTTGAAAACGAAATTTATTTTATACTATAATGTACACTTTTAAAAGTATTACATTTTCTTTCTTTCTTTAGCAAGCTATTAAACTATTCATAAAACTGTTATTATTTTCTAAAGAGAACAATGTAAAGGACATCGCGACATGTGTATACAGTGTGTTCTACCTAAGGTCAAGAACTGGTTAGTTCTGATATCAATTTAACGGAACTAATTTCAACAACAGCATTTCTACATTTCTATTATAATTTAAAACAAGTTGTATTGTCAATATCCAAATATTACACAGAAACATGTTATCCGTTTAGTGAATCAGCCTAATATTGAGGTATAGAACGTCGTAATAAATATATACTACTCAAAATTAGCTAAGGATCACTAAATTTCTTGCTGAAATAAATAGCATTATTTATATTTTACATGAAATTATTTAGGGCAGTGTATGGTCATGTGATCTCATGTCTTGATTCAAATTTTGGAATTATTGAAGTATCAATGAAATTAATATCGTTATTGTGAATTAACTTCTAATAGAAGTATATGGAAGAATAAAAGTGATCCTTTGCAAATTTTGAGTAGTATATTACTGAGGCAAATTGTCCATTCGTTGTTTAAAGTAAACAACTATATAATCCACTACCAAACAAACATCCGTATGTACTGCGGATCAATAGTAAACAGTCTTAAAAACATATACACACTAAATGTGCTATTAAGCTTTCTCTAAAGAGGACTATACACTTTTTATCCATACCAAAAGTTCATGTCCGGTGCAATAGTGGTTAAGACTTCCTTTATTTCAACAGTTTATTTGAAAACAGCTATGCACCGTTTGTATGCTAGTTTAACTTCGGTTCTAAATCGTGTGTCGCAAAATCCATAAATGATACAGTTGGCCATATTGTTGACGAAGAAGCACCAAATAAATGTATTATAAAGTACTTTTCCACTGAAGGTCATATTGGCTACGAAATCTTTCTTCGCAAATGTAATAATTTTTAATACAAGATGTGGAACATAGCTCATAAAGAAGACAGCGGTAATTAAAAACAACATGAACGTTGTTCGTTTTACTCTGTCAAACCTCCTCGATTTTTCATGTGCCACTTTATCGCTCTTAATGTTTTCCTGGACTGCAGAAGCGGAAGTGACGTCACTGACAGAGGATGGTCCAGTGGAAACTGTTGTTTCAATGATTCGCATCTTCCGTTTTCCCTCGCTACAATCTGATTCAGTGCTTTCCATTGGAGATTCTTCGCCAATTCCAGAATCTTTTACATCTATGTCTGCAGATCTACTAGTCGATGCTCCCACTCTCGAATCTTGAGCCGCGCTTTTAAACTGGCTGTGCTTTGCAATTGCTCGACCAATAAAGCTATATAACACTACGAGAACACCGAAGACACCGAAGACAACCAATATTAGCACGGCATTGAAATAAGCCATGTATTTTGTCTTTTTAAACCTGTCTTCTGTGTAGCACCGAACCCCCGTGACGTTTCCGTTATTGATTTCAACTGTACTGTGTCCGTATAAGGTAGGAGCTGGCCAGGATATAACTAAAGCCACGCCTAGCACCAACAGACAGAGGAATTTGGCAACCTTCTGAGTTAACTGTCGTCCAAGAGGAACACATATCTTTCTGTATCTGAAATATACGAAAAACATGCATTGTTAATTAAATTAACACTCACAATTGACTGCTGACGCAATGCATAACAGAAGTTTAGTTGAATTGGGATTTTACGGTGGACCAACACAAAAAAGGTTATATGGCGCCAGCAGGAATGAACATTCCAGGCTCACTGTCTATTTACATCCAATTAAAAATATGCAAAATTTGGCCAGAAAATTCTCACCTATAGAGGTTGCTGCAATTTCTGTTGTAAACACTCCATCTTTCATTGTTTTCTGCCACCACGCAAGTAGCACATGAAACAGCAGAGGGATCACGATATAGGCCTTTAATGAACATGACACAAATGACAAAATGAACATGAATTCGGATGGAGTTTACCCCTCTGCCTGGATAAATAGTTAACCACATGGTTTGTTAAAATATATCTTGATTTGTTAAATTATATAAGAGTAATACAAAATACAGTACTGAATTAATGTGATAAATAAGTGAATAAATAAATATATAAATAAATAAATAAATAAATGAAAGAATGAGTGAATAAATGAATGAAAGAATGAATGAATGAATGAATGAATGAATGAGTGAATGAAAATACATGTTAAATAAATAACTAATTGATATGGCGTTCCAGGAAGTAGTCAAATGGTTATTTGAAAAGGACCAGACGACAACAGAGAAGGTTGACAGTCAGACTAAGATACTACGGAGTTCCATGAGGCCGTCACGTGTTTGCTATAAAAGGACACGCGAGCAACAGAGACGCATAGTACAGGGAATTATCTTAGAATTTCAGGAGGTTATCAAATGGTTTCTAGAAAATGACCATAACACAATCTAGTCAGATGTTAGAGGGACTGAAAAAACATAGACTATATTTCCATTATTAAAACCAGTAAAAAACATGTTAAGTACATGTATGTGAGAAAACGTTGTTTGGCACGCATATCAGTCAGTTGTTGTAGCACGCTAGGATTTTTTAAATAAAGAAAACTTGAAAAAATAAAAGTGAAGAAAATCGTTAAATACGTTTCTTGCTTCACCCTTGATCTTAACGAGTGATGTCATACGTGAAAAAGAACACCTTCCCATGCATGTGTTATAAAACCTTACCTGTCTACAGCAATCACGAGCAAGATAAGAGCCGATGACGAACAAATGAAGTAATTTACAAATCGCAACAACTTGCACGCTGACACCAATGTAAAGGTCAATGGGTTTCTGAGGTCAACAATGATGAACGGCATGCCAATCAAGCACGTAGTGATGTCTAGGACTCCTAGAAACAATATGAATATTCGGTGGTTTGATGGCTTCATTCGGAATGCGTACACAAGAAGCACGTGTATGTTTCCAACGATACCTGTCACCATGACAAGCGTCACAAATACAACGCCGCCAATATATTGTTGAGCTTCCTCTTCATTTAGTTCATTTAACGATTTACCAATACTGCCTTCCACGACAGAACTAGTCGTAAAACTTCCATTTTCGATTGACCTTCTGCCTTCCAGTAAGTTATCTTCTGTAACTGGTATTGCGTCCATGGTTTGGGTAACTTAAAAAAATTATGTAATAATTTATCGAAGTACTTATTTGTATCGATGTACCAATGTGTGCCGATGAACTAATTTGTATCCATGTAATAGTTTGTATCGATGCAATAGTTCGTTTCAAGCGAATATATAAAACCACAACGACGCAATACAAACAGAGAAATTGCGCTCACTTCAGAATATTCTCTGATCAATTTAACTTTAATTCTTTATTTTTCTTTAAAAGTTAATCATTATACACGTGAAATTAAAGATAATAATCAACAACAACTGCTTCAGTTAACTTGTTCAAGTACCGTAATAAACTAGAGCGCAATTAATTTATTTACCCACAATGCTTCAGACATGATTAATGTTTCATGTGATATGTATTCATTCAACCTAAGTACCACTTATATCACGGACCTTAGATATTGACCAACCAATCAACGTTTATTTATAAGTCTTCTACGACATATACAGGAGGGCTGATCAATAAATTCGTAGACTTCCGATAAAAGGGCCCGTTTTATAAAAATTGATCCTAAGTCAAATTATTAAATATATTGCCATATGTTAAGTTAAACAAATACAAAGATTTCCTTTACCTTTAAACTATCTAATACATATGTGTTACATGCAATACTGTCACTCTTTATGATTTTGCTTCAAAGAGGATGAACGAGATTATAAGTTATTTGTCATGGCACGTCCTAATCATATTGCTTCTGAAATGTATTTACTAAAATTACTAAGTTCCTTTTTTTTGTTGGAGTTATAATTTTAAACATACTAGGTCGTCGAATATAATTTGGTTTTATAACTGTATTTCTGATTGTATTATAAACAGGACATATCGGGGGGAAATGGTACTCATCTTCGTAAGTTTAAGATAAATGGCGAAAGGTATTCCATTTTAACTTAGGATCACAATAATCGAATGTTATTGCATAAAACATCCTCTACATCCCCGTGTGGTTGCCGGGATAGAAAACAGCCCCTGCAAATCCCACTAGAGGCAGAGGGGTAGGACCCCCTTCATGTTCATTTTGTAATTTTTTTTATCATGCTCATTCAAGGTCTTCTTCATGACACCGATTATTCAACTGTGGAAACGTGGCTCCATCGTAAATGGAGTGTCTACAATAGAATTTGCAGCAACTCTGCAGTTGTGCAGGTTAGAATGTTCTAGGCTCATTCCCCATATTTTTATCTAAATGTAAATGGAGGATGATCCTCGCATGTTCATCCCTGTTTGGCGCCATATAACATTTCTTGTGTTTGTGCGCCGTAAAACCCCAATTTAATTCAATTCATAAAACACGGCGATGATTATTAATTGTTCAACTTCGAAACCTAAAATACTTACATAATGTGTGTAAAAAATAGATGATTTAATGATATGAAAATATTTATACCATCTTCTCCATATACATGTTCATTTGTTTATGTTGTTTCATTTCGTATTACCTGTCATTGTATTATGTTTACTGTTTGTATCATCACAGGTCTTAAGGCCTATTGGGATTTTGAATAAAACATATATATATAGTTGGTATAATATGAATATAAATTGGTTTAGTTATTTACCTGCTAACTCGATGTCGTATTAAGGACTATTGGTTGGCCATCTTTGAAAAAAGATCGAAAATGGATGGGATATGGCCGAATGAAATTTTCAACCATATGCCAGTAATGCAACACTATTGATATTTTATTCAGATATGATGTCTCATCTGCTCTCGCTGTATACATGGATTGTTCTAGGAACCAATTCATTTCACATAAATATTTTAAACTAAGCTATATAGTGCGGGTGTATTAGAATTAATATTAATGACTGAACAAATGTAAGGTATGTAGAAAAACAGAGGGGACGCCGTGAGTTTTTAAAAAAAATCAAGATTGCCGTGTGTCCCTTTATATGTCATGTCTGATCCCGAAAATATCATCCCTCTATTCGTTTTCATTTGAAATATTCACAAACAAACACATGAAACGAAATGGGATTTTACGTCCCGCTAACAAATCCTTTTTAGGCTGACACATCCTCTTAGGCTGTATTTTGACAGCAACCTCGACGGTAGATGGATACAATCTCCCATCAGATAATCTTCCGCCAGGGAGCGAACCCAGAGGTGAATAGCTGTAACTATTAGCTACCGTGGTCGCTAAAACATTACATAAACAGTAACCGGGAAAACAGACAGTCAGCGGACATAACGGTATCTTTCTTGCATTAAATGAATATCCAGTGAAACTCATAAACACTGACACTAGTGACGTCTGGGACAATTTGGATGTAAACGTATTAAATCATCTAGATGTTTTTCTAACGTGTTACACATTTCATTGACATCGCTTTCGTTAATATTAAAGGTCGTTTTATTATGCTTCCTTTAGTCAATGGTCTTCGTGTTTGGTGGGGCTGTTGTTGACAGACAATGATTTACACGATCGGACGACCAGACGTCTCTTTAATAATGTTTAAAAGTATCACCTCCTTTTGTAATGTGCACACCATTTGCATTTTGCGCGGGGTACTATGACAACGATTTAAAGAGGAGTAACTACGGTTTATACTTAATCTATTTTACACCAATATACAAGCAATCACATCACTTTATAAGAAGTAAATATGTTATGTTTACAAATTGAAAAGAATATGTTCGAACATATTTTCGAAACTGCGATTTTATTGATCAACCCTTGTATGTACATACACATATAGACGAGGCAATATGACTACATCCTTTTTCATAAAATCAATCCCAGTATTTCTTACACACACTCTATAATCTCTGTCGTCACCATGGGGAATCACCGCGAAACTGTCTATTACGGCAAAAGTGAATAGCTTTCAACTTGACAAACGGAAACGAGTCGACTGTCACATAATTGAAGCTATTTCAAGGGCTACTCCAAAGGCAGATCAATAGGAATAAAATAATTGATAACCTCAAAAAAAATAAAGCAACACGTAATGTTTCTATGTATACTTTTAACCGTTTTATTAAGGGTAGTCAAAATGTTTAACAATAGAAAATATACTGTTTCTAAATAAACAAGCAAACGCCTTTTCAAGTTTGAAAAAATAGCTTCAGGTTGAATTAACACATAATAGGTTATATACGTCCCACCCAAAAAAGCGTCTCCGTGCCCGAATTCTTAACGACATTGCCTTGTAAACGTTCACCTCTCACCACTGCGGGTTCGAATCCCACTGTGAGCTCGACTTGTAGTTGAGGAAGTGTCGATTTTCACGGATGACGGGAGGTGTACAGTACCTTTTCCACCCAGGAAAAGTAGTTGGTCTGCCTCCACTACAAAAAATCGACCGTCATATAACCTTACATGTGTTGAAAATAAAACACCATACAAAAAAAAAAAAAAAAGTGTCCTACCCAAGAGAGAACATGGATGCATATATATATGGGAAGCTGCCCTTCTTTTACTAATGAGTAGATACCTTTGGTTCTTGAAGAGCTCCGAGGATATACTTCTATATACGAGTCCGCCTGGTTTACGTCCCCATCCGACAGACGAGGCTAGGGGAACTGTTTGTCCAGTAACACTCCAAGAAAACTCAGTGGCGCCGGATTAAGCCTGAACCCTGCTCCTCCGGGTTCGAGAATATTGTGCTATTCACTGGCCCATCCGAACCTCTAAAGGTCAAAACACTCTTTCGTTGCTAAGCGTAACACATAAGTGCAAAGCGCAGTATTCAATAAAACTTTACCAATATGACGGCTGCAGTATATATCCTAGAATCGGTTCAATGGGATTTACAAAGTTATTTACTTGCTAACTTTATTTTTATCAGTAAACATATTTCTTCAGCACCTCGAAGTCGGAAACCAAATAAAATTGAACTATAATGTTATACATATAAAACAGTATGCAGCTGGCGCCTTGGACAATGGATTATATATGTAAGGGTTTTAACTTATACGACTTGATTGTTTCCCTTTATCAAGTGTGAGAAATGATCTGCATTAAACCGGACAAATAACTAGCAGCTTTGATTTTTATTAAAATAAAATAAAAAATAATGCAATATTATGAATAATTATCTTAATTGCTCATTGTATTATACATACATTTAATTGATGCAATGATTAATGTAAGGTGTACATATACTTCTAAATACTTGTGACCACGCAAATATATTCGTAAAGAATATTAATCAGGTCGATTGCCAAAATGACTGATAAACCTGTTTCAAAGACCGATCCAATGTGGATATGGTCATTCTCCCACTGCTTGCTCACCAGTCGTGGAGGACCAATCGCCTTTCTTTACTCCAAAGTCTATAATATTATCTACTATTTTTAAAGTCGTCTCATACTTTAGTCCAGCAACCCTCCTTCGGAAATCGGTTTCCAATTTATATTTCAGATCAAGGTAATACCTGTAGACTGGTATCCGATATGCAGTATAGTCTATTGGTCCCCGGAATCACACTCATACTTTTTCCTTCTAAAATTGATACTAGACCTTTCTTTCTTATTCACAATCAGTAACAGACGCTGACCTCTTTTTTCGTATTACACATTATTTAAGGAACACTGACCACCTTATTCATCCAAGCACTTGTCTCAGATGTATTATTAACTATTACTTCTTCAGTAACTGTTTTCTAATTTAGTCGTTGCACATATATACATACATGTTTCTCTTTTTTTCAATTCCTCTTCGGGCAGTTGAACTTGCCAACATATTTCCTTTCTTTTATGTTGATTTGACCGGAGCGTTTTTTTTTCATTATCTAGATCGTTGTCTTAAATATACAAAAATCAAGTTCAGTATGCTTTCTGTTAACGAGACGAATATAAATGTCCGTTTAAAGCCTATTTCCTATAATGTCAAGGAACTATATCCTTGGATATAAGGTAATACATTTCAAGATGGCGACTGAGCCTTTCGGTTAATACAAAAATTGTAACTTGCCAGAATAAGATGACAGTTATTCATAGTACTGCTCTAAACCTCACTCTTACCCTATGTGCATCCCAATAAAACGAGACAGTGCAGATAGAGATATCCGCGCCAGGTTATATTCTCTAACAAACAATGCAGCGTTAATAGGCAATATAAGTATAGCACATAGATGGTCATGTATATATGAATATAAAGAAAAATAGCCTAGGAAGCCACAAAGCAAGTGCTCAGTGACTTGGCAGAAGCCAGAGCAACAAGACAGCAACTCATTAAGGGTACTACAAAACAATATTTAAGACAAGCATCAGACGCTACCGTCTTTTGAGGATTTATGTAGACGTATTCATAGGGTCCACTATCTGTCCTGGCATCCCACATCAAAGAGGAAAGCATAGTGGCGAACTGTAAATGGGTTAACCATTAAACATGCAGTACATTGCAAAATGATAGGGTCATAACCTCTGATGATAAACATTTTAACGCGTTTAATAAAGATTGTATGAAAGTGATTACGACAAGGGATCTAACGCAGTTTGTAAATCACACCACCATATAAGTCAGATTGTAATAATCCTTGCCGCTGAAGAGTTCTTATACCGCAAAAATACTTCAACATATCCAAAACGCCAAATCCGAATTGCAAACGATTTATATCTTAATACGGGAACTTGTAATATGGACAAAAACAACAAATATACGAGTTGAAGTAGACAAAGTATCTATTGATATAAGTCTGGTGATTACATATGATTAAAAGCAAATATATATCTAAAGTTAAAAACGTATTGCATATCACAACACAAGTGTACAACTTATAAGTCAACATCATACGCATACATCATTCTCTTCAAAACATATAAAAAAATCGACTGTCATATATGGCCTAAAACGTGTTAAAATGACGTAAAACGTAAAACACCATTCAAACAAACAAACAAATAATAAAAAAACATTTAATCGAAACCACAATACACGATCGTCTGTTTTCATGAAACATGTAGCTATGTTCAAATAAAACGGATTTATTACTAGAAAAAAACAAACATACAACGGTGTATTTTTCAAAAATGTGGAGACAAGTCATCCAAACAAAACGCGTAAAACTCGCAACTGCTAGTCATTGCTACTCAGGATGGATGCGTTCAGGGTTCTCTCATCGGTTACCGAAAGCACTCTCGGTAACCGTCGGCTACCATTGGTCACCATCGTTAGCGTTGTTTCGCCGATAGGTAGAACGTTGGTAACCAATCTTCCCCGACTCTGCACCTGAGGTAGTATCGGTGGCCTCGTTGGTACCAAATGTTACCATCGGTGGCCATTGGTAACCTAAAGTTAACCAACATGGTTGCCGATGGGAGAACTCTAAACGCACCCACTGCACAGCAAGCAAAACTCCAGAACAGCATACATTTGCTTCGAGCAACACATTTATTGGCATACAACTTACAACTAAAAGACCACAACAAATAGATATGCACAAACAAATAATGTGTATTTTCTTTCAGTGAGAAAGTGACACATTTTACGGATGACGGGAGGTATACAGTACTGGTCCTACCCAGAAAAAATATATGGTCTGCTTTCACCACTAATAAAGTCGACCGTCATATAAAGCCTAAAATGTGATGAAATGACGTAAAAAACATTCAACCTACCAATATCTCTTTAAAAAAACACATTTATTCTGCCATTACATACCATGATGTTATTGTTTAATGCAAACTGATGCCTATTTAATAGGTCATGATTTCTCAGTGAAGAAATATATACATTTATATACGCATAATATGAATTAACATGAATGAATGAAGGATTCATAAACATATTTCAGATCAATAACAAACACATCATTTGGGATACAGTTAAAAAGTGTCCAAGTGGAATACTGATAAACCAAAAACAAACCACAAACACTAACATGGAGGTAAAATAAGTTTTTACCTTATTAAAATGGAAAGGACTTCCAACACCGTAATCGAATCTTAAGTCCTGGATTCGCCCCGAAAATTTTACGTTGTCAGATATCAAAATGAGAATATTATGAGTTAAAGTTCTCCGGTCATGTTTTGTTTCAATGAACATGTTTATGTTTATTTAAATCGAAATCAATAGACAACAATAGATATTTACAATTCATATATTGCAATATCTGTGAAAAGCGAGAATAAGATTTTATTTGATGACGTAGAAAACTTTGAACAGGTAAATTAATCCGCAGGTAAATGTATTTATCAATTATCTGACAGTTGTGCAGCTCTACAATTCAAATTTACCTCATTTCCCCATGCAGTCACGCAGTAGTAAAAGTAGTATATATGTCATGCAAATAATACTAATTTGTACATACAACTTAGTAGCGGATTTAAATATATGTTTCTCTCCGGGACTATCAAGAAATGTTCCTATGATGTTTAAGAGTTAAGTTTGTTAATTGATAATACTACAAAAAGGGTGGTCATTCATCTTTAAGCATGTGTATGGTCCGTTATGCAACATTTCTAAACAAGCAATAACTTCCATGTTACGGTGTCCTCTTACGTTGAGGTAAATTCTCTAAATTAGTGTATTTTCCTCAAAACTCTGCAGTTCAGGGTGAGAAGGTTCTAGGCCCATTTTCCATATTTTATCTCGATGTACATGGAAGATGAGCCTGGCATGTTCATGCCTTTTAGGCGCCATATAACCTTTTCATGTGTTGGTGTGCCTTAAAACCCCAATTCAATTCAATTCAAAACAGGCTCTGCAAGTAACAGGGCGAGATGAACGCATCCACATTGAAGGGATGATCGGTAGCACACTTTTGATGATCATAAAAAAGTAGATGTAAAAGTAAACCATTTTTCTTCGATTAAAATCTTAACTTCTAATTGTTTAATTTTCGTAATAGCTCAGCTTTTGAGCAATATCTCCGTTAAGCATGAACAAATAAACCGGACATTACGTGTTCCGAGTATTAACTTTCTTACCCCATCCAACCCTTTCTCCAAGAAGCGAAAACGGGGTCGGTTGGGGTATGAAATAAACGCTTAATTTTGGCTTAAACTTTTGCATGTTGTAAAATTAAAACATTTAATAGGTAATTTGAAACAGCTTATCGCATTTTTACAGAAAAAACTGTTTTTAAACGTGTTTTATTGTTGAAATATCCGTTATAACATCTTGCTAATAGCTTTCCTATGGCTTAATTCAATTAAAGGGGGGACCACGTAATGAGATTAACCAACAGTATATATGTATTGGTTCACACCGTAATACAAAAGAGAACCAGTTGTCGATTAAACACAACTTGACACAATATATAAGGGTATCCTAATTAGAGGCAAGCAAATACATATAAGAGGAAGCAAATACATCATTCAATGTATACTGTATGTCCCAGTTTTTGTTTCTGATCAATGAATTGCATTTTTAAAACACGATGCTAAAAACAGTATTATTCTCAACCTACTGTTCAGTACACGAAGTAATAAGTACTTGTTATTTAACCGATGCATGCATTTTTTAATAATTTAACGCATGCATGCAAGTTAAATACGTAAACTCACTATACGATTACATTATCCATACACTACCGTGACTCTTCCGCACATCTCACAATCTCGTTATCTCGTCCTTGACACGACATAACGCGAAGAGAGAACTAAGTCTCGGCCGGCCAAGACCGTATCATACATACGCCTTACTTCTAGATATCGGTCTGGGCAGACTAGGCCAAATAAAGCGTCCACTCGCGAATAGCCAGCTTTATTCACGTGTTTTTTTTTACGAACACAAGTCGACGTTTGCATGACGTCATGTTGTAAATAAACGTGACATAGCCACTTGTTGATGAACCAGTTACACTTTCTGACGTCATTTCCTGCTTCTCAAAAGTTAAAAGTAAGAAATTAACATTTAAATAGCTCACACAGTTTTGCGGGGGCGATTTCAAACTTTCGTTTTTCTCCAGCCTTGGTTTTGAAGCAGGCCGGATGATTGAGGCTAAAGAGAACTCTCGAGAGATCTCGCCTCGCAATCCCGCCTCGCAATCCCGCCTCGCGTTGTCGCATTCTCGCCCTGACGATTATAAGGCGAGATTGGGAGGGAATCTCGCGATCTCGTATTTTTGATATTACAATTAATAAAAATAGTCATACGAAAAACATCTCACCATCGTCAACTGATATTTGGGTTTGTAACCAGCATATAAGGAAGACAATACTTACCATAGATGTTCTGCAAAGTTAATCGTGTATTTACTACACATATACTTATATTATACATGACCCTTTGTTAGTTTACACACGACGCAATAATTATGTAAAATATACATTGTTTGGCGTGTACATGATCTAAATAAATCTAAAACAAACCTGTATTAAAAGACCTCTACAGGATCGAGCAAAAATGGTTTCTTTACATACGTGGTCTCTTAATACATTACGTGATGGTCTTTCAAGACAGGTTTCCTCTTAAAGAGGTTGTCTCCGGGTCCATTTGACTGTATAACATATAGAAATAGCATTTAGTATTGCTCAAATTAAAAATAAAAACACTAAGAATTTCATTCATTTAGTACACTGCGCATATATTGTTTAACACGATTTAAAACGTTGAAACACATGATCACAATCGCTTTGCCTCGATTCTGTAATCACACGATGTCGATCATAAATACAATTCTATATATTATAGTTTGCAACCCTCATTTGTCACAACATCTCTTTTTGCAACCCATGTCAAACTTCGTATAGAAATTTCACGTTGTATATGTTTTATCCATATCAAACACAACCGCTTGTAAAACAAGTAAAATAATTGCACGAAATTGTTCATGAAATACGCTTGGTAATTACAAAATAAGAGTTCGGAATACGTCAACCAACCCAATCTTAGCTTTCTCATCCTTTCTCTGATATATCATAAGGCAGTTACAATAAATGCGTAACGATACAGCATGAACAGGATGAGACTAGATCCACTTTACATGTTTGATATCACAACAGATCACAACGGATCGCCACACGTTCGTCATTACAAAAAAGCAATGTTTTGTGTTTTGGTCAAGTTTTCTGCGCGTTAATATCTAAATTGAAAATATGTATTCCGATTTCAAACTAACAGCATTTAGATTTATTGTTAGTGCCATCATTGTTTTCGACGTTAACTCTTTCGTAAGCGTGTGTGTTATTCGCCGCCTTCTTGTTTTTCATAATTTCCTCGCCTGTAATAAAAAAGCATTCTGTTTTGAAAAATATACATAGAATACATAAGAAAAGAATAAAATGAAAAAGGTCTAGTATAAAATGATTGTTGATATATTTTAACTCGGAGTTGATCCTAAATAAGCAGGATACCAGATATGGTATTAATTTAAATTAATGGAATAATTTAAGAAATGAAAGCAACAGATGACAAACTGTAACATTAAACTCCAAGAGTCCTTTTGTAACTGAAATATGACTCGAAAGCGGGAGGTCGTTGGTGCAAACCTAGGCCGGATCATAACAAAGACTTCATAAAATGGTACTAGTTGCTCCCTTGCTTGACATTCAGCATATAAAAGATTGTTCTAGGACTGATCGGCCCGATGTCAGTATAATGTGACTAGATGGGGTATTATGTCAGGTGTCCACGGCGTGGTATTCCATTGTGGCAACACTATAAAGATTAGCAATGAGCTCACTGCTACAGATAGACAACGTCGTGATATGACTAAATTATTAGATTGTTAAACGCGGCAGTAAACCCCATCCTCAAAGAATTGTCTAGAGAAATAAAGTATTATCTAGAGTATTATCTAGATATCTAGAGAAATTATGTACCTATATTTAAAATTGTATATTGGCTTATGAGCAGTCATTGAAATATATACTTGATAAGGCAATCATTGGCGTAGCTCTGCGTAGCCCCTTTAGGCCCGGGCCTACGCCTAATTTTCAGAAGTAGAAAAATTAAAAATTCCAAAAATGCAATAAAAATCGGGGGTTGGGGTGGGGGCGGGGCTGTATAGGCTGTATAGTAACCAGAAAATATCATTTTCGTATATATTTGTTTAGTTATCTTTGCCCTTCTTAAAGTCTAAAATATACGTCAGCACGCACCTAATGCATTCTAACATATGAAAAAAATCGGGGGTAGGGTGTGGGGGCATGTCCCCGGCCCCCCCTAGCATAATAACTTTAACTGCGGGCCTATGCCGTCAAAAAGGCTAAGCTACGCCCCTGGCAATGTACGTGTACTGTGCTGTCATGCAGTTGAGGCCTGTTGCAGTTGTTATACAAGGGTATATATATATACTGATCATTTAAATACCATGTATCAATGACTCCACACCATTAGATACCTCTGTGTAAGTGTGATCAGCTAATTACATAATGTACAAATATTTTAATCTGGTTTTGAGCAGACTGTGAACCTCTTGTAGCAGGTTTGTTCTTGTAATGCTATGAAAGAGATTTCATGTTGAGTCTTTCACCAGATACTCAGGCAGATGTAATTGAAGCCTTTAGTGCCTCTCGGTATCTGGATGACATATTGAACATTGACAATATTTTCTTTCTAATGTGGTTAATACTATCTATCCTAAAGAACTTCAACCCAACAAAGCTAACATTTCTGATACTATCACTTCCTTTTTTGATTTACATCTCTCTATTGAAAATGGTGAAATAATAAGTAAATTCTATGACAAGGGAGATGGTTTTAATTTTGATATTGTTAATTATCCCCACTGAGATGGGGATGTTCTAGTGCTTGCAGTCGTGTTGATGACTTCAATATTCAGAATATTTGTAAAACTTAGATGCTACTCATGCAGGGCTTACGGATACACTTCGAAAAAGCGCTGTAACCTTTTATGATCGACTATTAAAACATAAAACAAATTTAAAAACCCTTCTGCGACAAGGACTATCACGACCTGATTTCTATGGTGATTTACACATTTATAAGATCATTGTCATAGTTTATGTAATCTTTATTAAACTAGTTGACTGTGCGATGACCGGACAGATTGTGGACCCTATGATGACGTCTACCTAAATCCTCAAAGGACGGTAGCGTCTGATGTTTGTCTTAAATATTGTTTTGTCTTACACTTAACGGTTTGTTGTCTTGTTGCTCTGGCTTCTGCCAAATCATAGAGTAATTGCTTTGTGGCTTTCAATGCTTTTGTTTTTTACATTAATACATTCATGATCGTTTATGTGTACTTATATTTCTTATTTTTGTTTGTTAGAGAATATAACCTTACGATGATACCTTTATTTACACTGTCTATTGCGATGCAAACAGAGTAAGAGTACGGATTGGTGCACCCTAGAAGCTGCCTTAAACCCCGGCGTCCTCTTTTGCCACAGACCGTTCCATTGCGGTAGCACTATTGACAACCGTTTTATGTTTGTAATGTCATATCTTTCCCTTTATTCATCTTTGTAATTATTGTTTGTTTCTGTGCTTATGTTTGGTTGACTGTGGTCCTTGAAGACTACAGTTCCGGTTCGACTTTTTTTTTATATCTACTTATAAATTCATTGATTCGAATGATATCCTTATTTCTGAAGAAAAAATAACACTAGGTTGCACTAGATCAGACTTTGATTTTTAGGTTGTTATAGATTTTCTTTTAAATATTGTCTTTATGATGGAGAGTTTTGACACCACAAAAAGGCATTTTAGAGGTAGGTTCAAATACACTTTCGTAAGAAATGTCGGTCAAAATATGCTTAAATACATACATAATTAATTTTATAAACTTGTATAATGCTAAAAAATATGTTCACATAATGTCATACTTCTTGAGGTGGTCAATATAAAGCAGTAAATGTATCCCTAAAAGGTCGATACCGTCTCAAAATCCAAATCAGAAACTATACAACTTTTTATCATATACTTCCCTACAAATATGTTGTTTTTGAATATGTGATACGACATAGACCTAGCTAGGCATATCAATCAGGATTTCGTTGCCGGGCAATAAAGTGTTATCACACGCGTGAAATATAGGGTGCAAAAATGTCATATCACGGAAATAATCGAATTTATTACATTTCTATGCGTGAAAGATCGGAATTTCTCAGTGCAAGAATATTCATAATCGCTAAATATTAATAACTAACTCAGAACACAATAATAACTAACGTTGCTAACTAAGAACACAATAATAACTAACGTTGCGACGCTGACTCGTGACGTCAACAAAGTGTTGCTGACGTCGACGTCATCCGCCGATAACGTTCAATAAAGCGAATATTTGTTTGCAAAAACGTAATTTAAAATGTATTCTAACACGACCTCCGCAGTCTTTCATATACTCAAAGAAGAGAGACTATACGATAAAATACAGCTGTTCCATTAATTCCCCGCGTATATTTCATCCGTTGGAAGCGCCACGTTCCATGACGTCACTTGGTAAATATACGTCACGAAGACAAACTCAACAGTAATTTTAATGAAATATTAATTACAACAAACTTGCCATGCAAGCTATAACTCGCAAGCTATATGACGTAAGCAATGACTTAATTGTTTGTCACGTGACTACTAGTGTACTGAAACGCAGAATTTTGCATATGGGGGCGCCCAATGGAACAGCCTGTAAACATAGCAGCCTCATTACCTTGACCTCCGAGATAGTATATAGTGCCCCAACAATAGCGTAAACTATGGGGTTATTGTTGTGTTAGAATCGAAATAATAAATGCGTACCTGTATTTTATCGGTGAATATTTGGAAAGTTCAAAAAGGGGAGATCTTACTGGAAATTTAACAATTCTCTCCTTAAAGACAATACTTATGTAGATGAAATTAAAAAAGTAATCCAAAATACAAAAAATCAATACGCAACAAAAAATCAAAATATAAATTTACAAATTAAAGACATACCTTGTCAAGATTTAATATTGGACATTGATGATCAGTTCTTTCTTGAAACATTATTGATGGAGATTAGAGGAAAAACAATATCCTACTCATCATTTCTTAAAAAAAAAGAAGATAAAACTGAAGCAAAACTACTACAAGAAATAGAGATACTAGAAAAAAGTTTAGATATTGATTTAATAAGCTTAGAAAGCAAATGAAAAAGTTTGTTTGAATTGAGACAAAAAAAAATGGATGGATTTAAGGTAAGGTCAAAAGCCAAATGGTTAGATGAAGGAGAGAAAGTAACTAAATATTTTTGTAATTTAGAAAACAGGAATTTTGTAAGTAAATGTATACCATCCCTAATTTCAAATGAAGGAAATATTTTAAAAGATCAAGATTCAATTTTAAAAGAAACTAGAAACTTTTATTATTCCTTGTATTCACACAAACCAGTAAAAAATATAAATTTAAATGAATTATTTAGAGATTTTCCTATACCCAAGCTAACTAGAGAGCAACAACAAAATTTAGAAGGCCCAATAGAATTACATGAACTATTATTTTGTTTAAAAAAGGCAAAAAATCTTAAAAGCCCTGGCTCTAGTGGTTACACCATGGAATTTTATAAGTTTTTCTGGATAGATATAGGAATTTTCCTCTTGAGATCCATTAACCATGGTTTTTTGAAAGGTGAATTATCAATCACACAAAAGGAGGGAATTATAACATGTATACCAAAGACAAACAAAGATAGACATTATTTAAAAAACTGGAGACTAATATCTTTATTAAATTGTTCGTATAAATTAGCATCAGCATGCATTGCACAGCGTTTAAAACAAGTACTTCCCTTTCTTATAAATGATGACCAGACTGGCTTTCTGGCAGGGAGATATATAGGTGAAAATACTCGTACCATTTATGATTTGTTTTATTATACCGAGAAGAATGATATACCAGAATTATTACTTATTGCAGATTTTGAAAAAGCCTTTGATACTCTTTCCTGGTCTTTTATTGAGGAGGTTTTAACCTTTTTTTCAGTTAGGACAAGGTATAAGAAAGTGGATAAAAGTCTTTTACACAAACATTAAATCTTGTATTTTAGTTAACGGCCATCTGTCAGAGTGGTTTTTTATTCACCGAGGCTGCCGACAGGGAGATCCGCTCTCCCCATATATTTTTATTCTGTGTGTCGAAATATTGGCTGTACTGGTCCGGACAAATAAAGATATTAAAGGAGTTAAAGTAGGAGATACTGAATATTTAATTTCTCAATATGCCGATGACACCTCTCTTATATTAGACGGCACCGAAAAATCCCTTAAACATGCTCTAATTGTTTTAAAATTCTATGGAGATATTTCAGGTCTTAATGTTAATGTTGATAAAACCAGAGTTATATGGTTTGGGAAAAATAAAGGTTCAAATATAAAATTATGCACAGATACAGATCTTAACTGGAATCAGGGTGAATTTTTGATCTTAGGAATAACAATGTCAACAAATTTAAGGAGTGTGATTGCCTTAAATTATGATAGGAAAATAAACGAAATTAAATCATTACTAATGTCCTGGTCAAAAAGAATACTCACACCTTTTGGAAAAATCACTGTTATAAAAAGCTTAGCTCTACCAAAGTTAAATCATTTATTTTCATCATTACCTAATCCACCTGAGGAACAGGTCACAATGTTGCAAAAAATGTGTTTTAATTTCCTCTGGAATAACCACCCAGACAAAATAAAGAGATCTGTTGTAACTCAAGACTATGATTATGGTGGCCTTAGAAGGATCAATATTAAACAGTTCATATATTCTCTGAAATTAACGTAGATTAGAAGACTTTTGATTGGAAACAAAAAATGTATGGAAATCCATAAACATATGTACCCATTCACCAACAATATGCTATTTTTCGGTAATGATTATGTAAAGAAAAACGTGTAAGAAATAGGCAATCCTTTCTAGATGTTAAAAAATCACTGTCATGGAAAGATTTCTTAACACAACCATTATGGTACAATAATAACATTAAGATTGGAAGATCATGTGCTTTTTATAAAAGATGGTATGATAAAGGTATTTTATTTATTAATGATATAATGGATAACAATGGTAATCTTCTCTCTTTTACACTATTTATCGAAAAGTTTGCTGCACAGTCACATTTTTTAGAATATGAAGGTATCACTGCAGCAGTACGGGACTACCTTCAAAAACAAAATTTCTCTCATCTTGCCATTAATTTAGAAAATCCAGTTTTCCCATCAGTAGTGTCCCTTATAACAAGCTCACAGAAAGGCTGTCGTTCCATTTATGATATACTTAATAAATCCAATGTACATCCAACATCTATAGCCAAATGGGGGCAATATGGTTTAAATATAGACAGAGAATGGAAGGACTTATCCAAAATACCTATCAAATGTACAAAGGACACCAGGTTACAATGGTTTCAGGCAAAAATAAACCATAGAATTACTGCTACAAACATCCTTTTGACAAAAATGAAGATAAAAAAAGATAATTCTTGTAGCTTTTGTACAGAGTCTCCAGAAATCATTACACATTTATTTTGGGAATGTAAATATATTAAAACATTTTGGGATATTTTTGAGATTACTTGCAATGATAATAATATAATAATCCAACCGGAATGGACTATAAAAGAAATCATATTTGGGTCTAGTCAATATGAAATTGTTTTAAATAAATTAATTTTGCATGCAAAATACTTCATATATAAATGTAAGTTAGATGGAAGATTGCCACTGTTCATAAATTTCAAACCACAAATTAAATACATATATCAAACTGAAAAAATAAATGAAATAAAAGTATTGCATTTGATATATTTGAAAAACCTTGGTCGACTTATAAATCTCTACTTAATTAGTTTTTTGTCTTAATTTTTAAGTTACACTGTGCAACACATCTACCTTATTTTTATTTTTTTCTTCTAATCTTTGATATAGAAAAAAAAAAGTTCCCAAGCTAAATTATGTTCCCCGCTGTTCCCACTGAATAATGAAGAGTCACACCTCCATAGATAGATCTTGTCTTTTCTTTATATATTTTTATTTGGATAACAGCATTTTTTTCACACAATCAACTATAGTAAAACTCAGCAGAGATAGTTTGTGGATTTGTATAAAAACTGAAACATTCGTACTTGATTATTTTATCTTTGCACTTATCTATGTTAAATCATTTGTTAGGTAAAATATATATGCTGGGTTTAAAAAAAACAAAAAAAAAAAAACAACATCTTTACAATTATCATTGAAGGGGTATTAAAGTAGCAAAATAAATATCTTGACAATTATAAATTTTTTCTGCTTTCAAGTTTAAAAGGGACATACAGCAATCTGGTTTATTTGTAAATAAAACTTTTGAAAGATCTGTCTAAAAACTCCCCATTTATACAGCTTCTAATTATGATATGCATTTTTGATTGTAAGTATATGTGAAAACTGTTTATATATAAATATGACGCATATTACATACATATCTGTACGGTTTGTTGAGGGGTGGCCCACCCCGACCCTCACAAACCTATTACGGGGTGAATAAATGGATTACCATTCATTTGGTAATCGAAATTAAAACAAATAATACAGTTAGTCGTTCGGATGCGAGTAACGCACTCGTGGTTTAATTACTACGCATCCGAACTCCTACTGTATTTTATTCACCGATAAAACACAGGTACACATTTATTATTTCTTAAATAAATAGATTATTTAACTGCTGGGATCGATTATTGGGTAATCCTTCACTTGATGGTAGACGTGCTTGTTTTTTCACTCACTCGCGTGCGCTCGTTCGTGAAAAGAACCACACGTCTACCACTCGTGAAGGATTTCCCTATAATCGATCCCAGCAGTTAAATAATCTCTATGTTCATCACGATCCTTTTACCGGAGTGACATGGAAATAACCGATTAATTACGATTGTATACGATTTGTCAAGGCTATTGTTTGTCGTCTGCGTTTCAGTAGTTACTTTCATTTTGTTTTCGCGGCAGATTATTGGCTATAGCATCATTATTCGTGGTTGAAATAACCGATTATGACATTTTACCTTGATTAGACATTTTCAAATTCATTGGAATTCATTTTCAATAAGGTTTCGGACAAAAATAAATGCTGTGTACCACTTACGCGACAGACATGAGCTCATCAGAATGGACTAGTTCTATTGATAAAAACTTTTTTTTTCTCGCTGGAAAACAGCGTAGTGAGTGAGCTGAAGTTGACATTTCGACAAAGCTGAAGTATATGATAAATAGAATAAAAAAATGTGTATTTTCATATCACACCCTATACCAGGCCCTCGACCCATATCAGCCCTCGACCTAAAGATCTCGGGCCGATATGGGGTCTCAGGCCTGATATAGGGTGTGATATGAAAATACCCATTTATTATTCTCTATATATTTTATGCACCCGTTGGAAAATGCATCATTAGAGATGTCCTATTATATAACATAGGACAACATAAGAAATATATATAGATTGTCAAATGTAGCTTACTGCAACCCGACATGCGTTTGGTTTGTTTAAAACAAATAATTAAAACATAATCTAAGCAGACCAAACATTTTAAATAACAGTTTTAATATGTTATTTCAATTCTATAATGTGATTAAGAATGTCGTATATAGACCATGTTCTTCATACCTAGACACATAAACGCACGCTGTACGTTTTCTCCCGACTTGGCGGACGCCTCCATAAACACGAGGTTATGCACGGCTGACAAATCCTTGGTATCCTAATTTTTGAGAGAAAGACAATTTTAAGTACATTCAAAACGAAATTTAAAGTCAGTTTCGTTGTTGTAAATGGATAAAAGAGTATGGGAGTGGACCTTACGTCATCCGCTACATCAACAATTAGTATGTTTTGTATAATATGTTAACTTGTTTGACTACAAAAAAGACCTTTAAACATAAAAAAAATACGAGGCGTGGCCTAATGATAGAACGTCCGCCTCCCGACCTGGCCAAAGACTTCATAAAAAGTGTACTAGTAGCTCCCTCGCTTGGCGTTAAGAATTACAGGGTAGTTTCGTTTGGCATATAAAGGGTATTTCTAGGACAGGTTGGCCCTGTGTCAGTGTAATGTAACGTGGTGGGGTATTATGCGTTTACGGTCAGTGTGGCAGCACTATAAAGTCGAGCATTGAGGTCACTGCTACATAGGAGACACCGCCGTGATATGTCTAAAAGCTTGTTAAAAGCAAATTTGAGTCCCCATGCATGTATATACTGACTACAAAATAGACTCAAAATAAGACTATGGCCCAGGAATATAAAAAGATCCGACAGCCGTGAAAATCTGTGGGGGCTGTTAATTTGTCTTAGTTAAATATATATTTGTTTTTAATATTTTGTTAATACATGTACAATAGATTTTATCTTTCAACTGACTGATCCATGATTAACGATGATTCCTTTTGTCTTTCGATTGTAAATTTACAAATGTAAAGTAAAATGCAGACGTGTATACATGTAATTGCGAAACATGAAGATGTTAACACTGACGTGTGTATATTTCATTATACACGTGTACCTTTACCAATGTTTAATCCAGAAATGTACATACGTAATTAAGAGGCATGAAAATGTAATCGGACAATTTCAACTCAAGACTTGTACTCCTTCAATATCAAACTCCACACAGAGTTATCGTTCCTTGCACTCACATATATCTCTGCTAACTACTAAGTTACAAGATTTTGGTAAAACCTGTTAAATTGGGATATGTTTGCCTGAAACTTATTTATTTCTTGTGTAAATCTAATTTTCAGAATATCTGCAGATTAGATGTTGCAAGATTTGAAATATTGCACGAAAACAATTTAGTTTTAATCGGGACTATTTTACTACAAAACTAATACGTACTTAGTTCTTCTCAATCGATACGCATATGTAAACATTTCAAACCGAAGCTCGATAGCAGAAAATTACTAAAAAAAAATAACTCATAGAAATTTTTTTTGAAATTATTTGATATAGCTCTATATTTTATCTTTGTAGATCACGCAAAAGGATTTATTATAAACATCGTCATAACTTTTTGAATAATCACGTGACCCAACCGTTCGCCCTACTTCCTTTGACGTTGACAGAGTCAAATGAGGAACGAGTGTACTCTGGGTAGAGATTGCTTCAATATCTAGAATGAAAAGTCTAGGTTTACAAGTCTAAAATTACATCTCTATCGAATTTTTTTATGCCCTTATTTGGCGTATTCGCGGAAAATAACAGATACTTCCGAAGCTAAAAAGGGACACGACATTGACGGCCATATCCGAAACTCGCTAATGGCGGATGTTAATCTAATCCCAAGCCAGAAATATAAAGTTTGACAATGTGAGAAAACATGTACGTTCGTACGTACGTACGTCTCTATTTTTGTATATGTATGTATACATACGTATACTGTTAATATGCGTTTTATATGCGTATGTTTTATTTTTGGTTCTGTTGGTCTGGTACTTCATGGTGGATTTTATAACCGTCAAAATGTTAAGAGATGGGGATGCGTGTTGGGTGATGGTATGTGTGTGTGGTGTGTGTGTGGCGGGTGTGGGGTAGAGAGAGAACACGTTTTCGTGAAATATGTTCGGCTGAAGCTAAGAAACAAAAGAATGTATTGCCATGTATGACAGGGTGAAAGAATTCCCGAGATGCTAGTGAAGCTGGGAGGGTTGTCGTGGGTGTGGGGTTGGTGGGAGGGGTAGCAGTCGGAGTGGAGGTGTAATTTAAAAATCTATGTTTTCAGGAGATAAATTTTGAATGAAAAGTCCTCCTAACTTCTTCTAATACGCTTTAAATCCACAATAGAATATTTCAGAAAATATCGGAGTAATACCCTCATCCCCACACCCCTCTCGCCCCACACCCTACCCACCGGTGCGGATTTAGGATTTCATGTTAGGAGTGGGGGTGTAACTGTTCCAAAAATGGGTTGACAAGGCCTATTTAGTTGGCGTTTACATACTTTTTTCACGATGAGGTGGGGGCGCCTGTTCCGCCCCCTTAGATCCGCCCATGCACCCCATCTCACCCACTTCTGATAATTACTCTCTTACAAAGCAAGACATTTGTTAATTATTTAGCTTCCCCAACCATATCCCACAAAAAAGTATTTATCCTCCCATCCTCTCTAGCCCCAACTCCACTTCCACCTCTTAACCAAACTATCAACCGCCAACAAAACATACGCATACGGTCTACGTATATACATATACAAACGATACACACTTACGTACGTCTGTATTTTTTTCGAAGGTACATGTGAGCTCACAAGGTCACACTAACGTATACATACCAGAGGCGAACCTAATAATGAAGTTGTGCTAATACAAAGAAAACATAGGCATTTAACACGCATATTAAACGTATACGTATTTACATACATATACACACACAGATACAGACGTACGTACGTACGAACGTACATTCTCACATTGTCGTACGTTGTGCTTCTGGCAACTAGCTTCTTTGTGGTATAAACATCTGGCCACCACGTTCAGCGATGTTCGGATATGACCGTCAATATCCGAAGTGCTAAGTCGCGCCCCTTATTAGCTTCGGGTATATCCGTAAACTTCCGAGCATTCTCATCTCATTCGAAATCATCTATAGATGTATATAAGACTTGTAAACCTAGACATGTTAACTTGAGACATGTCAACTTAAGAAATGTATAGTTGAACAATATCGATCTGAAGCATGCTGATTTACAATTGTACACATGTTGATTTCGCCGGCCTTAATTGACAATTGTACATGTCCACAATATACACTTATACAGTTTACAGGTGTTGTTTTTACACGTGTTATTGTAGAGATTATACAAGTTACGAAGTTCAAGTGTTGGTTTACACGATTACATATGAACATTATACAAATATCGAGTTTGAAAGCGTTCGTTTACACGTGTATACACGTCTGTAGTTTGTATGTGTTAATTTATACGTGTACATGTGTACACTATACATGTCTGGATTTGTTGCGCTAATTCTCTCCCATAATCATGTATCGTGTAAGGTAGACACATGACATGATTGCTCCAGTCCTTTCAGAGACCTTTATGCGCTTAACGTTCCATAATCATGTATAGCGTAAGGTAGACACATGCCATGATTGCTCCAGTCCTATCAGTGACCTGTATGCGCTTAACGTTCCATAATCATGTATAGCGTAAGGCAGACACATAACATGATTGCTCTAGTCCTATCAGTGACATGTATGTGCTTAACGTTCCATAATCATGTATAGCGTAAGGTAGACACATGACATGATTGCTCCAGTCCTATCAGTGACATGTATGTGCTTAACGTTCCATAATCATGTATAGTGTAAGGTAGACACATGACATGATTGCTCCAGTCCTATCAGAGGCCTTTATGCGCTTAACGTTCCATAATCATGTATAGCGTAAGGTAGACACATGACATGATTGCTCCAGTCCTATCAGTGACATGTATGAGCTTAACGTTCCATAATCATGTATAGTGTAAGGCAGACACAAGACACGATTTTTCCAGTCCTATCAGTGACCTGTATATGCTTAACGTTCCATAATCATGTATAGTGTAAGGTAGACACATGACATGATTGCTCCAGTCCTATCAGTGACCTGGATGTGCTTAACGTTCCATAATCATGTATAATGTAAGGTAGACATATGACATGGTTGCTCCAGTCCTATCAGTGACCTGTATGTGCTTAACGTTCAATAATCATGTATAGTGTAAGGTAGACACATGACATAATTGCTCCTGTCCTATCAGTGACCTGTATGCGCTTACCGTTCCATAATCATGTATAGCGTAAGGTAGACACATGACATGATTGCTCCAGTCCTATCAGAGACCTTTATGCGCTTAACGTTCCATAATCATGTATAGCGTAAGGTAGACACATGCCATGATTGCTCCAGTCCTATCAGTGACCTGTATGCGCTTAACGTTCCATAATCATGTATAGCGTAAGGTAGACACATGACATGATTGCTCTAGTCCTATCAGTGACATGTATGTGCTTAACGTTCCATAATCATGTATAGTGTAAGGTAGACACATGACATGATAGCTCCAGTCCTATCAGTGACATGTATGTGCTTAACGTTCCATAATCATGTATAGTGTAAGGTAGACACATGACATGATTGCTCCAGTCCTATCAGAGATCTTTATGCGCTTAACGTTCCATAATCATGTATAGTGTACGGTAGACACATGACATGATTGCTCCAGTCCTATCAGTGACATGTATGAGCTTAACGTTCTATAATCATGTATAGTGTAAGGTAGATATATGACATGGTTGCTCCAATCCTATCAGTGACCTGTATGTGCTTAACGTTCAATAATCATGTATAGTGTAAGGTAGACACATGACATGATTGCTCCAGTCCTATCAGTGACCTTAAGGTGCTTAACGTTCCATAATCATGTATAGTGTTAGGTAGACACATGAATGATTGCTCCTGTCCTATCAGTGACCTGTATGTGCTTAACGTTCCATAATCATGTATAGTGTAAGGTAGACACATGAGATGATTGCTCCAGTCCTATGAGTGTCCTGTATGTGCTTAACGTTCTATAATCATGTATAGTGTAAGGTAGACACATGACATGATTGCTCCAGTCCTATCAGTGACCTGTATGTGCTTTATATTCCATAATCATGTATAGTGTAAGGTAGACACATGACATGATTGCTCCAGTCCTATCAGTGACCTGTTTGTGCTTAACGTTCCATAATCATGTATAGTGTAAGGTAGACACATGACATGATTGCTCCAGACTAATCAGTGACCTGTATGTGCTTAACGTTCCATAATAATGTATAGTGTAAGGTAGACACATGACACGATTGCTCCAGTCCTATCAGTGACATCTATATGCTTAACGTTCCATAATCATGTATAGTGTAAGGTAGACAAAAGACATGATTTTTTCAATCCTATCAGTGACCTGTATGTGCTTAACGTTCCATAATCATGTATAGTGTAAGGTAGACACATGACATGATTGCTCCTGTCCTATCAGTGACCTGTATGTGCTTAACGTTCTATAATCATGTATAGTGTAAGGTAGACAAATGACATGATTTTTCCAGTCCTATCAGTGACCTGTATTTGCTTAACGTTCCATAATCATGTATAGTGTAAGGTAGACACATGACATGATTGCTCCAGTCCTATCAGTGACCTTTAAGTGCTTAACGTTCCATAATCATGTATAGTGTAAGATAGACACATGACATGATAGCTCCTGTCCTATCAGTGACCTGTATGTCTTTAACGTTCAATAACCATGTATAGTGTAAGGTAGGCACATGAAATGATTGCTCCAGTCCTATCAGTGACCTGTATGTGCTTAACGTTCCATAATCATGTATAGTTTAACGTATACACATGACATGATTGCACCTGTCCTATCAGTGACATGTATGTGCTTAACGTTCCATAATCATTTATACTGTAAGGTAGACATATGACATGATTGCTCCAGTCCTATCAGTGACCTGTATGCGCTTAACGTTCCATAATCATGTATAGTGTAAGGTAGACAAATGACACGATTGCTCCAGTCCTGTCAGTGACCTGTATGCGCTTAACGTTCCATAAGCATGTATAGCGTAAGGTAGACACATGACATGATTGCTCCAGTCCTATCAGTGAGCTGTATGCGCTTAACGTTCCATAATCATGTATAGTGTAAAGTAGACACATGACATGATTGCTCAAGTCCTATCAGTGACCTGTATGCGTTTAACGTTCCATAATCATGTATAGCGTATGGTAGACACATGAGATGATTGCTCCAGTCCTATCAGTGACCTGTATGCGCTTAACGTTCCATAATCATGTATAGTGTAAGGTAGACACATGACATGATTGCTCCAGTCCTATCAGTGACCTGTATGTGCTTAACGTTCCATAATCATGTATAGTGTAAGGTAGACACATGACATGATTGCTCCTGTCCTATCAGTGACCTGTATGTGCTTAACGTTCCATAATCATGTATAGTGTAAGGTAGACACAATACATGATTGCTCCAGTCCTATCAGTGACCTGTATGCGCTTAACGTTCCATAATAATGTATACTGTAAGGTAGACACATGACATAATTGCTCCAGTCATATCAGTGACCTTTAAGTACTTCACGTTCCATAATCATGTATAGCGTAAGGTAGACACATGACATGATTGCTCCAGTCCTATCAGTGACCTGTATGTGCTTAACGTTCCATAATCATGTATAGTGTAAGGTAGACACATGACATGTTTGCTACAGTCCTATCAGTGACCTGTATGTGCTTAATATTCAATAATCATGTATAGTGTAAGGTAGACACATGACATGATTGCTCCAGTCCTATCAGTGACCTGTATGTGATTAATGTTCCATAATCATGTATAGTGTAAGGTAGATACATGACATGATTGCTCCTGTCCTATCAGTGACCTGTATGTGCTTAACGTTCCATAATCATGTATAGTGTAAGGTAGACACATGACATGATTTTTCCAGTCCTATCAGTAACCTGTATGTGCTTATCGTTCCATAATCATGTATAGTGTAAGGTAGGCACATGACATGATTGCTCCAGTCCTATCAGTGACCTGTATGTGCTTAACGTTCCATAATCATGTATAGTGTAAGGTAGACACATGACATGATTGCTCCTGTCCTATCAGTGACCTGTATGTGCTTAACGTTCCATAATCATGTATAGTGTAAGGTAGACACATGACATGATTGCTCCAGTCCTATCAGTGACCTGTATTTGCTTAACGTTCCATAATCATGTATAGTGTAAGGTAGACACATGACATGATTTTTCCAGTCCTATCAGTGACCTGTATTTGCTCAACGTTCCATAATCATGTATAGTGTAAGGTAGACACATGACATGATTGCTCCTGTCCTATCAGTGACCTGTATGTGCTTAACGTTCCATAATCATGTATAGTGTAAGGTAGACACATGACACGATTGCTCCAGTCCTATCAGTGACCTGTATGTGCTTAACGTTCCATAATCATGTATAGTGTAAGGTAGACACGACATGATTGCTCCAGTCCTACCAGTGACCTGTATGTGCTTAACGTTCCATATTCATGTATAGTGTAAGGTAGACACATGACATGATTGCTCCAGTCCTATCAGTGACCTGTATTTGCTTAACGTTCCATAATCATGTATAGTGTAAGGTACACACAGGACATGATTGCTCCAGTCCTAGCAGTGACCTGTATGTGCTTAACGTTCAATAATCATGTTTAGTGTAAGGTAGACACATGACATGATTGCTCCAGTCCTATCAGTGACCTGTATGTGCTTAACGTTCCATAATCATGTATAGTGTAAGGTAGACACATGACATGATTGCTCCTGTCCTATCAGTGACCTGTATGTGCTTAACGTTCCATAATCATGTATAGTGTAAGGTAGACAAAAGACATGATTTTTCCAGTCCTATCAGTGACCTGTATTTGCTTAACGTTCCATAATCATGTATAGTGTAAGGTAGACACATGACATGATTGCTCCAGTCCTATCAGTGACCTTTAAGTGCTTAACGTTCCATAATCATGTATAGTGTAAGATAGACACATGACGTGATTGCTCCAGTCCTATCGGTGACCTGTATGTTCTTAACGTTCCATAACCATGTATAGTGTAAGGTAGGCACATGACATGATTGCTCCAGTCCTATCAGTGACCTGTATGTGCTTAACGTTCCATAATCATGTATAGTGTAAGGTAGACACATGACATGATTGCTCCTGTCCTATCGGTGACCTGTATGTGCTTAACGTTCCATAATCATTTATAGTGTAAGGTAGACACATGACATGATTGCTCCAGTCCTATCAGTGACCTGAATGCGCTTAACGTTCCATAATCATGTATGGTGTAAGATAGACACATGACATGATTGCTCCAGTCCGATCAGTGACCTGTATGCCCTTAACGTTCCATAATCATGTATAGCGTAAGTAAGACACATGACTAGACACATGACATGATTGTTCCAGTCATATAAGTGACCTTCATGCGTTTAACGTTCCATAATCATGTATAGCGAAAGGTAGACATATGACATGTTTGCTCTAGTCCTATCAGTGAGCTGTATGCGCTTAACGTTCCATAATCATGTATAGTGTAAGGTAGACACATGACTTGATTGCTCCAGTCCTATCAGTGACCTGTATGCGTTTAACGTTCCATAATCATGTATACCGTATGGTAGACACATGAGATTATTGCTCCAGTCCTATCAGTGACCTGTATGCGCTTAACGTTCCATAATCATGTATAGTGTAAGGTAGACACATGACATGATTGCTCCAGTCCTATCAGTGACCTGTATGTGCCTAACGTTCCATAATCATGTATAGTGTAAGGTAGACACATGACATGATTGCTCCAGTCCTATCAGTGACCTGTATGTGCTTAACGTTCCATAATCATGTATAGCGTAAGGTAGACACATGACATGATTGCTCCAGTCCTATCAGTGACCTGTACGTGCTTAACGTTCCATGATCATGCATAGTGTAAGGTAGACACAATACATGATTGCTCCAGTCCTATCAGTGACCTGTATGCGCTTGACGTTCCATAATAATGTATAGTGTAAGGTAGACACATGACATAATTGCTCCAGTCCTATCAGTGACCTTTAAGTGCTTAACGTTCCATAATCATGTATAGTGTAAGGTTGACACATGACATGATTGCTCCAGTCCTATCAGTGACCTGTATGTGCTTAACGTTCCATAATCATGTATAGTGTAAGGTAGACACATGACATGTTTGCTCCAGTCCTATCAGTGACCTGTATGTGCTTAACGTTCCATAATCATGTATAGTGTAAGGTAGACACATGACATGATTGCTCCAGTCCTGACAGTGACCTGTATGTGCTTAACGTTCCATAATCAAGTATAGTGTAAGGTAGACACATAACATGATTGCTCCAGTCCTATCAGTGACCTGTATGTGCTTAACGTTCCATAATCAGGTATAGTGTAAGTTAGACAAATGACATGATTGCTCCAGTCCTATCAGTGACCTGTATGTGCTTAACGTTCCATAATCATGTATAGTGTAAGGTAGACACATGACATGATTGCTCCAGTCCTATCAGTGACCTGTATGTGCTTAACGTTCCATAATCATGTATAGTGTAAGGTAGACACATGGCATGATTGCTCCAGTCCTATCAGTGACCTGTATGTGATTAACGTTCCATAATCATGTATAGTGTAAGGTAGACAGACACATGACATGATTGCTCCTGTCCTATGAGTGACCTGTATGTGCTTAACGTTCCATAATCATGTATAGTGTAAGGTAGACACATGACATGATTGCTCCAGTCCTATCAGTGACCTGTATGTGCTTAACGTCAAGCAAGTGAGCATGTGGACAACGGGACAAGGGGGCAAGTGTGTGGGGGGCTAGTTTTATGAATTCTTTAAGGTGACCCGGCCTCAGATCGAAGCTAGTTGCTATTTAACCGTACTTTTTACTTGACAATTTGATATCTACTGATTATGTATTATGGATATGTTGGGACATTAATGGTGGTGGTGGTGGGGGTCGGGGGGTGGGGGGCTATTTTTATGAATTCTTTAAGGTGAACCGGCCTCAGATCGAAATCACGACCTGCCGCATGCAAGGCGATCACTCCAACAGTAAGCCACCGCCGCAGTTAACCGTACGTTTTACTTGACAATTTGATATCTACTGATTATGTATTATGGATATGTTGGGAAATTAATGTAGTTTTCGACTTGATCGTCATCAACGACTTGATCGTCATCAAATACTGTTTTTTTACTAGATCATATAAGAACGACTGTCAGTGGTAACTGGTTGTATTTCGCTGTTTATCGGCTTGATCGTTAATATACTGTTTTTGGGCTTGACAATTCAGCAATGACTTCTTGACTGTTTCGGTCTTGATATTAACCTAACAACAATCGTTTATGTGTTTTAAACAGACCTTTATATACAAATACGGTTGTTTGTACAGTAGCATGTCTCGTGATAAGGTACCAGCATACAGCATGTATTAAAACAGGGTTCTAGCGTGTATCATGATAGAGTATAACGATTACGATTAAAACAAACTTTAGACCAAAACAATAAGAACACGTTGTTCAAATTACAAATACATTGTTTTCAGTAATTGAGCTTTGACTTCTGCACATTAGTTTTTCCCCAAAACATAAAAGGAAAGAAACTTGAGAATCTGTCATATAATGCTAAAAATACGGTTATATAATTATAAAATATTTATCTAAAAACACGATTTCCCACCAAAACATTATCATTTTCTTAAACGTGGTACACCGACGCTTAAAATGATATGAGACACATACACAACATTTAAGAAAAGGAGTAACCCGAGTATCACAACCTTTTTCCTTATATAAACATACCTGTTTGGAAACACACCTCGACATCTTGTCTGACTGAACCAGATCTAGTTTGTTGCCAACAATCATAATGACCGTGTCTTCGGATGAATATTTCCTTACTTCAGAGATCCACATGCCCACATGTTCAAACGTCTCCTTGACAAAAAAAAGGAGGAAAATGGTCCTAAAGAAGCCACAACAATCAAACGCAATGGCACCGTAGGCCCGCACTGCACCGCAAATCGAAATATGAGCATATTTAAAATGTTAATGAAAAGTACAATACAGTGGTGAAGACAGGGTTACTGACTTGGAACGGTCAGTAGGCAGTAAGGCCTACAGATTAGCTTAAATCGACTTTATTTGTACACAACCTCAATCTAGTATCCTGTCGTCAACGCCCAAATTGACAAACCAGTGTAAAATAAAGTGCATCCCACCAAAAGCAAATCGATAAAAGATACCAATAAGTCTTTACTAGAAATAAAGACGTGTTTTTTAAATCGACGACAAAGTACAATGCATATGCATTACATTATTTGTATTTAGTTCAATATATAACCATTCTAACATGTTACAGTTACAACTGCCACCAATCAACTTTTCAATGATATTCTGGATGACATTAAAAACCGACTGCGGTGACTTCCGGAAAAAAAGTGATATATTAATCCGAGAAAGGTTTCTTAAACATTTCTGAAAATAAGTATTTAGTGATTTGATTTTTTTTGCGAGAATGGTCACCTGTCCGTGCACTACGTATACCTTGTCAGTGATATCGTATACAACTAAAGCTCCATCTATCCCCTTCATATATAACGGCAGGAGGGACCGGAACCGCTCCTGACCTGCCGTGTCCCAGATTTGGAAGATTATCTCGTTTCCATGGATTCTGACGGTCTTTGTCTCTATATCTGTATATAGTCACCAAAAAGCTCCAGATAACACATGCAATATATCTGTTTTCGATTTATTAAAGGGAATGTAGCGATACAGCCAAACATACTTCTGAAAAACTTGCAAAAAGGGGAAAGAATTGTCAAAATTGGAGGATAAACAAAACAGATATGACCATTAAAATTTTCGAAGGTTGTACTAAAATGGATATGGGAGCCGCCATTTTGAAAACTATGACATCATAGTTCCATATGACCATATATGGAATATTGATAAATATCATTTAAAGCAAGGCAAATCACTGCAAATGTATAAAGCATTATTAACACTAGTTAAACATATTCTTGAAACAGTTACTTTAATTTTTTCCTCTATAAATGAGTATTTTTTCATATTTATCAACATTCCATATATGGTCATTTAGAACTGTGATGCCATACCTCTAAAAATGGCGGCTTCCATATCCGTTTCAACAGAACCTTCAAACGATCATATCTTCTTTGTTTATCATCCGATTTTGATAATTCTTTCATCAATTTCCAAGTTTTTCAGAACTCTTAATAATAAAGATTGTTTGACTGTGTCGCTATATTCCCTTTAAGTACATTATGTAAGACCACCATGTTGTTGATTGCAATATTATCCCCCAGGCCCCACGGGTGATGTAGGAGAGAAAATAGTATAAGGTTTAATCCCATCAACATAATATTCCATTTAAACATAATTACGGGGAAAAAATGACCCATATTACAGGCCCCCACCCTCCCCCACCCCAACCCTCACTATGGCAGACGTCCGAGTTTGAAATAATATAATAAAATCGTTTGCCATGTTGTTTATCTTCCACTGACGAGAATATATATAACAAGTTATGCGCAAAAAAGGAAAATGACGGTGAAACTAAATGTTTAGTGTTTTTTACCCTTTAACCCCCCCCCCCCCCCCCCCCCCACCCCTTCACCCCACTGAGTGCCTTGGGTGCGGAGCCAAATAATACTCTTGCTCGTCTATTCATGTGGGAAAGCCATCCACTAAGTTTTGTTGTATTCCGCTCAGTGATTAAGAGGGAGATGCGGCAACGAACGGACAGACAGACGGACTGACAGACGGTCGCGATTTTAATATAACTCGCTTTTTCAAAGCGTGGGAATAATTATAACAACAATAGAGTATAACATGTTTTACAAACTGAAAATCCACATTTTTGTAATCGATACAACAAATAAAAAAGAACATGAAAACAATCTTTTTCCTCAAAATCGAAATAACTACACCGCAAGGTGTGTTAAACGTTCCATTTGAAAAAACACAATCAATACAAAAAAAGGCAGTAATATTCCTTTCCTACACAAAATTGTCCATCCTTTATACACAGCCCATTCATCCCTTGTTGTCAACAAACTAATCCTTTTCAAAATGTCCATTGAGCGTTCACACTGAACAATGGTTATTTTGTACTTGAACTGTGATACTAATTTTGTGTTCACAACAAAGGAATAATGAGGAAGATAAAATGTAATTTTATAAACTGTATATGGATTTATTTTTACTATTTATTGATACTTCTACCTAGATTGTTATGTAAAGATTTTATTGCAAATTATGTTAAAATAATACTTAGAAATGTGTTAATTCTATAACTTTGCACATTTCCTATATACTTCAATGTGATTTACATAGACAACACATGAACCTTAATGATGCTTAGTTAACCAAGGTGGGCAGATATGAACTTATATACACACAATAACAAAATGAAAAACTCACCAGAAATGGTCGCTTTGTGATCTGTCCGGAAGGTGTCGCTCACAAACCTTAGTGCGAGGCAGGTTTTTCCCACGCCCATGTCGCCCAACACAGATATTTTATATTTAGCAGCGTCCATATCTTTGTAGCTTGACGAATAAGATTCCCGTTGAATTTGCTTACACGATTACAGATTGTGCGATTGTCATTAGTGTGTTGTTTTCACAAGGTCATAAACGTTTGCACTTCCGGTCAATCTGAGTGATTAGTTTGTGCATTTCCTCTGAAATACATACGTATAATGCTATGATAATATCCACTTGACAAAAGACTTATTTTGCATCCGGAATACTCCATTAACTAATAAGTCCCACATCAAGTGTATAAATACACTCTTAATAAGCATAACGTCAGTTCTAAGAAATCTCCGTCATATAGGGATACATGTGGGCTAAATATAAATCACACGGGACAGTCGACTCGATACCATTGAATCAACGTTCGTGGAACGATCAACGTCTGTTCGTGGAACTGTCAACGTCTGTTGAAAACATGCTATCACATTAGAGGTCTGATTTTGAAACACCGGGTGTAACAGTTTTACATAGACTTATATAGCGTACAACTTAAAAAATCTTCTTCTCTGAATCTACTAGAGTCAGAGGTTTAATATTTGCATTTACCATAAGCTTATACGTAATCTACCAAGCTTGTGAACCCAAGGTCACATTTGGCCCCGCAATAGGGGTCACATGTTTTACATGAACTTATACAAGGAAAACTTCAAAAATCTACTTCTCTGAAACTGCAAGAGCCAAAGGTATACTATTTTGCATTTACTATTAACTTATAATCCTATACCAAGTTTGTTCAAATGGTGACCCTGGGGTCATATCTGTCCCCACCTGTGTGGGGGTCACAGTTTTAAATAGAGTTATATAGGGAAGATCTTTAAATTCTCTTCTCAGAAACCGCTTGGTCAATATTGACCAATCCTTCGATGAATGGTTTTCAAATTTGTTAAAATAAGGTCAATGCAATATGGAGATGTCCGCCATAGATAAAATACTTCAGTTAGTTCTTGTACACAGGGAACCTAGTGCCGCGTGTTCTAATCCCACTTGTTTCCCGTTTTTACTTCTTTTTTTGAAATTGTTAGCATGGGGTCATGGGTTTAAATTTCGGTTGTGAGTGTTGTGTTTGCAATTGTAAAAAAAAGTATTGAATGGAATTTAATGATGAAACCCTTTGATATAGGAGCCATTTTAGCTTGTAGAGCATCCATAGGCCCTCTAGCTCTTTATTATTATTAATGTTCGCTAACCCATGGACTTTCAAGTTTGCTCATTTGAAGTTCCTTGGTTAAAAAATAGCCGCCTCTCGGGGTCCAAAGTTTTATATAGAGAGTTTGCATGTTTTTAGATAGACTTACATATGGAAAAACTTAAAACATCTTCAGTCAACACTTTCGAAAGGACGCTTTTCTCATTGCGAAGATCCTCAGGTGATCGATTCAGGGCCATTTTAGCTCTCTTGTTTTAAAAGTTGACGCCCCTCCTCCCACAAAAACTTTAAAAGAAAACAACGTGTATGGGTGCTTTTTTTCTTTTCTTTTTTAAGTTGCGCATTCCCCCAACCCCCTAATCTCAAATCCTGTATCGGCTCCTGATAACGACTTCTAACATGAACATTTGGAGAACTGTGGAGACATACACATATGTTACTTCTGGCTTGCTACCTTCGGTGCATTTACCAGTGTAATTGACCAGCTTGGTCCGATCACGTTAAAGAAAACAGGAAACAAAAATATATCGATAGTAGGAGAATGGAATGATTCCTGGATTCGTATGCATCCTTTCCCTCTCTCTGGGGCGGCTCGAAATAACAAAGATTACTTACTTAAATATGTTGATGGGCCGTTAAACAACAAGAATTCAATTCACGTACAGCCTCGTTGGAATTGCATTGCCTATGCATTCAAGCAAACTAGATCTAAATGCATTTTTACTTGATAATAACCACAAAAAACATTCGCCTATAATTCATAAAATATCATTATACGTTTCGATTGGCAAACAGACGTTGACCGTTTCAATCAGAAATGTTCTACAGACTTCAAGTTTACCGTTTCACCTTTTCCTCCAATCCCACACTTAAACGACAATTTCTTTTCAAATTCACATCAATATCTAACAAAGCAAAGAGAACGAAAATATGAGTAATACCCACACCTTTCATAGAACATTTGATTTTTGATAACTGTTTTTCAAATTGTTTTGTAATTTACTAACAACAACCGGAAAAGTTTGCTTTGTTGTGCTGTCTGGATGAAACTATTTCATCTCACGGCCCGTAAAATGCTCCTATGAACATGACAAATTATTCTAGTGTAAATTGATATTGGAAAAAGTAAAGGTAAGAGAATACTGCCGTCAATTAACGGGATCGCGGGCTAAAATTAAATGTTATCACATGTGTGCTTGTATGCAAATATATTTTGAGCAGACGTTGAGCGTTCCACGAACAGACGTTGATTCAATGGTATCGAGTCGGTTGCCCGTTTGTAAATCGGGTCATGTATTGTGTAAACCTCTCAAGACGCTGTCTGGCATAATATACATATAAGTTTGTATATATATAATATATACCGTAAAAGCAATGAACTGTTTGTCCGAAACCATTGCTGTTTCAATCTATTTTTGGAACATACTCAAATTCATATTGGGCCATATTGTTTATGTCGGAGTATACCGACATTATATTATATTATAATACCGTGCGTGCTATTGTCTTGTTAATTGACCAATGATAGGGATTTCTGGTACAATACGATATAATACTCTTTTTGAACGCTTACTGTAACAGTATTTGAGATTAGGGCAGAGCAACATATGTTAGATTTAAGATGTGTGGGAGGTTTAAAGTGGGGTTGGAGGTGGGGGGAACTAAAAAAAACACCTAACAGCCAAAACACATAGAAAACACACACATTTAGATTACGTGGGTGGGAGGTAGGAAGTGTTTTGACGAGTGTGTGTGGGTGGGGGAGGGGGAGGGGGGGGGGTAGGAATCTAGGTGTGGGTGAGTACCAAAAGAGGGATAACACCATCAATGATACAACATATGCTAGACCTAAACTACTGCCAAGATCTAGTTAATATCTTAGACAATACTAGTGGCACATATAATGCGGCCACCGAATGTGTATTGATTCTTCTCCAAAATATACTGCATCAGTCAACGATTGTTTTCGGGACTTGAGGCGATCTAGAAGAGTTCATTTTGGCAATACAAATACAAGAGTAGACCTTCGTCATGTTTTCGGTTTCATGCATTTAATAAGCCGCAAATTAAGTAAAGTTACATTACTGAATATAGTCCCGCATGGCGCCTGATACATTAATTTCGTCACAAATATGTAGACGGTCCGTTATTATCGCTTGCCAAAGTATCATAACAGCAACCTTTGTCGATCGAGGATCGTAGATCCTATTCTAGAAGTCCTTCCAAACGGTATGTTTTGATTTTAATCCTATAATAATAAAGACGCATATTCATCAAGACAACAACAACATTGCCAGAATGTTAATCATGTTAATATTACTCAGTTAGTTCTAACTTAAAGGGACACATGGCAATCTTGATTTTTTTAAAAACTAGCGGCGTCTCGTTAGTTTTTCTACATATATTGCATTTGTTCAATCATTAATGTTAATTATAAGAATTGTATTAAGCCATTTGTTTTTGCATATTATAAATGTTGGATATTATTGCACCAATAATATATTAAAACTTGCAGTATAATAAGACGAAATAGTGAATATTTAAAATTTGATTTATTTAAATGTCACCAGGGTAAAAGTAAAAATAATACTGGATATATAAATCGAGGCACCCATTTCAAATACTTCAAGATTGCCGTGTGTCCCTTTAACATAATACTCAGTTATTTCTAACTTAACATAATAATCGGTTATTCCTAACTTAACAAAATACTCTGTTATTCCAAACTTACCTGTGTGTGTATACACTCGCTATATAAATAGTAAGTTTGAATAGTTAATATCATGGTTTTGTTGCTTTTATCCCCACATGCGCCAATTTCCATGCTGATTTTTTCGATGCCGATTTCCCAAATTGTAATGCTCTCAAAATACTCCTAAAACATACTTATCAGGAGCACTATGAAAACAAAACAATAAACTCACAGTTATACATCTACTTACATGTACGTTATAATGACACTCAATCGCATAGATATACATCAGCATTCTAGCGACTTAAAAACATAAGTACACCTGAAAGCATATATGTACTCTCTAGTTATAAATAGTAACATACACAATAAACTCACAGTTATACATGTACTTCCATGTATGTTATAATCGCACTCCGTCACATAAATATACATCTACATTCTAGCGACTTATAAACATAAGTACACCTGAACTCTCTAGTTATAAATAGTAGCATACACAATAAACTCACAGTTATACATGTACTTACATGTATGTTATAATCGCACTCCGTCACATAAATATACATCTACATTCTAGCAACTTAAAAACATAAGTACACCTGAAAGCATATATGTACTCTCTAGCTATAAATAGTAACATACACAATAAACTCACAGTTATACATGTACTTACATGTATGTTATAATCCACTCCGTCACATAAATATACATCTACATTCTAGCGACTTAAAACAAACAATACACTTAAAAGCATATACACTAAACTCAGAGTTATAAATGTACTTGCATGTATGTTATAATATAAAGTCACTCAACCACATATATATATACATCAGCAGTCTAGCAACTTAAAATCATAAGTACAGTTGAAAGCATTTATATGTACTCTCTAGTTATAAAAAGAAACATACACAATACACTCACAGTTATAAATGTACTTACATGTTTGTTATAATCGTACTCCGTCAAATAGATATATATACGTCTGCATTAAATCAACAGTTATCTATGTACTCTATAGATATATCATATTGTTTACATGTCAGAATATGTATAGATATAACGCAGTTTATATCAATAATGAATATGACATAACCTTGGTATAGCCTAGTAGTATACAACTTCAATGGTTATAACTATACTGAAAAGAAAAAGAAACGCATATTAATGTGTATTTCTGCTATAAATGGTATGCTTAATATGCTACTGATAATCGAATGGTACAGGGCGACATTAGGCCTGTCCTTTCGGAAAGAAGGTTTTAACAGCACCGAACACACAAATGGTTACCCCTTTAAAGTTTCATTATCGACAGAATGCGCATTTGGCTCAAGCAGGTGAGTAAACTTAGGCTTATACGTTGCAATATCTTAACATTAAACACAATACTGAAATGGCTTGACTTTTTCAAGCGAAAATTCAACATTTATGAATTTCGTGTAACAAAGTATACTTCTATTAAAATGTTTGTTACATGACAGAGTAGTCCTTTTTGTAAGTAGTTGTAGCCCCTTTTAGTACAAAACACGTTGATATATATCTGGCCCCATATTCTCGAAACATTTGAGTCGAAATCTAAGACTCAAGCTTAGATATAAAAAAAAAAAAAATCATACTTACCGGTCATGGAATGACCTGAAACTTTACACACATCGTGATAGTCGTCCATTACAAGTTGTCTGAAAGTTTCGGGAAGGAAAACAATCACTGAAAAAATTACAGCTAAAACAAATATTTGAATTTTGAGCTTGAGCATAAGATTTTAGCTAAGCAAGTTTTGAGAATATGGGGCCTGGACTATTTCGTGGAATTAGTTGTATATAATAGTGTAGTATAGGCACATGTTTTGGTTATGCGTTTCTTTTTCCTTTCAGTATATGTATTGAAGGGAATGACTACTGATCCGCAGCAGTGAACTATTGACAGAGACGAATATAGTTCCCGGTAGCGGATCAATCGTCAATCCCGAGGATTTCTTTTTTTTATAAACTATTGACTGAAACAGATAGAGATAGTCGCTTTATCAAATTGAATCGTAGAAGAAAGTAAGAAACAGTGCCAAAAATAGTTATTTATCATCAGTAATTAGTTTAATATGGAAATATTTTTTAACAATATAAAAACATTGTAGAAATAAAAATAAATAGTCAACATTTTTACCTATGACTGTTTACCATCAACACCATGTTTATTGTTGACTTAGTCATTCAAGGTCACTTAAATAAATAACATGTTTATGTTTATTTTGCATTCTTATTCGGAATGTTCGGGTATACAAACTTTATCTTTTTATATTTCTTTCTAGAGAGTTCTATGACAAGATATAGACCAGGTTTTGCAAAATTGGTTTTTGTTCAATAGTTCAGTATAAAGTTAAATTAAAAGAAACAGTGTGAGTATATTTGATGCTTTTGGTTAAAATATATATTGTGAGAATATTTATATTAAAAAGTTTTACGCTCATCTATAGTAGAAGTGATATTGGATTATTTGGATTATCGTGGAGAACTAAACCAGGAACGACTCAAAATAAATTTGGATTAAATAGACACGTGACAATTTGGATTAAAGGACACTTGACAATACAGTAGGAACGCCAGCCCTAAGGCGTATGAATATTTATCAAACAAGGTCACGTGATAAAATCGATAACAAAATGACATTATTGGGAAAATTTTCACTGATCAGATTTATACACCTCTTATCTATAAACTGTGATTATGACAAAACACAATCACAGATCGTTGTTAAAGTAATAATATTCACAAACTACATTGGTCGAACATAATTGGTGTACACTTCGTGTAATTCCCATTAATAGTTAAAGGTATTTTTCAAAGGGATGAATTTAGGTTGTTTTTAGGTTTAAATTGCCAACAATGCGCTTTTAAATCTAAATCGATTTATTTCGTCATTTTAGAAGCGAGAATAAAAACAAATGCATGTACGCGTAGATAAATCTTTCCTCTGTCCATATGCAAAATTTTAATGAAATCGGAGACAAGTACTTTTTTTTCCCCAAAATTAACTAACATGACTCACGGACTCAAAGACGGCATAACGCATATACATTTACAGACGCGACCGGGTACACAAGAAATGAAATAATGGAATTATTTCAATACATATATTTCAAATATATGTATCCATGCATTCCAGATTAAATTTCTGATCTATACATGCTTTTGGTTTATGCCGGAGTGCTCCGAATAGGTTTTAACAAACCAAATTGCAACGGTACGTCGGGAAAGGAAATGAGGATGGTGAAAATATATGTTGCAGTGTTAATTTTCTGAATCCGAAAAAAATGCAAAAAAATTAAGTTTTAACAGCGAGAACGAATTTTTTTTCATGAAAGTGTTCATTGACATGTCGACTATTAAAAACCAAAATTTAAAGTCAATCAGAAAAAAGTACTTTTTTTCCCCCAAAATTAACAAAGTACACCGTGTTCGCTAAAATATGAACAATCGCCTTTCGAAGTTAATTTACACGCGGGATATAAAACCATGAAATTGTGAAATCCTTTTTAAGAGATATATTGATTTCAACATTGTTCTGTATTTAATAAATTATTAAATGTAGAATGTTCACAGTTTTTTTTCAAGGACATCATTACGGTAGTATCCCTGCAACCCCGCCCCTCATCCCACCCCCACCACCCTCCATACCGTATTGATTAAGTTGTATATAGCTGCGAATGCGCAGTTGTAATCAAATTCGATTTATTTCATCATTTTAGAAGCGAGAATAAAAACGAAATCATATAGATACATCTCTCCTCTGTATATATGTAGAATTTCAATAAACGGAGACAAGTACTAATTAAGTAACAGGACCGTCCGACCCAAAGACGGCAACATTCATATCCATTAAGGAAAGACGACCGGCTACAAAAACAATTAAATAATTTCGTTATGTAAACACATTTATTTAAAATGTATGTGTCCATATAGTTTACACTAATTTTTTATCTATACATGCTTTGGGTTTATGTCAGAGTGGCCAATGTACTTTAACAATGTTGCAACTGTATATCGGAAAATGAAATCATTATGGCGGCAACATACGTTGCAGAGTTAATTTTCGAAATCAGTAAAAGCGATACACTAATATTAGTTTAACAGGCAGAAAGAATTATATTCTTTTAACTGTTCGTTTAAAACTGAGGGGGCGACTCGAGTTTTAAAGAAAGCAAGATTGGCATGTGTCCCTTTAACCAAGTAAATAAATGACTGACGAGTAACAGACATGCTACTGTCAGTAACAAACATGATTATGTGTAGACTCGAAGATTTCATAACATAAACATGTGGACATAACATTGTGTCAATGGAGCAATTGCCAGATGTGTGGTGTTGTGAAACACTGTACGCGTGAAACCAAAAAGTGCGGGTCGTTTATATTTATAGGGCATATATAGTTATATATATATATTTATATATATTAATTTATTCTTTTATATTTATATGGTCCCAGAACGCAGTCATACTCACTACTATATTGAAAGTTAATACTGAATATACATGTGCGGTGCGTTACGATCTGTAGTATTTGAAAACAGACATATTAAACATTTCCCTGAACATATATAATCATGATAAATCAGGGGCGTAGCTAGGCCGTTTTGGAGGATACGCCCGTATATTGGGGTCCAAGGAGCGGTTGGTGGGGGTCCACGGGGCGAAGCACTAAGCGTCCGCACGTTGCTTTTGACGATTTTGGGCTGAAAAGGATGGCTTTTATTGATTGATAAATAAATTATATAGTTGCGAAAAATGAATATCTTAGATTGAAATTTCTATTTTATGGCATCTGTTTTGATAACTTTGATATTTATATGTTTATAAATTTCTAACGATGGGTCTCACCCTAGTCAGGCTTCAGTTTTTATTGCATTTTTGGGGCACTATGTTTTCTCATTTTTTTCCAAGAAGCGTACGCCCGGGCGTACGGGCGTATGCCTGGCTACGCGCCTGTAAATACTATATTCATGGAATTATTTTTTCCTGAAAAAAAAATACATGTTTGTTTTCAACAATTGAAATCTACTATATTCTGCGAATATTGCTACTTTGAAAATTTGAATACGTCTGTTTTAATCAAATAGCATGTTTTGTTTGTTTTAATATATATATTTTTTAATTTATGATTTAAAAAAAAAATGGATGATCGGAATATGTCCTAGGCCAAGTTGACATATACTTGACATATTACTATTGTAAATGTTTATTAAAAACGGTTTCCGAACGATTCCAACTTGTGATAATATATAAAATTGTTAAAAAACGTGCTTTTGATGACTTTTTTTATTCGGACATTTTCGTCCCCATTCGGTTGTTTCCGAGAGCACCTGGCGTGTGACGTCACACCTACCATTGACCTTCGCGACATGTCAGTCACTAATGCGCTGATATCTCCCGCGGATACATCATTTTGTGAAATCTTCGTGTTTAGTGTATTTTATTTCGTGAGATCAGGATATATTTATTATTTGAAATGGTGCACTGTGTTGCATTTGGATGTAGTAATACAAGTGACAAGGGAAAAGGATTTTTTATCTTTCCGAAAGACCCAGTCTACCGGAAGAAATGGGTGGAGGCCGTTGGTTCCAACCGCCTTATTGATGGAAAAATTGTGCCGTTTTCGCCGTCATCAGCATCACGATTATGTGTTAGACATTTCGAGGACGACAGTTTTGTACACCCGCCGTCGGTTATGAACTCAGTCGGCGTTCTGTTCAAGCTGTCACTTGTCAAGAACGCTGTGCCAACAAAGTTTCCGGAGACAGAGGTTTTTCGAAAGACTCCCGATTTCACTGAAACATTCGGTCCTCCAAAAACGAAAAGGAAGACGCATGGTGCATATGAGAAAAGAAATAGAAAGCATGTAAGTAACTAGACGATGTACATCTACGGTGCATTATGTAGAACTCTTAATTTACCATAAACACTGTCATGTCGAACGCTGAGTTACCCCACCCACTTTTTTGTAATTGAGTATGTTTTGTTTTGTTTTTTCAACTCCTACTCAGTAGTATGTAAATAACTTGTTTCGAAAAATTATTTATGTTGAAGTCACTCATCACATCAGTCATATATCTGTGATGACAATATCATTAGATGAATGGGTGTTGAGGAAGTACTTCTAGAATTCATGAAAATCTCAGGTTGTGAACAGGGGGACGGGATAGCAGGTATACACAGGGGAATAAAATTGTTCAAATTGAATTCCATCCCTAGTGCTAGCCATGAGAATCATAGCTCTTATGGTATTTACCTAACATAGCTGTAAGAGCAATGATTCTCATGGCTACCCTAGAACCAAAATAACTGGGTACCATAAAAGCGTGCATGATAATATTGATTGCCTGTCAATCGCCAACTGTGTGTCCTCGATAGCGCAGACGTTAGAGCACTGAAGAGCTAAGCCAGTCAGAGATCCTGAATTTGAGGTGCGATTTTTTTAACGTTGTGCATCATCTGCCCAACTTGCCCCTGATTTGGTCAAGTCAGCCCCCAATGTAGAATTATATAGTCAAATCGGCCCCCTAACTTGTCCACACTTTATATATTATTTGTTTATATGTTACTTAAAACATATGATATGTAAAAGTGGTTTGCATTACATGAAATTTATCCGTAATATCCTGATGATATCCTTTGAATAAAGAATTAAAAAAACTCTTCTGGTTAATCAACAATTAATTATGGTTAATGTAACAGTTTCAATACTTGTTGGGAAAAAAGAAATGTTTTTCAAACGTAGTTCTTGAATATTTAAAAAAAAAAGTAAATGCATCGGTTATTTGATTGTATCGTATCATTCAATACAGTTAAACGTCATGTATCTTATATTTGACTGATTAATTGCAATTCTCCCATGGTTGCTGTTGCTATGCATACCATAATGCACACCATGTAATATAGAGCTCCTGGTGGTTTATCTGGCTGATGGACTTATAAGGACATAAGTTACCATTCCATAGTGCTTTTTACTGTGTATACCATAAAGCATATTTCACACAAAGTACTCCTTTGAACTGGAGTGGCTTATCTGGCTAATTGCATAATATGGTCATAAAACCCCACCCATAGTGCCTGTTACTGTGTATACCATAAAGCACATCCCATATGAAAAAAAAGGGGTAACAAAACACTATAACAAAACATGAATGCTTTACTAGTATTTTATTAGTGCAGTATTAGTGTCACAAATGACATGCAAATGAGGTTAACAAAATACTAATAAAACACTAACAAAACACTATTAACAAAACATCAATAAAACCCTTTTTAATAACAAAATACTAATGCTGTACTGAAATCTGAATATTAACAAAACACCAATAAAATACTGAAACAAAACACTAATAAAAGACTCCTAACAAAACATCAATGCAACACTGTTAACAAAACATCAATGCAACACTGTTAACAAAACATCAATGCAACACATAACAAAACATCAATGAAACACTGTTAACAAAACACTAATGATGTACTGTTTGGCTGGCGTGGCGCAGTCGGTAGCGCGGCGGATTTGTAACCGGAGGCCCCGGGTTCAATCCTCTGTGGTGCCACTGAGTCCCGTGTATCGGTCTATCCTCCGAGCACGTTAAAGAACCATAGGAATCTATTCGATAATAAGAGTAGGGCAGGTTCCCGGATTCCTATGTATCCTTCCCCTCTCTCTGGGGCGGCTCTAAATAACCTATACTGTGTTGATGAGCCGTTAAACAACATTCAATTCAATTAACTGTTCAGCAAAACACATATAGAGCTGAATACTTTTAACAAAATACTAATAAAACACTAACAAAATTAATACAAAAAATATTAATAATATTTAACAAAACACACACAAAATCGGTAAAAAAAATAGTCAGAACTTTCACAACTTTGAGTATACAGTTTGTGTATATCATGCATCAAAACAATAAACAAAGGAGAGAAAATGTCAATAATTGACAAATGCCCCCAAAACATATGTGACCTTTGACCCTAAGAGTGACCTTGGTCTTTGAGGGAAAAATAAAATAAAATTTAAGACAATTAAAAAACTGAACACAACCTACTGGTAGACATTAAAAATTAAGAACTGCTTCAAAATAATGTGTGATCCTTCTATGTTCCTTTTACTTTAAACAGTCACAAGCCTATCTCTAGAACTCATGTAGAGTTTTGACTGTTACAGCATTAGTAAAAAAAATACATTGTGAAAAATAATAATAAACAGTTTTGCATCCAATGGTAAATCCATTTTCACTGAATCCATTCTTCCATTCAACTTGAAGACTGTTGTCTAGATCTCAAACCCTGAAAGTTAATGTAAATAGTTTTATGTTAATAGTTGTTTATGAATTTATAATATTTTTGTTAATAAGGCATTCAAAATGTATAAATATACAGCTTTAAAGTATTATTTGTAATTGTTAAACTGTCCTGCTATTACACTTTTGGCATAATTATTTTTTGTTCTAATAATTTATGGTTTGGTTACAATGGTATAAAGTATCTAAGGAACATATATTATGAGAAATATAACCACTGTGTCATAAAACAGTAAATTCATCAAATTACATCATATAGTCAACTATTATGTTACCAACACATTAAGTTCACATCTTGTCATACAAGTTTTTTTTAAGTACATACAAAAGATTATTTAAACAAACATTATACTTACCATTATGTGATAAGAAATCAAATTAATCATTGTCCTGATGTAAACTTCAATGTTGTGCAACTGTCAGACATAATCAGCAGGAGTTATCGTTAATTTGATCAGCTGAAAGAAAGTTAAATTAGCATGAGTTCTACTGCCACTTTGCAAATTATCACTGTTCTTATATAAGACATACAGATGAATATATATGCACGAATCAGATGAAAAATGTTCAGTAAAGAAATTAGCTAATAAAACCACTAAGTAAACAATTAATTTCAGAGCTTTCTCAATTAGCAACCATATAAAGGAAGAATGTCTTGCCATAATGTAATATTAATAGTAGTAGAGGTTTAAAGTAATTTACTTACCTGAATAATCACAAAATAGTGTTCTTTAATTCCTGCCTGTGTTTCTGGTTGAGTTTAAAATCAATCATAATGTTCATTCCTGAATGATGAAATCCATCAATGCATTAAATGTTTCATTATAGGTTTTTATGTTCCACCATTTGTTTTTCATTGTAACCAGGTCTTCAACTAATTTACATTAAGTGCTACATTCTGTAATTCATGTTTAAAAATCCTAAAGTGCACAAGTTTCTTCATTACTATAGCTTTGTATACATTTTCAGTTTTTCAAATCCGAACTGCTAAATGTAAACCAATCCACACCTAGACTTGAGCTAGAGGCAATTTGTAGGGTTTGCAGATTTTTATTCTGAGCTGCCATATACAACATATAATGCCAGATGGATAATGGATGGTCAGTTCCCCCTAAGTTCCCCAACATCTGTTTAGCGTTATCTCTGAAAGGTTGGGAGAGTGGCAACAATTATAAAGGAATCAGGACAACTGAAATGGACGTGCTACAAAACCAGTGAAGTAAGAAGAGAGTGAATGGGCACATAATCGAATCTCGCACGATCTCGTATGGCTAAAACGAGAAAGATAAGCGTCTCTGTACATGATCAGAAATTTCATCGTGATCGCTGGGCGCTCTTTAAAAATGCTTATAACTGCGGCAGGTGCGCGGTTAACGCTATCAGTCAATTGTTATGAATATAGCGGAATGGGTTCATTGTACCGGTAATCAGATTCGCGTTAATCTAGTTGTAATAAAGATAAACTTGTTACACCTTCGTTGCTTTTTTGACGCTTCTATACATACACATATTCTTTCAAGGTTTATTAAAATCATTTATTTATTGGCAAATGCTGGTTAGCGGTAGATGACGATTTTTATTTTGAGTGTTTGTAAAAAGGGGCGTTAGCATTAAGTTAAGCGTACTAGAGTTACGAGTGATTTCTTTTTTGTATTTATTTCGAAACATATTTAAAAGATGTCATTTATAAAAGGGAATATATATAAAATACATTATACATGCACACAATTTTGAGGGGGGTGGGGGGTGGGTGGGGGGGAATATATATAAAATACATTATACATGCACACAATTTCGATATTTTGAGGTGGGGGGGGGGGGGGGGGGGGGGGGGGGGGGGCGGTGTTGATTGTTGTTGTTTTCTAAATGTGTATTCATTTATAGAAATATAATATAATTACAAAACTCTGGTGTAACCAGACCTAACCTAATTATTAGTAAGTGCAACTGGTCTGTGGTTTATCTAACTTCTTTTCTTTTTTTTACGTTTTCAATTATTAATGTTCTCAATTCACACTCATTTTTTTTGATTGAATTGTTTTTTTATATATTACATAATAACACATTTTTAAAATACTAGCATCCGTCTAAGTGGAACTTTTAAATATCTTGTAACATGACACAGTAACTCGCAACACCGAATGAGATAATTTTGTATAAAAAAATAATATCACATGAAAAACTTGTAATTAAACACGTAAGTGGGTTTTAACAGTGCAGATACATCAGTTTAGCATTAGTTATATTTTCCTAATATTGTCATATTAAAACGGCATAACAAATCAATTTGTTACTATGATAATTTGTTAAATAAAAATGAAACGTTAACACACTTATGCGTGTGTTTTTTTGACAAATCCGAATGAACATAATCTATTTCTTATGTGTTTAGTTTCATAGATGCATATAATATAAATAAAATTGAAAAATAATAATATTACACAATCATGTATATATTCGATGTCAACACACCACGGGTGGCCAGTGTTTGCCAGTGATTTATGGCCTCTTTGATCTAAACAAACATCCTGCTTAGGACGACCAATTAGCCACGGGGCACCGTATAATTATGATTGGAGAAACCCTTTATATCTTTTGATCGCAATAAACAACTGCCATAAAACCCTGCGTTAGCGCCGCTTCATTTAACTGTTTTTTTGCGTGATTATATATGTATGTAGGTCATATGGGTTTGAGAACTTATAGTAAAAAAAATACTTTCCAGGACGCATAATTTATGGTGAAATGCATTGGAAAGCGCTCAATTGATACAGACATTAAAAGTTGTTGTTCGTTGTTCAACTGCTGGAAAGGACATTTAATTAACCAAAAGAGCACCAACACAGATGGGTTGAATAAGAGTTTTTAAAACATAACTAAAGCGTTTACATAAACAAAAAGTGTACCACTACATTCTTTAATCATATTTCTCGACAGCGAGGTGTTTTTATTGGAGGAATTAACTAAAATTAAAAAACCTAAAGCGGATTCCTATAGCATCGTCGTTGGCTAGAATCCGCCATGTATGGCCGTTTTGGTCGACACTCTATGTCGTCTTTAAGACAAAATTAAGGTTTTTACATAACAAAAAGTGTACCACTACATCCGTCAATCATATTTCTTAACAACGAGCTGTCTATTTCCTAGGAATTAACTAAAACAAAAAAATGTATAGCGAAGTCAAACAAGATGGCATTTCATAATCATTGGATGGAATCGGCATGTATGGTCGTTTTGTGCGATATCTATGCAATTGTTAAGACAAATTATTAGACAAAATTAAGGTTTTTGCATAACAAAAAGTGTACCACTACATTCTTCAATCATATTTCTCGACAGCGAGCTGTCTATTTTCTAGGAATTAAATAAAACAAACAAATTAATAGAGAAGTACAAAAGGGTGCATTTAATCGGCATTGGCTAGAATCCGCCATGCTGGTCGATATCTATGCAGTCTTTAACACAAATTATTAGATAAAATAAAGGAGTTTTGCATAAAAAAAGTGGACCACTACTTTTTACAATCACAGTTTTCGACGGCGAGCTGTTTATTTTTGAGCAATTAATTAAAACAAACAAATGTATAGCGGATTTGCGCCATCTCGACATCTCTGATAAACAATACTTTAACAAACACGACCGACCAACAGTTTGTGCATTTTATTTTATATCAATCAATTCACTGTAAAGTACGTAAAAATACCCAAAATGTCAATATCAACTATTAGTAATATAACAACAAACAAGTTCTGTGAAGTAAGATGACCTAATAATGCAAAACAGTCAAATATTTTACAATTTCACAAAGCAGAGCACTTCACCGATGAAAACAAAATGGCGGATATTCAGAAAAGTTTACCGCTAAAACGAGGTTCCTTCCACTTCTCGAAGCCATACGAGATTTCAGTCAGCTACGCTATATCTCCATTACGGGTCACCATTCACTCTCTTCTTACTTCACTGTACAAAACAAACAGAGTATGGTCCCATCTTGTTGGTTGATTCAACATCGGGATGTACCATATACGCTATCTACAGTAATACTTATATATGACTGAATTAGTATATTAAAATATTCTTTTAAAATTGACAAAGATATGTCTTTCCTCTTTTAACATGACTCATGCAATTGATGAATCAAACTGTGCCCTACAGTATTACTAGTAAAGTGGTACTGTGGCAAGTCTATATTCCTGCAAGCGTTGTCAGTGACTTAATGATCAGCTCCAAGTTAATGGGGGATCATCTGTTAATTAGGAAATTATGAATCTACATAATTAGGTCTGATTAATTAAACATTCATTACGTGCTCATCACAATGCTGAATTGAACAATTGGATAAACTGTCAAATGATATACATCTTCATTGTTACAAGTCAATATAATTTATTTCTGCAAATCTACTAAATATTTAATTTAAATAACTGCATCTCACTAAAAATTTATTCTTTCTAACTATTATCAATTGTAATGTCATAAACAGAATCCCAAAATGTGACAATGAAATAAGTTTTATATTAATTTAATTTTAATTGCAGACTTATTTTTATATTATAATTTATAAATATCTAGTGTTTAAATATTTTGATTCATATGGATGTGTGGAAGTCATCTATAGAACAAATACACTGCATGTTGTTTAACGACTAAGCCATCAGCACAGTATATGTTATTTAGAGCCGCACCAGAGAGAGGGGAAGGATACATAGGAATCCGGGAACCTGCCCTACTCTTATTATCGAATAGATTCCTATGGTTCTTTAACGTGCTCGGAGGATAGACCGATACACGGGACCGCCCGGTTTACGTCCCCATCATAGAACAAATAATAATTAGCATTACATCTGCTAGTTTCATTTTCCAGTATTATTTTCAACGTAATTTATTAAAGCGCACACTTGTTTTATCAGGGAGTAAGTATACATACTCCCTGGTTTTATCGAGAAAATTCTAAGTCCACTTTTTCCATTGATTTCCATCCCTCAAAATGTTTGTTATTTTCCATGCTATTTTCCATCATTTATTTTTCATTTTACCATGGAAATCCATGGTAATGTTTCCTGATGTCAGATAAAATCCATGGAAAAATGGTACGTTGTTCAAATTTTCATAGATTCTTTTTAAGATTTCACGGAAATCTATGAAATTCCATCCAATTCCATTCCAACTTCCATAGAATTCTATGGATTTCCATGGAAACTGCTTCATCTAGAGATATGTGTTGAAAATGACGTAAAACATCATACAAACAAACAAATACCTTGTCACATAAATGGCTAAATCCACAATTAAATATATATATTCATTTGTCTTAGTGCCTATGTATTATGCATCATGTTAATTTGGCTTAGATTTCAGCATGAAGATAATAAAGCGCTCAAAGTGCTAAAGTAATGCCACATCTGTTTTTATTCTCAAGTGCAATGCAACACTAATACTGTATTCTTACATGAATATAAGTTTAATGCAACACTAATGCTGTACTCTTACATAAAGAGAAGTCTAATGAAACACTAATTCTGTACTCCGACTTAAGGTATAAAGTCTAATGCAACACTAATTCTGTACTTTTACACAAAGAGAAGTCTAATGTAACACTAATGCTATACTCCAACTGAATGTTTAAGACTAATGAAACACTATCAAAACATCTTTACCATTTTCTAAGTTAATGAAACATCAATAAAACATTTTTCTAAAAAGTAAAGAATTGATGTTTCATTAAATGTGATACTAATAAAACACTCTAACAAAATACTAAACAGTGTTTTGTTAGTATTTTATTAATGCAGGATTAGTATTTTGTTAAGATTTTTTTTCATATGGGATGCCACCCTAATTAGCTCCTTTTAACTGGAGTGGCTTATCTGGCTAATTGCATAATAAGGTCATAAAACCCCATCCCATAGTGCCTGTTACTGTGTACACCATAAGCACATGTCACCCTAATTAGCTCCTTTGAACTGGGGGTGGCTTATCTGGCTAATTGCATAATTAGGTCATAAAACCCCATCCCATAGTGCCTGTTACTGTGTACACCATAAGCACATGCCCCAATAATTAGCTACTTTTAACTGGAGTGGCTTATCTGGCTAATTGCATAATGAGGTCATAAAATCTCAGTTGCTACTGTGTACACACCATAAAGCACACAACACTATACATCACCTTTGTACTGGCATTTATAAATCATAAAACTGCAGATGATACTAACTTTTTGCATCACATATTTATATAATATAACCATAATGCCAATATAATGAAATTAATGGTATTTTTGTAATATATTTCATACATATTAAAATGTATTTTTTTATTTGTTTTAATATTCTATTCATCACAGTTGTAAGTAAACATGGTTCATTATTCCATTTCCGTGAATTGGTTTAGTGCTTGCATTTTTTTCCACCCAGTTTTTCTAGGATTTTAGTTTATAGATGGTTGCCCCTACCCCCACTAACTGGACCCTCCCCCTCATATAAAACACTCTAAAATGTAAATTACTGATTTTTATAACTGCTTCATCAATAGCGGTCTAATTATAATGTATACCTAAAACGCTATAATAACAGTGCTCTGGAAAATATTTTTAACAGACAGGCTCTGAATTAATATTGACAGGTCCTGAATTAATTATATATAATAATAAAACATTAATAAAACAAAAAGAGACGAGCCCCAACCAGATTTTGACAGGCCCTGGGCTTGTGAGCACTGAATTACTCTTACTTTAATAATAAATAACAGTATATTTGTCTCTCATTTTCTTTACAGCATTAAACAAATCTGTTCATGCTTGCCAGAGTATCATACCGGTCTCCTTTGAGATTGAAAGTCTGGGATGTGACGCTTTGTGATTTTATTTTATGTTTTCTGCTGATTGTTTTCAGTGAGGGGAATCCGTGTCCCATGTGTACATTTCCAGTTTTATTGTGCTTTCAGGTAGTTGACAAGCTGATAGAGGAGCAAGACATTCTTGAGGCCCAGAAAGCTGCTACAGAACAACAGAAGTTAGAAGAGCTACAACAGCTTCAAGAATTGGAAGTCCATTACCAGGAAACAAGAGCACAGACACCTCCACCGTATGATATAAGTGCCATTGTCATCAACCCAGTTTCAACTCGAGTGTCCAGAGGATCTCAGTCCATCGAGGTATAATAGTTGATAATCTGTTTCCATACTAAGGCGTAGAAACAGGCCCTCCACCTTTAAGGCTGTTCCTACGCCTATGCAAACTGTCCATACACACGCAAACATGCAGTTGTGTACACAGTCAGGAAGATATAATATTACAACAAATGTGATCGACAGTAAGATATAAACATATACCATCTGCACAATAACTCGACAATTACAACATCCATGCTCATGAAATAACACATATCACTTTTTTGTCATTAAAGGAACACACGGCAATCTTGATTTTCAAAAAAACACGCAGTGTCCCGTTATTTTTTCTACATAACTTGCATTTGTTCAAAGCATAAAGCAAATTGTATTTGCATATTATTAACTCTTGATTAATTTGCACCAATAATATATTTAAGCATATGGTAGAATAAGACGAACAAATGAAAACTCAACATTTTCTGTAATGATATATGCAAGCAGGTTTTGTCAAAATGATGCTGTATAAATAAATGGAGGCGCTAATTTCAGTGCTCGATCAACATTTCGAGATTGCTATGTGTCCCTTTAAGTCAAAAGTCAAGGTCGCTGTAACCCAATAATGCATATTTCCACTCTGAAAAATGAAAGATTTAATCTTCATGTACAATCTTGAAAATACTAAAGAACTGAGTTTAGTCTGGGGTCTGTAGGTCAACTTCAGTCATATTGACCTGTTACCCAAGACGTTTAAATAAAAAAAATACAAATAAAAATTATTTTTTTTAGAAGGGCCAGTAAATAGCCAATTAGGTAGTGCTTTTATCACAGTCATTGATTTTGTCAGTATTTAAAATTATTATTAGGTAGTTTGTTTCGCAACAGTAAAATGATAACTCTTGTGTTTATTTACAGACAATGTTGAAGAAGCCAACAGCAGATAAGTCATCACAAGCTAGGCCCATGACAACAGACACGGGAATGACGGCGATACCACAAACAATATGTACTCTTGCTGGCCCCGATTCAACCATGCCTGAACCAGTAGAGAAAGGCAACCAATTTCCAGACCCTGACAACAGACCATCAGCGTGTGATGAAGATGACCTGGAGTATAAGGATGATTCGGACCTGGATCCAGATTGGGAACCAGACGAGAACGACACCACAGACAGTGAGGAAGATGTCCCAGTTGAGGATGATTTTTGGTAAGATGATCGTGATTTCAAGGCCCTATATCTTCATTTTTATGTCACCTGCATAGCACGGCAGACACTTAGAGATCACTTTGTCGTCCGTCACACTTTAACTTGCAACCTAACCTTAACTTGAAAAGAATTTGACCTATGTTCATAAAACATCTTCATTTCACCTCAAGGAATGCTGTTAAATGTCCAAAATAATCTATCAAGGATTGAACTTCAAACGTTAGTTAGATTGTACTTGATGAAATAAGCACAGCATGCGACACAAGTGTTCTGTGGAACACCCTTCTAGTTGATATTTTTGTTTATTTTAAAAAAAAATCTTGAATACTTTCACAGAAGGCAGACTTCTGCTGGTTTTAACTAGAATGTATAGAGGCAAAAAACAAATAGTTCTATCATACTTCTAACGTCAACAGCGTAATTTCACATTATATTAAAATCTTGAATTTTGTAAAACTTGCAGTGTCATATCAGTTTTTGTGTCAACACACAAACTGAAATTTGCCTAAAACTTTTTCATTTCTCCATCCAACTTTCAAAAATTAAACTTCATGAATTGAATTGGGTTTTAAGGCGCACCAACATATGAAAAGGTTATATGGCGCCTAACAGGCATGAACATGCCTGAACATGCCATGCTCATCTTCCGTGCACATCGAGATAAAATATGGAAAATGGGCCTAGAACCTTCTCACCCTGAACTGCAGAGTTGCTGCAAATTCTATCGTAGAAACTCCATTTACGCTGGAGCCACGTTTATTGCCACTGCTCTTTTTCTGCAAATGCTCTTTTGATGCGAGCGAGATAGCACCTGAAACAATGCAGGGATCATGATGAAGACCTTTAATGAACATAAACAACAAATGATAAAATGAACATGAATTACAATACCAAAATATGTAAAGGTCAAAATACACGTATCAACGGTCATTTACATTTAAACTTGCAACCTAACCTTGTCCATAACTTGAAAAGCATCATATTTAATGTAAACATTTTTTTTTTAAATATGATTTATTTCAACCACACTGTACGATTTGACTTTTTATACTACTGCTTAATCACGTTTTTTTATCAATCATTGTTTACAGGGACAGACAAGTGGGCAGTTACGAGCCAGATGTAATGAATGAAAGGAAATACGTCGTGTTTGACAGTTGTTTGAGAAGCCTTTTTCTGTTTTGTACAATATGTGCTGGTGTTTGCAACAGCGTAAAGCGAAAAGTGATAGGGTCAATGCTGAGTGTTGAGACAGTTTGTGAAGCTGGTCACAGGAGATTATGGAATAGCCAGCCAGTAGTAAGCAACACCCCACTTGGTAACCTGCTCGTGTCGGGGGCGATTATGTTTAGTGGTGCCTCACCTACAAAAGCGCTCAATATGTTTAAATTTTTGAATGTGTTGATGATAGCCCCAAGGACTTATTCAAGGTTTCAGCGGTCATTCATTTTACCAGCCATCGCGAACGTGTGGGACAGGACCCAGAAGCAGATTCTTAAAGATTGTAGAGACAGACCAGTGAAGGTTGCAGGAGATGCCCGCTGCTGCTCTCCAGGTCACACTGCCAAGTATGGTAGCTACACTCTGATGGATGCAGAGTCGGGACTTATACTGGCCGTGGAACTTGTGCAGGTACAATACTATTTGTTTATTAACATTCTATGCTTTCTTAAGGGACACATGAGTCTTTGCATTTTTTTTAAACTCACGGCATTCCATTATTTTTCCTACATACCGATGGTCCGTGAATAATTGCAAATCAGTTTTAGTAATTATTTGAACTGTTAAAAGCAAATTGTTGATGCGTATTACTAATTATTGGTTACACTGCACCAATAATTTAAACTTATGGCAGAAAAACACGAAAAGAAAAAATCAAAAACTTCATGTTTAGTAATTTATATTGTATTAGGTTTAATGATACTGGATTTGTAAATCAAGGTGTGTTTTTTGTAATGATTGATAATTGGGAGCTCGACCTGTAAGTGAGGAATTGTCGATTCCTACGGATGGCGGAAGGTGTACAGTACTGGTTCTACCCAGGTGATCTGCTTCCACCACAAAAAATCGACCGTCTTATATAGCCTAACATGTGTTGAAAATGACGTAAAACCCCATACAAAAACTTCATGATTGCTGTGTGCCCCTTTAATGTATGCAAGGTATATACAAATATAATTTCCCACTTAAATGAGAACATAATGTATTCTTACAGTTGAATGATTGTAAATTGCTAATATAAAAAGTCTTTATGGAGTGAAGACAGAGTATTGTCAGCATTAGTTAGTGTATACTGTAATTGAAAATGCAAAACGGTAATATTAAATAGAGATTATTTAAATGCTGGGATCGATTATATGGAAATCCTTCACTCCATGGTAGTCGTGTGGTTCTTTTCACAAACGAGTGTATGCGAGTGAAAAAACAAAACATGTCTACCATCGAGTGAAGGATTTCTCTATTATCGAACACGGCAGTTAAATAATCTGTTTATTATATTTTAAATCAGTTATTATAAGCTAAATATTATCTCCATCATAGACAATGTTTTACTGATTTCTTTTCTATTACAGAGTAATGAGGTGAAAAACTCGAATGCCATGGAGTTGGAGGGCTTAAAGCGGGCGTTTAAGAAGGTGGAAGAGAATAAAGTGGCCATTACCGACATCACCACTGACAGACATGGTCATGTTAAGAAGTACCTGAGAGAAGAAACACAAGTCAACCACTGGTTTGACGGCTGGCATCTTTCAAAGAGTGAGTGACATATATGCCCTGTTATTTCTCTACATGTAAAATATGTGTGATTGCCTACGTATTTAGAATGTTATTTTTGTACTCTGTTTACTAATAGCTGCCCCACAGAGAGAGGAAGGACACAGAATCTGGGAATCTGCCCATTTTTACTAGCGAATAATTTCCCGAATCTCTTAACCACGGCATTGGCTTAGTGGTAGAGTCCAACCAGACTGTATGAAAAACCTGATCAAATCATAGTGATTACGCCCCCTCGACCGTGTTCTTAAAGAGTACCATAAATGTTTTATTAAATTATTGTGCAAATTACTGTCACAGTTATTATTTCAAGGTTTAGCAATAAAAGTGTTTATTTTCAGATATCAAGAAAAATCTGTTGGGACTGAGCAAGAAGAAGGACTGTGAGGTTGTAGGTCAGTGGGTGCAGTCCATCTCCAACCACCTGTACTTTTGTGCAGCAACTAGTGCAGGAAATGGAGACGAGGTGGAACAGAAATGGATGTCGATTCTAAACCACATCACCAACAAGCATGATGGCCATGGTGACCTCTTTCCACACTGTCTGCATGGTCCTATTGAAAGGAATTGGATATTAGCAGGTAGGTAGAAACAGTGTGTAATGTTGTACCTTGTATTGTGTTTTGACAAGTTAAAACAATTGATAACGAGTATTTCACAGGTCTAAGGCAATCCAAATATGGTGTAATATGCAGAAAAGTATTGAATTTTCCCTTCGACTTGAAACTGATGACAAATAAAAATAGAATACAGGATTATGTTCAAAGTTCCAAAGTAGAATCTTGCAGTTATTCAATTACATTGATTTCAGTCAGCAACTTCATACTGATATTCAATACTGTCGATAGGTGATGTTTAATTACAACATTATTATATCCATCCGGTTTTATGGGCTATGCAAGTTGACTTATTTGATATTTTATTCCAGGTTCTAAAGCGCACAAAGAACTGAAGCTTCTTCTGGGGAACAAACGACTTCTGACAGATATCCGGAAACTGTCCCCAGCAGAACAGACATCACAACTGGAGTCGCAGCACAAGGTCGTCTGTCAGTTTGCCCCCAAGATTGTGAGCTTCTCCTACCCAGGAATGAAACAAAGGTCAGTGATGTTCAATGTTCAATGTTTTGTGTAATGTACTGGTTCACATTTATATTATGTAAACCAATGTTTGACAGACATTACATTAATTTATAATCCAGGACTCGCTTTGTGTGCAGTTTTTATTTGCAATATCATGTTAGCTGAATCCAACATTTCTTCTTATTGTTTGGAAATTGTTTAGGCCCAGAGATTTAGAATCCAGTACAGAAACAACAACTGACTGTTTGAAATACTTACTTTCATATGAACAATGAAAATAGTAATGCAAGGGGCAGCTTACTAGGTTGTGTATTAACAACAGTCTAATGTTATTACAGGTTGAATCTAGCAGCCCTCCATACATGCTGCAATGCGTACAGAGCCCAGGCAGTGAAAAAGGATGGAACACTGATGTTTAAGCTGTCTTACCCGAAGTACAAAGCTGGACGCCACGTGCTGAAGGTTGTGAAAGAAAGATGTTCATATGGTAAGACTATGTTATTTAAAGGCAGTTACACTTCTAATACAGTAAAACTAATGGACATAACTAGAAGTGTGTTCCTTGGAACAACACTTGGCAGTATGTGAGGAAGTGTCGATTCTTACGGATGGCGGGAGGTGTACAGTACTGGTTCTACCCAGGAAAAGTGGGTGGTCAGCTTTCACTACAAAAATCGACCGTCATATATAACCTTGCATGTGTGTTGAAAATGACGTAAAACATCATACAAACAAAACAATATATGGGGAAAGTTAGGTTGCATGTTAAAGACGACGGACAAAGTAAATACTTCTCAAATTATGCCCAAGGTTGGGTAGCTTAGATGACAACGGACAAAGTGATCCCCAAGTGTCTGCCATGCTACACAGGTGACATTAAAATAAATGGTCTCGTGATACTAAACTAATTGTTTGGCAATTCTACCACTTTTCAGCATGTAGCTTATTTGTCTGCTTTCAATAGGATATTTTCAAACCATATAAAAAAAATTAATTTAGAATGAAGTCGTTTCAAAGTTTGAAAAATACAACAAAATTGCCATGTGTCCCTTTAAAACATTTGGATGATCGGATGCTTGCAACATAATGTGTGTTCCAATAGTTTAGCAATGATTTATCCTTTGCTGACAATGGTAAAACAAACTACTAAAAGCAAATCAAACTCATCTCTTTATAAATGTATTTTTTTTAATAATAAATATAAGATGTAATATTACAGATATTAAATATGAACACTTTTTTTATTTTTCAGAGTATGTCGATGCCCTACTGGACGAGATGCTGTCACTTCGAAAACAGCACAAATCACACAAAGCCGCACAGGAATCGGCCAGATACCACCTTCAAGCACCCCCACCAGTATGCAGTATGGCTATCAGAGTGTCCAAGGAAGACGCAATTAGAAGGCACATTTCGCGCTTTGGTCATAAGGCGTCCCGATCTGCATACTTAAATCCTGTATAGACTCCATTTTCTGCTGGAAATTTTTCGCGAATAACACTTACAGCACATGCTGGTAAAACACGCCTGTCGAGCTTCGCCACTCCTTTCCAAACCCACCTAGCCATTCGACGGTATGCTATGTATCTGTATACCCTGCAAATAGAAAACAACATATGGTCAAGAGAGAAAAATAAAAAACAGTTACGGAATACTAGTGTATAGAGTACTTTGATGTTGTGGATACTAGAAGCCTGAGAACTAATAGAATGTGCATGCTTTTGGTAAGAGGAAGAAAACGAACATAACATGGTAAAATATTATTTTAAACGCTGATAGCTAGATGGATTAAGACGCCAAACTAAAATAACAAAGGTGTTATAATATTTAAATTTGCAGTTTAAGGAAAATATTCCTTTTTCAAGTTCAGTTGTTGGATATTGATCATGTTGAAATTGTGGTTTGTTTAGTACAAAGGAATGGAATTTCGAGAGAACCTATCTATATAGGAGGATCTTAAAGAGACTGGAGGTGATTAAAGTGTTGTTTTATGACGCGTATAAAACATATTCTTGTTTATTGACCAAACCAAATACTGGCACAAGCAACCATTGTGTCCAAGTCAATGGTTTATAAAAAACTAGCTTGTTAATATTTTGATAGACATCCTCAGTTCGGCCAGATTGCCCCTTTAAACAAATCTTGTCTTCACATCAAAAATACTTGAAATGGTAGTGGTTTTGTAAACTATAACAGCATGAGCAATTTACTACTGGGATATAATATAAAAATACATAATATAAAAATACAATACTATGGTGAGAAAATATATTATCCCTCATAAATAGTTGTACTGGTTTGTTTCAGTTTCTCTGAATGGTATTGATCTTTATAAGCACACATGTGATTTGAGAAAAAAAGCAGACAGCTATTACATATTGTGGGAAAAAAAACATGCATATGTATCTGGTATACACTAAGCAAGTCATTCCATTGTGCCTGCATTATTGATTGTTATCATGTATATTTGTTATCATGTATATTTATTCTGTATTGTTGAATAATAATTTTTAGAGTAAAGCTGCATAAAATATTTATATATATCGTTTGTTCGACATTTTATGGGAAAAAACATGCGAGGTTCAATTTGCGAAGTGCTAATACCCTTTTTTGTTCTGGTGCTTATTTTCGTAATTTTACTGCATTTTTTAAAGTACAAATAAAACATTTGCTGTTTTAATAAAAGGTGTTGCAAATGAGTTGAGAAAATAATTGCTTTCACTTGTACTACACACTCGTGTAAATGTTGTCACTTGGTCTCGGTCAGAAAATGTTATTCACTCTATACCAAAAACTCTTCTATTATTCTTTTAAAACAAATTATGTAATTTTTATTTCAAAACGTGTTGTGTGGAAATGGAAAAATATTTATAAAAAAAAAACTAACATAAAACGTAATAGAACCTCGCATTTGTGGCTGACAGCAGTTCCAAATAAAAAATAAAAAACAATGACATATTCTTTTATTTGTTTCACCTCCTTTATAAACAGATAACAGCATGGCCTACCACTTGTTAAATGGACTCTCACAATTGTATTGTAGAAGGTAAAGTATAGGACAATTGTACTGACATATGACCAGTGCGAGAATGGTACTCTTATTTGCCCATTTTCCGTATATTTTATCTTGATGTACATGCCTGTTAGGCGCCATATAACCTTTCATGTGTTGGTGCACCTTAAAACCCAATTCAATTCAATTCTATTTGCCAGGACAATGAAACCTCAAAACAAATGTTTTCGCTGTAGAAAAATACAATATCATAATTCAAAGTTAGGTAAAGAAAGATATAATATAACAATTTCAAAAAGATTAATGTTCTTCCTTCACAAATTTCAAATATTTTGTGACTAAAACCTCGACTTTGAAATATGTTCCACTGTATACAAAATGTGAAAATCATAATTTTTTCTCTCCATAAATACCCCCTTGGATTGCCTACAGTCCCTTTAATCATAAAAAAGACGTCGGTGTCTATAATATTCGGAGATAACCTACTGGTGCATTGGTTCCTCATCGCCAATTGGCCCATGTCACGAAGAAATTCGTAGAATGACACCTCGATGACTTCTTCATTCAGACAGTTCCCATCAAAACCTCGATGCTGTGTTACGCATTGTGGCACCACCTGAAGCCGTTCCTCTAACTCGTTGTACTCATGGCAACACTTTGACTCTCTTTCAGTTGGCATTGGCCGACAGTGACCACATCTGCACCTGAAATATATTTTAAATGTGGAAACTACTGGGAACATCAACTATAGAACTTTCTCAAAAGAATAAAAATTAGTCTCGATATTCTTTGCTTAGCAAACACACTGATCAAGTTTTCATCATGCTTAAGCTAAAGGGGTTTAATGGTTGCAGACAAATACAAAACTGAACCTCTATTCGGCAGGCAACATATACAATTGTTTCAGAGAATGTGGAAGGCAAGACATTTTTTTTTTTCAATCTTTTTCCAAAAAACGGAATGTTTTGCAAGACTAAAGAATATGCTTAGTATTACGATACGGGTTAAACAAAAACATTACATATACCGATCTAGATCACACAAATACCAACAACGGTGTATTTGCTACTCGAAAGCGCCGATACATATACCGGTAGGAACATTGCCCAACGGGGACGGTGGGTGGGGTACGCATACATTTTACGAGCAACAAGTATTGAATGACGCAATTTAATGCTTTTGTTTAAAGTGTCAATGTAAAATTCGTTTCAATTAGGGTAAAGCGGCATATTAGTGCACGTATGTTATGGAAAATCTCACTATAATGGGAGTAATTACCAATCGACGTTTCCAAAACGTTCTCCATCGTTCCCAAAGCCTTTGTCTGAATCGCCGTCTGCATCACTTTCCGAGTTGCTGTTGTTATTGTCACTAGTATTATCTGGCAGAGGTTCAAACATGTAAGGTTGAACAACGAAATCGTTTTCAATAACCTCGTCTAAAAATTCACGATCCATTGTTGATTTATTGCTAAATAATTGAATGTTTATCAGATAAAAATCGCCTTATGTAATCCAGCCATTGTTTAGACCGCATTGTTTATCGGGAGAGTAGGTGTGACGTCATCACAGCGAGGCGCCCTCTGTAGGCGAAATTTTCCATGAAAGGGAAGCAACACCAGCCTTGGAATTTTGTCGATCAAATATCTCTTTCTTCAAAAAGTTTTTTTATTTGCTTCATTTCACCAATAATAATTTTATTAAATGTTTTTTTAATATCTTTTGGAAGAAAATGGATATTAAAGGGGTGACGCTGGATCTTTAAACACTGTTGAATCCTGTAAATTAAAAAGAAGTGGTTTGGTTCAGAGGCGACAATATCGGTGAACAAAACCACTTGTTTTACCGGATTCAACATTGTGCTGAAAATATTCATATATTATACCATTAATATTATAACATTATAACAAATGCTTATCCTTGGATAGTGGACTTGACCTTTTACCTAAATATCAAACGATCATCCTCTTTCCACTGTCCACCAATGAAGTTTCATGAAATTTGCTTTAGGTAAGAGGAAAAACTGTGTGGGCAATACTTTTCTTTTTCCGTTCATGGTAACGGACCTTTCAAGTACTGACTTCAAAATAACGATTTTTCATGATCAAGTCACTGTGGCGTTGACCTCAGATTTATTGACCTCAATATTAATAGGGATCATACTCTTACCAAAGGCAGTCAAACCATGACGTTTGAATATATCAGGGTGATATTGACCTTTGACCTATTAACCTCAAAATCATTCATGAGATTTGCTTTAGGGAAAGTGGACTTAAGTTTACAATATTTTACATTATCATGTCACGGTGACAATGACCTTTGACCTAATGAACTCAAAATCAAAAGGCATCATTCTCTTACCAAATGCACTCAAACCATGAATTTTGCTTCTGGGGAAGTGGACAGTGCAGACAAGGTTTTTCATAATCATTATTGGATCACGGAGCCCTTGACCTTCAATATTTGATATGCACATACTGATGCTTCGTACAAAGTTTCGTCAAAATCCAACAAGTAGCGCAGACAAGTTTTGTGACGGACGAACGGAAAGGCCAAATATAATCTGTCTCGCCTACCACTTTGTGGTGGAAGACATACTTATAAAGACAATATGTTAGTTCATATGTATACTTTATTAAGCAAATAATTGAGCGAACATAAACTTCAGCATTGACTATGGACAGTGGTGTACATGGAGTCTTCTTCCACATGACGTGCAGACTGAAAGAAAAGAAAGACATAGAATAAAAAGTTAATATAAGTCGAGCAGAGTATTCAATTTGAATCAGGTGTTTGCGGGGGGGGGGGGGGGGGGGGGGGGGGGGGTTTAGGGCATGTTTAGGGGAATGGGACAGTTTACAATTTAATTATTGTTTAACGCCTCATCAACACGTTGTTTAGGTTATTTCGTGCCGCCCCAAAGAGAGGAGGACATATACATAGGCATCCAGGAACCCTGCCCTACGCTTGTTACCGATTAGATACCTATGGTTCTTTAACGTGCTTGTAGGACAGACTCCGATAAAAGGACCATCCGGTTTACGTTCCCATCAGACGAACGGGGCTAGCAGGACACATCGAAGTAACCCAGTGGCGCCAGTAAGAATTGAATCCGTGTTCACTGGATTCAAAGCCGATATTGCTATAAACGTCCCTTGACCAAAACTGAGTAAATGGCACATCAACATGGGGAGAAAACATTAATATACAACTATTTATTTTCTCTCTCAAAACCTGGTGATGCCCCTAGTTTTAGAAATAAAACATGATAAAATAGGGCAGTTGAGAAGACACTTTTGTAGATGTGTGGTCTGTTCTGATGTGAAAATGTGTAAAACAGACACAAGATTAGAAATTTGCTCTGTGTCCCTTTAATAAATTGGGGACCCATCACATAGACCATAATCATATTGTAATTAGTTGATGTTAAAGGGACACACGGCAATCTTGAAGTATTTATCAAGCTTTAACATTAGCATCTCCATTTGTTAACCTTGTAACATTTTAAATTTAAACCTGCTTGCATTAAAAGTTATTTTTGTCTTCGTTATTCTATCAAATATATTATAGGTGCACTATTATCAACAGTAAGTAATGTGTAAACAATTTCTTCTGAACTATTCTAATAAATAATATTTATGATGCACAAATGCAAACTATGCAGAAAAATTAACCGAACTCCAGAGGTTTTAAACAAATAAAAACTGCCTAGTGTACCTTTAACACAACTTGTTTTCGCATGTATCCAGTACATGTAGTTTACACGAGCTCATATGACAATCACGCTGCATTATCACTGAAAACATTTTTTACTCTAACTTTGAACAGCACCGTGCAAGCATAACACAAGCTCCATTTAAAGAACTACTCAAGTGCAAACAATTTTTTAAAAGGCTCTCACCTCCATATGATCCAATGGCATTTAATACGGCTTGATATTCTGAAGTCGTCAGTATCAATTCACTTAGAGATGCTCAAGGTCACTATTCACATGTGAGGCCTTTCTGAAAACAACATCAATCCAATGTCAATGATTAAACAGACATAGTTTATCCTTTGTTATACATAATGTAACATATTTAAAAAAGAAAAGATAAAAGAAGAACTAAATTAAATAAAGCATTGATACTACGTGTGCTCAATAACACGGTTAATGTAATAAAAACATCTCTCATCATTCATTATACATGTAAAATATAATGTAGCCTAACTGGAGATCCATTAAAATCATTGTTCCACTTTCACAGCATATTTCCAGCCCATGGAATAGTCATTTCTTTTGAGACACATTGGAGGCAAGCGTAGTAGCTCCACCTCCTTAAAGGCTTTTAAGTGAAGTGTACTTTCTCGAAACTGCGTTGTTTATTTCGCAACAGAAAGTATGTAATAAATGTAAATAAATGTCAATTCAAAATCACTTCCTTGCCTCAAAACTTTACTGTACATAAATATGAATCTGACCGATTTCAGTCAAATGTCTATGGCAGTTTACATTGTTTCAATGGTAGTTGTATCGGGTTATGTATTCACGAATGTGCGAGAAAATGGGAATAACATAACGATATAGAGACAACGCTAACAATTTACATTCATGCATCTGAGGGGTGGGGGTGGGGTGGAGGGGGTTTCTAGTTTCCTTTCCCCTCCTTGTTTTCGGTATGCAAGTTCCATCTACCCCCACACCCCAATCTACCGTACTTGGGTGGGAGCGGGGTGCTGGGGACATTGATAGCATTTCTACTAGTAAATGTTTTATTCCACGAAACGTTCTACAGTTTACTGTACATCCAGTTACTGGAAAGATCGGAGTACACGAAAAATGTGAACTTTCTATTAAACAGTATACGCCACTTTTTTAGGCACTATATTTGGCTAATGTCTAAATATGTACGATCTAAAAGTGGTGTGTACTGTTTATTAACAAACACATTTTAATGACAAAACAAAAACCTTGATCATGGACCTCTAGCAGCAGACAGTAATCCCAAATCCAATTTGACCAACATGTCAATTTCACGTGTCAAGTTATGTCACGGTGACCTGTCAGTCACCAACACTGCATCGTGTTGACACATAATGGGACGTTATTTCGTCCGGTCAGGTATTAGTTTTTACATTATCTACGGTATGAAACACTGTACGCGTGTTGTTAGACTCCATAGGTTCCCGTAGTGCTCGCCGACGCAGCGCGCCCAATTTCGGGTGTAAAAAAATGGCGTCTGTTTTAATTGAAAATTCGTAAAATAGTCCGAAAAATACAAAGAAATAGTCCATGTTCGCGGAGTTAAAATGCGAACAGAACTGATATGTTATAGGTCCATGGCGTTCCTATTGATAGTATCAGGACTTATTCTAAAATTGGATTTTAAAAGAAATACTTGATCTAATTACGTGTATTCTGTAATTTTCATTGTACTATTTGAATAAATGTGTTTATTATATTTAACAAAAAGTGTTGTTGCTGGTTTTTCACTTCCTTTCTCGTTACATTTCACCCATAAGAGATCGCTCACATGCCAAATTATCGGAACCAGTCAGATTGCAGATCGTGGCATAGAGCGTCGTCTGCTATGTGTGTTCATTGTTCGAGTCGTATATAGGGCAACATTTTTTAAACCATACAATATTATACGATAAATCAGATTGGTTCATATATGTACTTATGGTTATAGCATACATTCAAACATTTTTCTTAAATATTGCTTACTTGTTGAAGTATATGACGTCACGTCATGAAAAAAGCTTCAACAAACTATTGACCTTTAAACCGACTTTTGACACATTTTGACGGCAAAATCGGGTTGAACCGGATAGAAAACGTTCAAAAATTCATATATCACTAGTTCATAATTCATGTGATAGCTTCTTAGCTAACAAAAAACTACGCCTGTATAATAACTCCATGCATGTTATTTACCGATACACAAATGAAAAGAAAACAACAACGTATTGTGACCTTGGTAACATGTTTTACTTAAAATTGAATTATTTATTTAAAGTTAAGTAAATATGATTGGAGTTATTTTATACGTGATATATATATCCTTAATGTTTGAAAAAGAAAAGTAGCACATTACTGATTATATTACCGTAATTGCATTAATACACTCGACCTTCCCAGGCCGTTGTTTACATTAAACTATACGTGTGCTGAACACGTAGGTTAATGACTTCAAACATATGCAGAGTAATTACACAGTGATAATCTACCTGTGAAATATGTTTTAGGGCTACTGAATTATATTTCGGTGTTTATTTGTTTACTAGTTTGTGAAATGACAAGTATCTTAAAATGACTAGAAGGCGGCCATCTTGAATGTTGCGCTGACTTCATTTCAATAAATTTACATAGCATTCATCTAAGAATCAACGTGTGAAGTTTTGTCAAATTGGCCAAGCGGTTTCTGAGGAGAAGTCGTTTTGAAGCAAAAGTTAACGACGGTCGACGGACGACGGAGTGATCCGATGACCTTGAGACTTCGGCTCACGTGATCTAATAAAAAGCAATATAATCTACAATAAACCCTCCATTAAGGGAAGTAATAATAACACTTAATAATGACAGCACATATTATAATTTCGAAGGGAATAATTATCATGTACTAGCACGTAAGCGTATACATTACTGGTTTTACCAAGACAACAACCAGCCTTTCATATATCTCTTTTAAAAATGAAAATGTATTCTTACAGTACATAGCAGGACCCTATTTGTAATGTAAACTCAGACCTATTAAGTATAGGTCATGATTTTGTTCAAATCAAGATTGTATTTTATGTTAGTAACAAAACTGAGATATAGGGTCCTATAGAAACCACAGCGTCCAAACGCAGTGGATGCCACTGCGTTTGGACGCTGTGGTTTCTATAGGTCCGCACTGCAATACAAACAAGGAGCAATATATTCAATTAATTATACAATGGAAAAGACAAAATACAACATAAAGGGTGGTGAAGACAGGGTTACCGACTTGGAACGGTCAGTAGGCAATAAGGCCTACAGGTTAGCTTGAATCGATTTTATGTGTACACAATCCTCGTTTTTATCCTGAATAGACAAGACAGTGTAAACAAAACTACATCCCATCAAAAGGAATTCTCTAAAAATAAAGACAATATCCGGCGACCACATCCGGAGAAACTAACAATAAGATGTTGTAAAGCTATATAAATTACAAAATAAGAAACATCTCAGGATGTATCCAGAATTGTACTGAACAACCACAGCAGTTGCAGCCAAAGAGAAAACCAATCTTAGAGTACGACCAGAAGTCTATTTGTCACAACGGTTAGCATAAGGCGATAAACCAATCTAGGGTACGACCAGAAAACAAGTATCTCTGACACAACGGTTAGCATACGGCGATACACAGTTGCGCAAAAGTTGCTCTATTTCTTTCAGTTAAAACACATTTTACACGAGGACTTCAATTCCACTCTAGCAATCCCAAAAATACCAAGTGCTGCGTTTTCAAACGCACTGAGTGTATTATCAAATGAAAAACACATATTATCACGAACAAAAGAGTAACTATTTGAAGTTTAAAAAGCAATAGTTTAATATCATTATATAGAGCATGAATTATGCATAAACCGGTCCATTTAATATTGTAGCATGGTCACTGAAATTCCTTTTGTATTTGCACAAGTGTAAACCGTCTAATTGAAAATAAAACATGTCATAATAAATGGTGTACTCCAACTAGAAGTAATTGGGAGTTATTTAAGAAATAATAAATATGTACCTGTGTTTTATCGTTGAATAAAATACAGTCAGTCGTTCGGATGCTATTGTTGGAGCACTATAGATTATCTCGGAGGTCAAGGTTATCAGGCTGCTATGTTTACAGGCTGTTCCATTGGGCGGCCCCGTACGCAAAGTTTTGCGTTTCAATACACTAGTTGTCACGTGACAAACAATTAAGTCATTTCTTACGTCATATAGCTTGCGCTATGCGCTATATGACGTCAAACGTTCACAGCTTGTTCAAGATGCTTCTCAATGTTATATGTACAGGTGCATATCGGGGGTGTGCACGGTTTGGGAGCATGGAAAGTTTGTTTTAATTAACATTTCATTAAAATCACTGCTGAGTTCGTCTTCGTGTCGTATATTTACCAAGTGACGTCATGTAACGTGGCGTTTCCAATATACGATGAAATATACGCCGGGAATTAATGGAACAGCTGTATTTTATCGTAGAATAACATACAGCTGTCTCTCTTCTATATGAAAGACTGCGGAGGTCGTGTTAGAATGGAAGTTAGAGTTTGACAGACAGCGAAATGGACATCAACCAACTGGATGTGACCATACTCTATTACATATTACTAGTATACAAGTATGAATCTTACCGTTATTTGATAAATAGGAATATTGTCCATATGTTGGAGAGTTGTATAGTACGGTATGTATAGTGAACTCTTCTTTAACTCACGCTTATATTCATATTCATATTTAAATATTTAAAGATACATCTTGTTTTGTGTGTTTTTGTTATCCGAAGGGTCACCTGAGATTTTCCTCCACCAATGGAAGCTGGAAAAGTCGCCATATAAGCTTAGCTGTTGATGCGGTTATAACATCCAACTCATTCCAACTGTAACAATTAAACTATGGTTCGTATATTTCATATTAACGTCGTTTTAAATAAATCAATGCATAAATTAATAAATTAATATAAAATAAATCTTGTAATTTCCAAAAACAATCACAATTTCTGTCCGAAACTAAAGCTAGCATTTAAATTTAAGAAACCGAAGCAACTGTGACTTCTTCATCTTGGTGAATAAGGTTTTGTCCATGATCGAAATCAGATAACATTTCATTGGGATGAAGCTGAAGCTGAGGTGTGCTTTGTCACTTTTTGATTAATAGATTTTGAAGCATTTTTCTGAACATCTGACATGTTGTGTCATCTTAAGTCAATATTTACATGATAATAATTAAGTGTTTGTATTAAACAGGGAAGATTTATTCGTTATCTGTTAACGTCGTTCCAGCCCTCCTTCAACAGCGGTCGGTCAAATTTGCCACGGGTCACATTTATTGCAATTTGTAGGATTTTGGTTGAAACAAAGAACCTAAAATCTTAACTGGTGTATGTCTATTTTCTTAAGATACATTCTACTTGTGATTTCGTGAAATAATCTGTAATTATCCATATTTCTTTTTATAATAGGTCACAGAAAACACTAGTTAGGAGATCAAATGATGATATTTATACAATATGTCGCAAATATATTACAGATAACAATACGTATTATATACATGTTATGTTACATACATACAGGTCACGTATAATTATATTGGAAGTTCATGGATTGTCAGATGTGAGTGGTCAAGTGGTGAAAATTATACAAACGTATCCGATATCTATTTGAATGTGATCCCATAGATAGATAGTTTCTTTAGATATTTTATTTTAAATCCTATATGCGTATTATATAATAGATGATGGATAGTCATATTTATGTTGTCAAATGGGTATTATAGTTATAATAATAGGTATTATAGAACGATATCCATTGTAGCATAGGCTAAAGCTGTCGTCTATGGTTATCGCGGACCAATATCACAAAAAAGGCACACCTACCCCAGTCTTAATATGTAATGGTTAGCCGTAATTATGTGGGCAAATTATGTGTATTATATAATAGGTCAAGAATAGCCGTATTTATGTGGTAACATTATGAGATTTATAAAGTAGGTCACGAATAGCCTTATTTATGTGGTCAAGTAATGAGTATAGTATACATAATGTTCTGGATAGCCATATTTAGGTGATCAAGTGTTACGTGTCACTGACATATTATTAACTGCCATACCTCATCCAACCCCTTCTCCAAGAAGAAAAATCGGGGTTGGCTGGGATATGAAATAAAACCTTAATTTCCGCTTTAAAAGTTTGCATATTGTAAAATTAAAACATTAAATAGATAATTGTAAACATGTTATCGCATTCTTTCAGTAAAACAAATGTTTTAAACGTGTTTTATTGTCGAAATATATGTTCATGTAATAGGTCATCATGTGATGAAATGATAATCTTTGCCGAAGAGAATGACACTATCGAATGAGATACAGAAGTGTGATTGAGCTTAAGGGAAATTAAACTGTGTTTACCGACATGTTTGATTAATATTAGTTGAACACGTTTGAGGAAGTAATATAGGCTAGTTATTTCAATAAGAACAGCAGGGATCACGTCTGAGTGTGTATATATTAGATAGGGGTCCAATACATATTTTAATCATCATTTCGACTTCATTTTGCCCTACATTTGCCAACAAATAGTTGATTATGAACTCTCCCATATATATATGTGTATATGAAACGAATATGTAGTTATATGATAAATGAGTACTACCTAGGAGATCATTTTTATTCTCCCGGCTGTTACCAAATTGTATCACATACTTCCCTATAAATACGTCGTTTTTGAATATACGATACGACATAGACCTAGCTAGTCATATCCATCAGGATTTCGTTGCCGGGCAATAAATCCGGGCAATAAAGCCATGAAATATAGGGTGCAAAAATTTCATATCACGGAAATAACCGAATGTTCATCTCGATCATTTTACCGGAGTGATACGGAAATAACCGATTAGTTGCGATTGTTTGTCGTCTGTGTTTCATTAGTTACTTCCATCCTGTTTTCGCGGCAGATTATTGGCTATATAATCATTATGTGTGGATAAAATAAACACTTATGACAATACACCTTGAGTAGAAAATTTACAATTCAATGGAATTCATTTTCAATAAGATTTCGGACAAAAATAAATGTTGTGTACCACTTACGTGACATACATGAGCACATCATCGAAAAAAAAATTCTCCCTGAAAAACAGCGTAGAGAGTGAGCTGAAGTTGAAATTTCGACAAAGCTCAAGTATATGATAAAAAGAACAAAACATGTAAAGCTCACGGGCTGATATGGCGTCTCAGGCCTAATATAGGGTTTGATATGAAAATACCCATTTATTATTTGCTATGTACGAGTATTACTCTTTTGTAATTAACCATATCATATTATATATGTAATATATGTGTCGTCTCAATTAAACGCAGCATGTTCCTCAATGATGATTAATTTTAAATGTGCTTATAAATACCTCATATATGTGAGTTAATGTCAATTGAGTGAATCAAATATATCGTATTGTTATGTATTGTTGTATTGTATGTTTAATAATATTTTATTGCAGATATGTTACAATACATCAATTCAACATCACAATATTCATAGAAACATATGCAAGTGGATTGAACTACAAGTTATTACAACATTAGTTACAGTTCTCTCCATTGTGGCTGAAGAAGTGTATATGATTATCGGTTTGAAATTGTAACAATATATTTAAATAGAAATTTGATACAGAAAAACGCAGAAAAAAAAAATAATATAATAAAATAATAATAAAAAAAAAATCCAAAAATGTAAACTCTGCCGTGCCATTCTACCCCCACGCAATCTCCACCGAAATAACACCACAATATCCCCGTTCAGGCTGATAGAAACATAACGACAGTAGATATAGACAAAATAAAACGTTATATTGATACAAAGTTAAGGATTTTGGAATCGTTTAGTGTTTTTAATATAGTTTTGCACTTGAGTAAATAGAATATGATTTTCCTCGTCTTTTAGTTGGTCGATGCCGTATAAAAGTTTGTGAGTACTTAAAGGATGAAATATACGAGTGTCTAAAAATAATTGCCGTCTTTCATTTCTGAAATTTACACATCTAAACAAATAATGCTCAACATCTTCAAAACCATTACCACATATACAATTGGGATTATCCCTCAAATGATTAAGAAAGAGATCAGCATTTAAATTGCTGCAGTTGTTTCGCAAACGCGCATGTAGAACTGAAAGGTATCTATCACCCAGTATGTAGTATTGGGGTACTATCGGTGGTTTAAAGTAATTGTTAAGCCTAGTTTTAAAACTCGAAAGGGATGGTGCTTCGCGAATATTGATATCAAGTTCATTCCAAACTTTTAGAGATGACGGTAAGACTGATCTCGAAAACAGTTCTGTTCTTCTAGGTAAAGTAACGAAGTTGGAACTGTTTCTCAAGTTGTAAGGATTCGATTCCGAAACAGTTGCAGGGAATATTTCATTCAAGTAACTCGGTAAAACTCCATTTGTAAACTTAAAGGTCAATATCAACTTTTGGATGTGTCTTCGGTCGGCCAGAGAGACCCAACCAATTTCAGTTAACAATTTTTGTATAGAGACAGAACGAGTCAGGCCAGTAACTATTCGCGCGGCTTCATATTGTATTTTTTCTAAGTTATCTTTTTCATAATTTGTACAACTATCCCATATTATAGCCGCGTATTCTAAAATAGGGCGAAGGTAAGATTTATATATTTGATTAAGCGTTTGACGTTTTAATCTAAATTTCATTAATTTCATTGAACCTAATACCTTAGACGCAGATATTACAATATTTGAAATATGTTGATGCCAGGACCCATCATGACTAAGGGTTACTCCTAGATGTTTATGATGGTCAACAAAGTTAAGTTGTGTATTTTCAAATATCAAAGACGGACGGTTTCTGTTTGCAAGTGAAAAGAAGATAACTTCAGTTTTAGATGGATTAAATTTTACTAGCCATTGCTTTGACCAATTCGATATTTTACACAAGTCATCATTAATTGTAGTTTCCATATAATCTAAATCGGATGTAGATACCGCAATAGAACTGTCATCAGCAAATAACCTTGTTGTACTAAGCAATGCGTCAGCTATGTCGTTTATATAAATTAAAAACAATAATGGTCCTAGAACAGACCCTTGGGGTACGCCGGCATTTGGAGTTTTTATTTCAGAAAAGGTCGAACCAACGAAAACTCTTTGTTTACGATCAGTTATGTAATTATTTATCCAATTAAGAAGGTTGCCTGAAATGCCATGTTGTCGGAGTTTAAAAATTAAAGCTGCGTGCCAGATGCGATCGAAAGCTTTGGATATATCAAAAAATACCATACATGTAAATTTGTTTTCATCAATCGCTTTGCATATTTGATTATACATATCAATTAGTTGATAAACTGTTGAGTGACCAGGTAAGAAACCAGACTGGTTTTTAAATATTAAATTATTGGTAAGCAAAAAATTAAAAATATGTTTGAATATCACGCGTTCCATAACTTTTCCAACGCAGCTAATTAACGATATTGGTCTATAGTTTGAAGGTGAATCTTTATCACCTGATTTAAAAAGTGGCATAACATTAGCTAATTTCCAGCATTGTGGAAAGATATTTTCTTGAATTGAACGATTAAACAGAATACACAGGGGGCGACATATTGTTTTTGAAGTTTCTTTCAGGACTCTATGACTTATTTCATCTGGCCCACTAGCTTTATTTATCACTAAAATTGATAGGATATCAGAAATTTCATTTTCAGTAATATTAATATCATTGATAATATTGATCGTCTTAGGTATAAATTGTGGTAGAGTGGCATTGGTGTCGTCAACAGTTGATATTGATGTAAAAAAGTCATTCAATAAATTTGCCCTTTCTTCGTCAGATACAGAATATAAACCATCGTTGTTCTTTAAAGGTGGTATGACGTTACAACTGTTAGCGTTTTCTTTAATTAACATTTTGATTATTTTCCAGTACTGTCGAGGATTTGCAGAATTCATATCACTTAGAGAAAATTCAAGTTGATTAAAAAATATTTCTTTAGCATGCTTTTTCATATTATTAACTTTATTTCGAAGGTCTTTATATAAGCGCCAATCAGATTGATTGCCTGTACGTAAAGCTATTGATTTTTTTCTATCGCGTTTACGAGATGCTAGTCGAATTTCAGAATTATACCAAAGCTTATCATTTGGACGAATTGTTACGAAACTAGTTGGAATGCATTCCTTCATGAGATCAGTGAGTTTATTAATAAAACTATTTGCAGCGATATCTACAAAATCTGTATGCAAAAAAGTCCAGTCTGTTGATCTCATTAAATTATTCAACTTTTCAAAATCAGCACGTTTGTAATTCCAGACTCTTCTTTGAAACGGTATATTTATACAAAATTCGCTTTTAATGAAAGCATATGTACTATAATGATCACTGATACGATTTGCTGTTTGATAAACGCCAGAATCATAAGAAGTTAAATGATTAGAGATAGCGATTGGATCTATTAAAGTGCTTGAAGTGTTAGTTACACGAGTAGGATCTTTAATTATATTTATCATATTATTAAGAGTAAGTATATCTCGAAATTTATGAGTTGACAGGTTTAATTGGTCTTCATTAATGTCACCTAAGATAATGATATTTGAAGTTATTTCAGAAGCATGTTCAACGCAGACGTTTAACCTGTCCCAGAATTCAACTGCATAGTGCGGTGGTCGATAAAGTGTGCATATAAGAAAAGACTGGCTATTATCTTTAATTTCAACCCATATTGATTCAGGAAGTAAATATTCCAATTCAATTTTCCTATCTGGTCTTAAATGGGGCGAGATATACATTAATAATCCGCCAGAATAAGATGTATTATCCTTACGGAACATAGCATCAAAAGTTTCTAAATGTAACATTTCGTTTTCAATATCAGTCGATAGATGAGTTTCAGTAAAACACAATATATCAAAATCCACGAAGTTGTCTTTGATATAGTCAAATTTGTTCCTAATACTACGAATATTTTGATGTATTATTGAGAAACATTGCCTTGTGTCATAAATTGGGCCCGGATTCAGTTCTACATCTCCTGATAATATAATTAAAGTATTCATAATTAGGAAAAAGTAAATATTTTGCATGATATCGCATGTTGAAAATATATTCGGATTAGATTTATATTCATAATTAATTTTCTCCGATAATGAGTTAAACGTTTGACATACAACTAATACGGCAATGAGTGCAATATAAGGATGCGCAGTGTTTAAATAAAAACGAACCATTAATTGAGCAGCTCTTACTAAACAATATAAGATTATCTCAAGTGTCATATTAAGAGGGTGCATATAGCACGTACACGATTTTAGTATTCGCTGTCGCCTGTTATTATAAAGTCCAATAGTCGCTCTCCATGAGTTTAGGTCATTACCGATGGGGATAAATTATAACGTCAAATATAATGAAGAGCGACAATCGGACCAATGGCAAGTGAGGTGTGAACAGGAATATGCGAGACGATATGGTGAACAAACACGGGGGCACGGCAGGCACGGGAGAACAAAACATAAACAATATGAAAAGCATGTGCTTTTACACTGAGAAAAAAAAACAACACAAAAACAAAACAAAACTGTATCCTAGAACGAGAAAATTAGATTACAAAAAAAGAAAAAATATATATCAACTTACGTTAAATTAGTGCTTTCGTTTTTTTTTTCTTATAATATTTAAATCTAATATAAAAATAATAATAATAATTGTGTTACTGGTTGTATTAATGCAATTAAATAGGGAACATTATTGCGCCACTTTATAAAATATCCAAGACCACAGAATACCTAATACATAATAAACAATATACAAAAACACACACAAAAAAACACACCAAAAAAAGAAACACACACATTACAATTACAATGAAAGTTGTTATTCGCAATAGCATATAATCATTCGTAAATAACACGATATGAGTATCGTAATTTAGTGTTAATCGCATCATCCATTTCATATTCATGTGGGCAAGTGAACATACAAGCTACATTTGCTCACATGAAATGATTACCCCAATTTCAACCTTATTTGAGAGCATATAGTACTTAACAGTTATTAAGACCTTATCTTCCACAAGTACATAGATTAACACATGTATACACTAAAGTGTATGTTTAAATTACGAATACATGCATACACATATTCATACACATGCTTAATTAAGGACTATGTTTTCTTAACTGTAATGCCGGTCTAAGACCCGAGAAGTGTGCCGAAAATGCAAAGAAAAATCTGCATTCACATTTCATATTCATGTGTGAAAGGAAACATACAAGCTACACTTGCTCACATGAAATGATTACACCAATTTCACCCTGATTTGAGAGTTGACGTTCTATAAAGATGTTAACTAGTTTTTGAGATTAATTTGAGATTAATTTGAGACAAGAGTAATAATACATATACATACACATTTGCATGACATAATATAAGCCAAATCAAGACAATTCAGTAATGATACTCGTACGATCAACACTTGTACTGCAGTACTAATTTAAATCTTTAGTGAATATAAATGTTATTCATCCACGTGCATATTAGCATACTACAACAGCCGTAAAATCCTAAGTAATAATAATAGTCACGTTTTGAAGTAAGGTCATGTGTGCTGGTATTATCAATCTGATAGGCATAACAGTGAGTCATTCACATATATTATTAAATTAATTGAGCTACCATTTAGATATTAATATATACACTGCACTATATTGGTGGATTAATATGTATATAAAGCACTCATTTCCACATACTCTTTATCAATCTACAACGGTAAAAAAAAAACGATAATAGGCACGTGCAGTATGGTCACGTGTGGTATAATCAATCTGATCATGGCATAAGGACTAGCCTATGTACAACGCAGCAAGTCATTATTTAACATAAACACATGTTTACACATTTTGGTCTGGCAATTAAGGTCTAGCGTATATCATTAATGGATTTAAACACAAACTTTAACTTTCAAGTGTTCCATGTAGTAAACATGCATAAGGCATGCTTAATGAGTGTCGAAGAAATTTAAGTGTTAACAGTTTCTTGATATTCGGAGTATACCTAAGTGGATTTTGAATTCAGATTCATTTTGTAAAAAAACACACAAAAAAAAAAAAACACAAAAAAAACCCGTAAGTTTATAGTAATTATCGTCTGCACAAATGCGGACAGGTAAACTGTAGGGCAGGTGTGAATATTCAATATTGGATAACAATCAATGCATAGCTCGACAAGGTATGTTTTTATAGATAATTAGTCGATCGATGAATGCATGCTATATGGTATACAATATTAGGTCAATATTTAGCACAATGTTTGTTTACATACAAAGACATTTGACAACTGTCAAAAACAAAACTTTATGGTGTTAGTCTTTTGGGATCTGCTTCCCTTCTTTGATGCATTGGATTGCCTCCATGCTGCGGATGGGAACACCTCTCTCTTCTCCCGGACATACGACATATATCATGCAACCGGCAATATAAGTTTTAGTCACATTTTTGGCACGAACAAGCTGTGTGTATTGTATTGTCTTTCGATGAATGGTTTACCTGAATGTTTTGTCTTAACAAATTTAAAAGTGATATATTACATGAGTGTCAGGTTAATGTTGAAAGAGGTGGATAAAATGATATTATGCGAAGCTGTTATTATTAACTCCAAAAATACCACATAACGTAAATTTAACGTAACTTTATTAATTGTAGCTGCCTATATCGCTGTCGTATACTCCTCAAAATAATTTAAGGACCACACATTAGAACAGTAATAATTAGTTAATATTTAATATCATGGATTTCATATTCATATAAAAGTTAATATATATGTGTAATGTAACAATTGAATACAACTGAACTTAAAAAATGACCCAATTCTAAACATGGCCCTTAAATTATTCTATTTTCGATTACAATCGGATGTTACGGAAATCGAATTGCGCATCGAGCTGAAGGAAAAAGACCGAACAATGGTTCGGTCTACATTTGCATATTCATTACACAAGTATATTATGATAATTGTTTATATCATGGTTTTATTACACTCCCACAACAAGTGTATTATGATAATTGTTTATATCATGGTTTTATTACACTCCCACAACAAGTGTATTATGATAATTGTTTATATTATGGTTTTATTACACTCCCACAACAAGTGTATTATGATAATTGTTTATATCATGGTTTTATTACACTCCCACTATCATGGTTTTATTACACTCCCACAACAAGTGTATTATGATAATTGTTTATATTATGGTTTTATTACACTCCCACAACAAGTGTATTATGATAATTGTTTATATCATGGTTTTATTACACTCCCACAACAAGTGTATTATGATAATTTTTTATATCATGGTTTTATTACACTCCCACACCGTATTGATAATACTTGGCTATTTGATGTGTATAATCGCAAATTAGATCATACATTGGATACCTTTACAAGATAAGTTTGAGTAAGAGGAACACTATTGTGGTAATTTCAAACTACGCTGATCGCATTATAATTCCGTTTTAAATTTCATTTAAATGGATAACAAATAGTCTAGTATTAAGAATTGAATTGAATTGTATTTTATCATAGATCATAAACGATAAATCGTGTATCATAGATCATTAACAGATCATATGACAACTTGCCAGCTTCCAACGGTGGAGGAAAACCCCAGGTGCCCCTCCGGGCAATTTTTGTGCGCGGCGGGCACCTGGGTAGAACTACCGACGTTCCGCAAGCCAGCTGGATAGCTTCCTCACATAAAGATTCCTACGCTAGTATTAAGATCAAGGAAGAAGTGTCGAGGGTAATACATTGACCACTGCATAGTGGTCGTCGACTTCAATGTCGGCAATATTTTAATTGACGTGTAACATTTTATATGCAATAGAAGTAAAGGTAATAATAGAAAACAACTACATGTCTTTGCCCTTACATGTTATTGTAAAGAATAACACTCGTAGTAAAACTGTCTGAGTATACAAACGTCAACATAATGGTGACCACTATCTCTGAACAAAATATCGCAAAACACTACGCACAGATTCTTATATGTTGTACGCCACACCAACATGCAGTATTTGTTTATTTTAAACGAGGCTATTTTTTAATTTGAATTTAATATTATTTTAACATGTCGTGTTTTTATTGTTTTGTTCTTCTTTGCATCAATGGATATCTTGTAATATTAATTGTCAAAACTGGTTAATATAGGCATATGACCCTATCATTTGAAACGCACTGCATGTTTAGTGGTTGACCCATTTACAGTTCGCCACTATGCTTTCCTCTTTGATTGTGCGATATCCGGACACATTGTGGATCCTATGATGACGCCTACCTACATCCTTATAGGACGGTAGCTTTGAGGTTTGTCTTTAATCTTATCTTGTCGTACCTTAACGGTTTGTTCTCTTGTTGCTCGGGCTTCGGCCAAGTGTTACCTATATCTAAATGTTTACATGTATTGTTGCATGTTTATTATTGATTTGGCCTTGAAAAAAGTTAAAAATAGTATAGATGTAAACATGTTTACCATGTATGCACAATATTGATACAAATTCATTTATGATGATGTGGACTATTATCATTGGACGGTTTTAGTCGGGAAGCCTTCAGCAACAGTCTATGACAGTATATAAACAAACTCTGGTGGAAGTGCGTGGGTGTGGGGAGGGGGGGGGGGGAGGGTGGGTGTGCCCAAGGAATCAATTTCAGAATTTCATTAAAGTTGATTTAGATTTGGATGATTTTATAAAATATAATTGTGAGAGGATTTAATACATATTATGCTCATTCATTCATAATAACAGTGAAATTGAATATTTGGACTAAACCAGAAATATTGGAAATTAATTTCTTCTCAAAGGACAATGACTTTTTTGGATTTAAGAGACTCTTACTGTTTTGGATTAAAGCGACACTTGCTAATGTGAATTAAATGAACATTGGCTAATTTTATTTGGATTTAATTCAAAAATTGGATATCAATTAAAAACTGGATTTATGTATTCTGTTAGTGAATATGTTATGTAAATACATTGTTAATTATAATTTCGTGTTGCTGGTTTTGCTTCCTTCTTGTTACATTTTACTCGTAACACAAGTTATTGAGTACTTACTTTATGGCTTCTAGGCTTTTGTTTTTTATATTATGGATAGATGTAAATGTATGTGTTTTACTTATATCGCCTATTAATGTTCATGACTTGTTTGTTAGAGATTATAATCTGACGGGGATGTCTTTATTTACACTGTCCCGCTTATTGACGAGTGAGGTAGGGTGCATCTTAGAACCGGTTTAACCCCCATTGTTTCTCATTGTATTTGTGGTTGACTGTCGTCCTTGAATGCCACATTTCCTGTTCGATTTTATATCTACTTTAACTATATTTAACGTTCAGTCGTTTAATGGTCGAACAGTACATGTAAGTGTTTAATGGCGGTGCGCTAGCGAAGCAGTTAAACATGGTTTGCGATCTTTAAGCTACTTTGGCCTTTTATTCACCTTTAAAGTTGTTCTTTGTTTCTGTATGTGTCCTTGAATGCTACTTTTCCTGTTCTATTTTTATATCTATATTGTATACTGTCGTAAACGTCAACACTCCAGTTATATGGGTTATGTTGCTGTGAGTAGTATAGCTATTTTTTATATAATGACCATAGATAGTTCTGTGGTAGAGCTGTACCATATGTTGTAGGTACATACACTCAGTTGCAAAAGAAACTGGGCACTTTTAAATTTTTACTTTACACACTATACTCTTTATCAAGAGACAGTCCCTTAATGATTCAACCTGCTGAAAAACAAATGACAACATTATATTGGCAATGGAATGACAAAAAACGTTGGTACCAAACATGATATTTTCATTTTGGAATTAGTCAATTTAATTCTAAAAAATCTGTATACAATTAAATCTAAACAAAACTCAGTGTCCACTTTCTTTTGCAACTGAGTATACTACTATAAAATCAGAAGAGCTATGATTGTCACAGCTATGGCTTACAAGTTTCTAACACATTCAATTGTTTTACTTACGAAGGCTTTGAATAAATGACGTTATGCTTTTGATGATTTACCGTCAAATGCTTTGTGAAAGGCTCTACACTATTTAATAGTGGCACATTTTAAAGGTCAGTTTTTCGATATGCAGGATTTTAACTTAATGTTTTAGACTACTCAATTGCTAACAATAGTATCACTTTGTTAATGGGTTACGCACTCCTCGCAGTTGCGAATACACGTTTATTGCTGTTGTTCTCTAGAAGTTAATCGTGTTGAAGACACATAACTTCTTAACTGAATAATTATGATGGTTAAACACAGAAACATGTTGACAACATACAAATAGTGGTTCTTAGACGATTATGAGGTTGATTCAAACAGCTAAACACCGTATATGTACAAGGGTGAACTCGCAGGCAAATATCTGAATGAATGAATGGTGTTTTACGGCACGTCGACACATAAATGGGTCATATTGTGCGCAAAAAATTATGAAAAATGAAGTATTAATTAAAAAAAAAAAAATGTAAATATATAAAGATAAAACTATTAAAAAATAAGGGATGATCAGGTGTAATATAAACTATGTATGTAAATCAACAAATGCCCGTCAACGGGTATATAAACAAGTAAATATATATAAGAACACATTACAATGATTTATATAGTCTGATCTCTTTCAGGAAATCTAAAACAAGACTAAAATCTATAGTATCAAATAACTCTTTCATAGTATTAACATTGTAGTACCTTTGACGCATAGGATCAAAGTCTACACATTCCAATAAGATGTGTTTGACCGTTAGCGGTGCAAAGCAGGGTATACATTCCGGTAATTGCTCACCTTGTAATAAATATGAATGAGTATAACGTGTATGCCCTATCCTGCACCGGGCTAGGACAACTTCCTCTCGACGAATGGGTCTACTAGAAGAACGCCATTCTCCGAGTAACGGTTTTATTGGATGGAGTTTATTGTTAACTGACAAATCCCAAGCGGCTTGCCAAGAGTTACGAATATATGTGTTAATACAACTTTTAAAATCAGTAAAAGGTAATTTGGTATTAGTTATATGTAAATCTAATGCTGCCTTAGCAGCACTATCAGCTTTATCATTACCACGTATTCCTACATGGCTTGGAAGCCAGCAGAAAATAATAACATTATCAATTATAAGAGAATTGTACTTTTCTAAAAGTTGAAGCACCACTGGGTTATCATGCTTCATATTACCCAGTGCTTGGAGAGATGAAAGGGAATCAGAAAATATTACAAAATGGTCATCATCAGATTCCTGAATATAATTTAAGGCAAGTTCAATTGCCTTAAGTTCAGCTGAAAAGATAGAGGCCTTGTCAGGCAGGCGGCTCTTTATGCTGTGTTTGTGAACAACAGCTGCTGCAGCTACCTTATCTCCATCTTTAGAGCCATCTGTGTAGATATGTTGAAAGTCACAGTATTTCGATTTAATTTCATTAAATTTGCTTTGAAAGACAGTAGGGTCTGTACTGGATTTGTTATTATTACAAAGATCAAAAATAATTGTTGGAGTTTCCAAAGTCCACGGTGGAATTTGTGGTACTTTGTACTTGGCAACCAAATTTAGGTCGATTTCAGTGTCTCTTAATTTTGGTTTAATACGAAGACCAAATGGTCGAATGGCCTTCGGTTTTCGATCAAAAAGAGGTTCACAACTAGGATTAAAAACATTATCGAAAGTTGGGTTTGAAGGGTTAGACTTTAATTTAATGGCGTATTGAAGAGCTAATTTGTCTCGTCTGTCAGACAGTGATGGTTCATTGGCTTCAACATATAGACTTTCGGCTGGTGATGTACGACAGGCACCTAAGGCGAGTCGTAATCCTTGATTATGCATAGGGTCGAGCATCTGCAAGTACGACTTGCGAGTCGATCCATATACTATTGAGCCGTAGTCCAGCTTGGATCTGATAAGAGATCTGTAAAGTCGCAAGAGGACTTTTCGATCTGCTCACCAATTAGTGTTTGCAACAACTTTAAGTAAGTTAAGAGCTTGAAGGCATTTGGCCTTCAAGTATTTAAGGTGTGGTATAAACGTTAATTTACGGTCGAAAATAAGACCAAGGAATTTTGTCTCATCCACTACTGGTATTGGTGACCCATCCAGTGTTAGATGAGGGTCTTCATGATGTTTACGAAGTTGACAAAAGTGCATACAATTAGTTTTAGATTTAGAAAATTTAAAACCATTTTCATCAGACCAGGTCTGAAGTTTATTAAGACATTGTTGTAATTGTCTCTCGATAGTATTCATGTTTTTTGCACGATAACATATAACAAAGTCGTCAACATATAGCGAACAATCCACACCTGGATTGATGCATTTTACTATACTGTTAATCTTTATATTACAAATATCTGAAAAGAAATATGAAGCTGCCCAACAGACACAAATGATGATATTTAATATAATTCGAACAGTAGAACAGAGAATATTTGTTTGCCACTGGGTAACCCTGTTGTCAACCCTTTTGTGTTTGTGATGTCATATATTGCCTTTTATTAATCTCTATAATTATTGTTTGTTTCTGTCTGTGGTTTTGGTTGACTGTGGTCCAGGAATGCTACATTTCCTGTTCGACGTTTATATCTACCTTTACTTGTAAATACAAAAAGATATAAAATATAAAAAATAAAATAAAGTATTATAAGAAACAACTCTGTGACGTGCATTTGTGTGCATAGTTTTGGCACTTACAATCATGGCGGCTTGTCCAGGTGTCAAAAACACACATTTCAGTTCCGATTAATATTAACACCAACACACGCATGCACGCACGCACGCACACACACACACAAGTAAAATTCACAATCAGAAATGCTTCAAGTAAATTCATTTCCTCTGAAACACACATTCAACATAATTCAATTCCCGGTACATAATCATGTTTTTAGCACACATAGTTTCACGAAAGTTGCAATGTGTTGAAGCATCGTGTACACTAGTAGGTTAGTTGTATAGACCTTTCTTTTGAGCTGTGATGGTTGGCCTTTTTATAGAATACTGAAATAAACAAAACAACGGTTTTTAACAAAACAAAACAAAAAGAAACTAAAGAGGTTCGTTGGACATGTATGTACACGACAAAACAACTCTAAAGTATATCCTATTGAATCTTTTTAATCATTAATAGCAATTACTGTTCACCAGAGCTAGTGAATTACTTGTTTGTGTTAAACAATCCACAGCCTAGCGCTATAAACAGACACAGTTTCTAAATCATATCCGATTTTAAAATGTTTAGGTGATCTTTTGCCATGTAAATCTGTATATGGGTTGTTGGACATGATCCATTTATATTCCAAGTTTTACATGTAAACAATACATCCAAGAGGTCGATGTTGGTGCTGCTGAAAAGCTGAGATCCAACACGACTTGATGCACTCAATACACATGTAATACAACTAATTACAAAATGAAGGTGACAGAAGTTACACATGCTACAAGTCTACGATTTTAAACCCCTTCATTAGTAGGATGGTATTATGTACAATTTTAAAACAATATAACTAATAGTGTAAATTCAAATATACCGAAAACGTTCAAAATTGTACTTTTATCGTTTTTGGCTGACGAGACATATGGCAACTTTTAAAGAACCAGTTAACAAGTGTGGCCTTTAATTTACACAATGAAGCGAGATCATTTTATCCATAAAATGCACAGTTATTTTAAAAAAAGAGATACCTTATATATTATGCTTTCATAACTGCAGTGTACGAAGCATATAACACATGTCGTACGAAGTAATAACACTTTGATAACAAATGAGAAAAAATGCTATAAACCTGTTTTCTGTGATCTTACCTTTTCTCCCTTTATATATAATCAATACAACAACAATACAAGGTTAGTACATACAATACATCCTTTCGAAAATGTCTGTAAACAAGTGGCTAGTTATATCAAACTAAACCCAGCTGATTCGTATAATAATATTACTCTAAGCAATTGCTTGTAATATTACTGTAAGCAATTGCTTGTAATATTACTCTAAGCAATTGCTTGTAATATTACTCTAAGCAATTGCTTTTCCTGATACAAACCAACGAGAAACAGTCTCACCTTCGAGGAATATTTTCGCCATTATGAAGTTTGTTTGTTTCTGTCTACGTTTACAATTTGTCGATTTTCCATATTATTCAGGCGCCATTAGACGCATGAACAAATAATTGCGCTATAGGAAGCAATACAACGAAACACTCACGTCTCTTTTTACATCCATTGTTAGAAAGGACGGCACGGTGGACTCATTGATGATGTCGTACTGTTCCACAGATTGGATACTCTCACGGTTATTGTTTGGTAAATAGACAGACGATCTCATGCCATAATGTTTGATTGGGTATAATTCATATTCCTGTGTATCAGAAAGAAAGGAAAGAAAGTCTTAGTTAAAAGATGACTATGAAAAGTAAATGGTAATATACCGAACAAGCTGTCAATAAATACTGAAAAGGGGATACCTTGAAAACAACAAACACAAACAAGAGATGAAAGACTCGGTTTTATTGAGTCTGTTCATGAGAGGTAATGTAAAGCACCTTTTTAATAGAGATTCTACTTTAAAGCCACAAAGATTGGGCTTGATGATCCCAAAGGACCAGTAAGTAATAACACTACTGATATGTAGTCGAGGTGACTTTTTACGGCCGTCACACAGCACTAAAACCACGATATTGTGAATGTCAATAAATACTGAAAAGGGGATCCATCAAGTTGTTTTTGCAAGATCAGTAAACCGGCATAGACATGCCTTTCTAGTGTAGGCGATGCATTTAAAATGTATTACACAATATGACTAACGGAAACATAATATAACATAATGGGCTGAGAATAAATGCAATAATAAGCTATATTTGTCAATATATAATAATAATAATATAGAAATCATATTAACATAATATAATATTTTAACATATAACATGTTTTATGGGTTAACTGTCTCTAAAGTTTGGGGTATTTACAACTATATACAGTATTATAGTATAACATCAAAATCTTGCAAATTTCCTTTTCAGATAATTTACCATTTACAAAATTATGAATTTAAAACTAAAATTATATTTTGAATACATTTACATTGGTAAAAGTGCGCCTAGATTATGAATAAATGCAAGTAATGAATATATAGGACCATAGAGAGCTGGTCCAGAGATTGTTATGGAAATGTTATGTCATTTGTATGGAGATTTTACAGTCTTGAAACTTGGACACTCAGATATGTGTGTGGTTTTGCAAAGAAAACAAAGAAAAAAAATAGTTGAAATATTTTAGCAATAAACCACAAAACACAGAAACAAACACGCAAACAGACAAACAAGAAGGAAAAAGCCTTATGTGGACATAACATAAAAACAATTACAAGGTGTTATTATTTTTCCTCAACGAACAATATTCCTGCAGAAAACTGGAACAAAAATGCAAACTTCCTATAAACGATAATGTGTCTATAGGAGCACAATACTTTTATAGGCTACTAGAACTATAATGAAATGTAAAAGACCATCAGCATCCAGAAAATATGATTTACCAATAATTAAGTTTTCTGTGTTATAAATTAGTTTACCTGGTTTGATACACCGGATCCTCGGTGCATATCTGGCTGCGACTGGGTATCAGACTGGATATCAGACTGAGTATCAGACTGGATATCATCAGGGTCTTTCTCGTCCTTTATACTTTTGGCTGAACTATTGTATGAACGAGAGTACATCTTATATAAAGGTTACACACGACTAAAAACACATATACGTAATAAGTATTTGACGACAAATACATACATTTAAATTGCAAATATCAGAAACTGCATATTTGTTACTAAAATATGAATTCATGCTAATAGTTATACATTGTTTGAGCTCATTGTTCATTTGAATCAAAACAAATAGTCAGACAGAACATGACAAAACACCATGAAAGTTGTATCCTGGGAAAAGAATATATAAACCAGTATTAAGTGCCGAAAGAAACATTCTCATAGTTAAATGAGAAAAAGCAGATCAAGTATTTCCATATGTTTACAAATAAAGTTTCACAAAAAGTTAAAATTACGCTTACAAAGGAGTAATTATCAGATCTTACCTTCTTATTCCTTGTTTTCCACGTTTCAAACATCTGCGGCAGACACACACAAGAACAATACCAAAGACAACTATGAGACCACCGCCAGATCCCACGGTTACAGCCAGTATGAAGGTCATATTTACCGTTGAATCTGCACAGCGTGGACCAAAATACACATAATACGACGAGGTTTTACATCTGTAATAATTATTTCAAATATGCATCTTCAAATGATTAGCTCTTCAAACGCTATGACAAAAATGCTATTTTAACTTTAATACTATAACTCGTAAATTTATATATGAAACGAACAGACACTATAATTCAGGCTGAGGTAAATACATTGTCAGTGTAAATTATTTCATATATTGAGGTAAGAAAGTTTAGCAAGTTTTTTAGATGAAATACAAGATATACTGACATTTTGGGACTTTACGGGCTTGACCTCTACGTTCATTCATTCGTTACGTCATTAAGATGTTCGACTCCCACAGTTTTATTTTTAGAGTAGGGTCGCGGTGACCCATTTGGAAAGCAGGTTAGACTCTGAATTCGAAGATCACGGGCTTGAGTCTGACTGGCGGCACTGGGTTACTTTGGTGTGTCCTTATGCATGACACGTCCATCTATTTGGGACATTATCCGGTCGTTTTAGTGTATCTGATTATATCCTCCGAGTACGTTAAAGAACCACAATACTATGTTAGATAGGAAGGACTGTGTATGTTTCTCTTTTCTTTGGGCGGATCGAAATAACTTGAACAATGTGTTGATAAGCCTTTAAAAAACTATTCAATTCAATTATCTTTAGAGTACGAACAGATAAAGAACATATCAAAATTGTTATATCACATATGTATTTAACAAAATCACAGTCAAATTGTAAAGCTAGCACACACAACAACAATATCACAGTACCAACTACAATACAATAACCAGTCGCACTGTGCGTACAATATGAAACAACAAATGTTTCAATTAAGGAATAACGTGCGATTAAAACTCATTGTAAATGTTTCATTATTGGAGTGTTTTGGTAGAAAAGAACAACACTTAATTCAAAATAGGATTTATACAAATTAATATTTAATGTGTTTTCGTATGGTTCGTAGAGAAAATGAAATTGAAGCATTGATATATGCACTTGGAATGTAGCTTTAGGATAACGTCGAATGAGAATGACAAACGTGGTTTCATAACATTGAGTCGGCATAACATTTCCTGCTCCATGCGTTTGTATAAAAGACAATTTCTTGAGGAAAATGAAATATACTCGGTAAAAAATGTTTTGCACCAGGGTATATAAAGTCATATAAAAATAAAACTAGTGGGCAGAATTTAAGTATCTTTTTTTAGTAACCAAGGTCTACCCTACCCGGTTAATTTGGTACCAGAAACATTTAATTCTAAACAATATTTTATTTTAAAAAAATATCGCGAACACACAAAGTGTCTGTAAAAAATGTTGCAAAGTCCATTAAAAGTAACAGTTACGGACACATTCGAGTAACCAATAAAAAGAGCATTACTTTTTCGCAAACTTTCATTGTAAACGATAATTATTGTTGATTGTTGATCTATTGTGAATTATCAACTGAGATAATAAGGGTTATGGTCGAATGTCAAGGTTCAGCGATCATTGTACGGGTTCGAACACTGCCATCGTCCAAAACTTTTTTTACAGACTATAAAAGCTTCATGTATTTAATAAACTTGGCATAGTAAATTCGGATGACCTCCACTAATACATTGGTTTCATACAATTGTGTAGGCATATAATTGCATGTTTCATGTATTTGTTTAAAATATAATATAGGGCTTCTGCTTATGAACTCTAAAAAGGTTTCTGGAGGTTTAAACCAGGTTCTATGGTGCACCAAACCACACAATTACCCTACTCTCATCGAAATAAAAGGAACAGTGCAAATAAAGATATCCCCACCAGGTTATATTCTCTAACAATCGAGGAAGCATTAACAGGTTATATAAATATAACACATACATGATCAAGCAAGACATAACCAACTTGCTTTACCTCATTTGTTGCTGAACAGTATAACAATTCACAAAATCAATAAATAAAATAAAATTTCATGATGTATAAAACTGTTCCCACTAGCAAGAAAAGACATTATAAGGTATGACAATCCATTCATTAATGGACCATTCACAGAAGCAAGCTCCATTGATGATATAATTACGTAGCATAAAGGCAACCCTGTATGTATGATATAGTATTACTTCTCATGAACAGACTCAATAAAACCGAGACTGGCGCTTTATTCTCTTAATTATGTGTGTTGCTCCCAAGGGATCACCTTTATCAGTATGTATTATAGACATTGCAAGGCAACATAACTGTCTGCAAACTGCAAAAAAAGTCTATGAATTCTGTAATGATATAGTTTCAAAATAAAGAAGGAGACATGCAACCTACCTAACTGAAATAATCTCATCGACGTTAAAGTAGACTGACATATTCACAGTAACAAAACGGTAAATCGACTCCTGCTTACTATAGACTCATCGAATTGTGATGAAGCTATACACATTAAGCATGCTCAATATATGCAGTCATTTTGCGCAGTGCATGTTGAAAGTAATGCTTTATCAGAACTATTTGCAAGGGCAAGATGGAAACCATATATGCATGATGTAGACATATTCCCGGTGTCATGATGTATCACAGAAGCTTTCGTAGATACAGTCCCAGTAGCTAATATTATAGGTTATTGAATTTGTATGGCTAAATATTACTTGGAACGAGTTGGTTTTGCAAAGGACGACGAGCTTGCGAGTCGTCTTGCGCCAAAACAACGAGTTCCATGTAATATTTAGTCATACAAATTCAATAACCTTTTTATTGTATACTTTCATATTGTTTTCGATCAATGTTAATTGTATGACTATTACTTTTCATTGTATTTGTGTTATTATTATAGCTTTTGATGGAATTCCTATCTTGTCATTCAGTTTCATTGTGTGTGGATGATTATTTTGCGCGAAAACGACGTCGACGTCGGATGACGTCATTAAAAACATCAAGCGATTTTCTTAAGTTTGTTTATCATTCAATAACGTTTAAAACAGTGGGTGAGTGACCATTTCAATTATTTTATCAATTTCTGCCATAAAAGGTTGAAAAAAGACACGTATTTTTGTGTTGACGCTGTAAGAAGGATTCCGTAATTTTATTTGAAAGTAGTTCCTTATTTCTATTTCGCGGCTCTTAGCAAGCACGAAAAAAAGTTCCGGTGCAATATCAATGTTTGCAGTATCGTAGAATATTGCACACTTAGCTCAACGCAAACTAAACGGGACGATATGAAAGTATACAATAATTATTTATGATGAGTAGTACCTACCTTATCAATGAAATATCGTACAATCAATCCTAGAAGCAACAAAACAATCGTGTGTGCATGAGAAAAGAAAGCATCTTCTGAAGCAAATAAGAAAGAACTACGAACATGTTAACGTGTTATATTGTATGCCTCATACATTATAGGGTAACACAATTTCAAGCAACACGAGGACACACCTACCTGCATGCTATTGCCCCACTGATGATGTTGTTAAAACATTCACCGTATTCTCCACAGTAGTTTCCATCGTTACATTTGTGTTTACAAATCCATGCATTAGGATTAGGATCATTGCAGATAAAATCAGTCCATGTAGAACATGACACATTTTGAAGGAAGCTACATGGTTGTGTTGAAACTGTTTCTGAAAAAAAGCATTTTCCGTGTTGGACATATATCAGCTTAGTAGAAACAAAGCAATACCTACTATTAGCTTTTCGATAAAACACCATGTATTAACAATGTTATAAGACAATTAACCAGTGACTGCATATACAGTTTGGCATTGCAACACTATTTATTATAATGTTATTGAATATAACTAATGAATAAACAATACTAGATTATACACTAAGCTGTGTTTGGTTAGTAATATGAAACAAACAAATTACAAAATTAATTTCAGAAACATGGCAACTATGTAAATGATTATAAATATCAATTTGGATTAACTACAATATGATCATAATACATTTCACCAAAACAACATTTTAAACCATACTGTAAACTACAATTGCGATATCGGTCCGTCTACATAGAATTTAAACGATGTTACATGATACGTACCGTTTAGTTTGTCTAGTTCGTAGTTCAGCGAGGAAATATTGAGAGAACCCAAGGGAAAATATATGTTTAGATTTTCAACATTTGTCTTCATCTTCTGCAGTACTGATGTCATCTGTTGTACTGATGTCACGTTAAACTGTATTCCATAAGTGGATTCAACATGGGCTATTATGCTACCGGGTCTACATATATAAACAAAACATCGTGTATCGTTGATAGGCAATGAGAGCTTCCTAAACATAACATTCCAATATTGTGACAAAACCACGTATTTTAATTGGTTTAAAGGAACACATGGAAATCTTGATTTTTTAGCTTGTATTGGTTTAAAGGAACACATGGCAATCTTGATTTTTTAAAAACTCATGGCGTACCGTTATTTTTCTACATAATTGCCTTTGTTCAATTATTAATATTAGTTATAAGAATATCTGAAAGATATTTTCTTTTGCATAGTACTAACTGTTTATTATAATATTACAATAATATATCTAAAATTAAAAACTGAAAACTCGAATGGTATTTAAATATATGCAAGCAGTTTTCAAGTCATAATGATACTGGATTAACCAATCAAGATGCGAATTTAAATCTTAACTTCAAGATTACCGTGTGTCCCTTTAAATAATCCAAAATATTCTATCAACCATATACGATATTTAGTCTCAACAACATCGTGCAGTTTTTCAAATTATTATCGAAACGGGTTTATATACTACTCATTTACATATTATAATTAATATTGATGAATTCACCTCTAATGCAAAATTAAAATAAAAGACCTTGAATAAAACGACACTTTTCGATACAATTTATCCTCGCTTAAAAATGATTAAACAAGTAAACCGTAATATATTCTAAGAAATATGTATATACATATTATGCAGTCAGAATATTGTTTCACCAAACTTGTACACCTATTTCTACTACATCGTGTTGTCAACATGACCTTTAACTTTAGAAATACAGTTATAAGAAAGTTTAGGTATATTAAACGGTTGTAAAAACTCATCTTTTCAGTTGTCAGTTCTTGTACATAATACTATAATTTCGAAATATTTAATAAACAATCATCCATTTTAGTTTCGAAAAGTATGTGTGAATTGGAATCAACATCCAGATTGCTCGTCACAAAGGTTAAGTGCTTGTTGACAATCTGTACATAGAGCGCAGAACGGTCAACAGTCACGTGTAGAGTTGGTCAACCAAAAAGAACATTTAAATCCGGATAATTGTTTATCAAAATAGGAAAAAGGTGCATGACAGGTTCATACACACACACACGAGACATATTGAAACAAAAACATAAAAGTCATTTTGAAATGTCAAAATTACACTGTTTCAGTATTAGTTTATAGCTATTACTAAAACGATTCTTTGCCAGAATATGTTTGTGATAATTAGCTAGCTCATCATTAAGTGTACTTACTTATATTCCCCAACTAAATACTCTGTACACCCGGTATCATTAAGAATATTTTCCAACATCTGTAAATAAAAACATTTGCAGGATTTAGTCTGAGTTATAAAAATACAGATGATTAATGTAAAAATGAAACAGAATAATTACAATTAGATAAGCAAGTCGAACAGGAAATTTAGCATTCACAGAACGCAGTTAACGAGTTCCTTTAGACATGTTAGATATATTTAAAAATACATCATCGCGCACCATTTATCATAAAATAGCAATATATGCTATCCATATATAAAATGGTTTATGAGATCTAAATCATTTTTACCACAAAGTCGTTCACAGTATTTGCATTCAAGCTACGATCAACGATTAACACAGAATGGTGTTACAAGCCTACCTGTCTAATCGTTTTCTATAATTACACAGCCTTCCCATTAGTTTATCAATTACCTCATAGAAGCTTGAGTTAAAGTCTGCCTTAACGGTTTCATTTTTAAGCGCGTTGATATCTGCATCTTCTATTTTCACTTCAAATTGTAAGACGTATTTTGCTCTTTCTACAACAAAAATAAAAACATATCATACGTGTCATACATGGAATACTCTGAAGGCTGACTTCAACATTTGCAATATTGCAATACTTGTTGTACTTATTGCGTTCGGAGATTTCCAAATTTCTTCTTTCATACAATTTCAAAACTAAGAAAATAGCACAGGTACATGATGGTCATACATTGCACTCTCAATTGTCAAATATAATAGTTTATATGTATCAGTCTACATGAATATGAATCCCCTTTGTGGGGTCATTTTTATCCAGTGAATTCAAGTGACAGTCTATTGAAAAAATAATGTTTTTGAAAAATATCAAGCCAAAACAATAAACTATTCGTATATCTCAATTAAACGTGGAATACATATAACTTAGATTTAAAATACATTTAAAATAATCACCTAAATTTGGCATTTCAGAAGGATACACAGTAGGTACAATCGACAAAGTCGTTGTCAGTTGTGTTGTTGTACTCTCTGAAGTCAGGTTTAAAGTCGACGGTGTACTTATATAGTCACATGTGCAATTATTTGGGGCTGGTGGTGGTTCAGTTGATATTGCTGTTGCTTCTGTTGATGAGGCTGTTGGTTCAGTCGTCGCTGCTGTTGTTGGTCCACTCGGCGCTATTCTTAGTTTAATCAGCGCTGCTGTTGGTTCTGTCGGCGCTGTTGTTTGTTCAGTCGGCGTTGTTGTTTCATTTGGTGCTGTTGTTTGTTCAGTCGGCGCTGTTGTTGGTTCAATCGGCGCTGTTTTTGGTTCTGTCGGCGTTGTTGTTTCTTCAGTCGGTGCTGTTGTTGTTTCTGTCGGCGCTGTTGTTGGTTCATTCGGCGTTGTCGTTTTTTCAATCGCAGCTGTTGTTGTTCCAGTCGGTACTGTTGTTGATTCAGTCGGTGCTGTTGTTGATTCAGTCTGCGCTGATGTTGTTTCAATCGGAGCTGTTGTTGTTTCTGTCGGCGCTGTTATTGCTTCTGTCGTCGTTGATGATTGTTCAATCGGAGCTGTTTGTTCAGTCGGCGCTGTTGTTGGTTCTATCGGCTCTGCTGTTGGTTCTGTCGGCACTGATGTTTGTTCAGTCGGCGCTGTTGATTCATTCGGTGCTGTTGTTTGTTCAGTCGGCGCTGTTGTTGGTTCAATCGGCGCTGTTGTTGGTTCTGTCGGCGTTGTTGTTTCTTCAGTCGGTGCTGTTGTTGTTTCTGTCGGCGATGTTGTTGGTTCATTCGGCGTTGTCGTTTCTTCAGTCGGTGCTGTTGTTGTTTCAGTCGGTGCTATTGTTGTTTCTGTCGAAGCTGTTGTTTGTTCAGTCGGCGTTGTTGTTTTTTCAATCGGTGTTATTGTTGTTTCAGTCGGCGCTGTTGTTGATTCATTCGGTGCTGTTGTTGTTTCAGTCAACGCTGTTGTTGGTTCAATCGGCGCTGTTGTTGGTTCTGTCGACGTTGTTGTTTCTTCAGTCTGTGTTGTTGTTGTTTCTGTCGGTGCTGTTGTTGGTTCAGTCGGTGCAATTGTTGTTTCTGTCGAATCTGTTGTTTGTTCAGTCGGCGTTGTTGTTTTTTCAATCGGTACTGTTGTTGTTCCAGTCGCTACTGTTGTTGATTCAGTCGGTGGTGTTGTTGTTTCACTCGGTGCTATTGTTGTTTCTGTCGAAGCTGTTGTTTGTTCAGTCGGCGTTGTTGTTTTTTCAATCGGTGCTGTTGTTTCAATCGGAGCTGTTTTTGTTTCTGTCGGCGCTGTTATTGCTTCTGTCGGCGTTGATGATTGTTCAATCGGAGCCGTTTGTTCAGTCGGCGCTGTTGTTGGTTCAGTCGGCTCTGCTGTTGGTTCTGTCGGCGCTGATGTTTGTTCAGTCGGCGCTGTTGATTCATTCGGTGCTGTTGTTTGTTCAGTCGGCGCTGTTGTTGGTTCAATCGGCGCTGTTGTTGGTTCTGTCGGCGTTGTTGTTTCTTCAGTCGGTGCTGTTGTTGTTTCTGTCGGCGATGTTGTTGGTTCATTCGGCGTTGTCGTTTCTTCAGTCGGTGCTGTTGTTGTTTCAGTCGGTGCTATTGTTGTTTCTGTCGAAGCTGTTGTTTGTTCAGTCGGCATTGTTGTTTTTTCAATCGGTGTTATTGTTGTTTCAGTCGGCGCTGTTGTTGATTCATTCGGTGCTGTTGTTGTTTCAGTCAACGCTGTTGTTGGTTCAATCGGCGCTGTTGTTGGTTCTGTCGACGTTGTTGTTTCTTCAGTCTGTGTTGTTGTTGTTTCTGTCGGCGCTGTTGTTGGTTCAGTCGGTGCAATTGTTGTTTCTGTCGAATCTGTTGTTTGTTCAGTCGGCGTTGTTGTTTTTTCAATCGGTACTGTTGTTGTTCCAGTCGTTACTGTTGTTGATTCAGTCGGTGGTGTTGTTGTTTCACTCGGTGCTATTGTTGTTTCTGTCGAAGCTGTTGTTTGTTCAGTCGGCGTTGTTGTTTTTTCAATCGGTGCTGTTGTTGTTCCAGTCGGTACTGTTGTTGATTCAGTCGGTGCTGTTGTTGATTCAGTCGGCGCTGTTGTTGATTCAGTCTGCGCTGATGTTGTTTCAATCGGAGCTGTTGTTGTTTCTGTCGGCGCTGTTATTGCTTCTGTCGGCGTTGATGATTGTTCAATCGGAGCTGTTTGTTCAGTCGGCGCTGTTGTTGGTTCTGTCGGCTCTGCTGTTGGTTCTGTCGGCGCTGATGTTTGTTCAGTCGGCGCTTGTTGATTCATTCGGTGCTGTTGTTTGTTCAGTCGGCGCTGTTGTTGGTTCAATCGGCGCTGTTGTTGGTTCTGTCGGCGTTGTTGTTTCTTCAGTCGTTGCTGTTGTTGTTTCTGTCGGCGATGTTGTTGGTTCATTCGGCGTTGTCGTTTCTTCAGTCGGTGCTGTTGTTGTTTCAGTCGGTGCTATTGTTGTTTCTGTCGAAGCTGTTGTTTGTTCAGTCGGCGTTGTTGTTTTTTCAATCGGTGTTATTGTTGTTTCAGTCGGCGCTGTTGTTGATTCATTCGGTGCTGTTGTTGTTTCAGTCAACGCTGTTGTTGGTTCAATCGGCGCTGTTGTTGGTTCTGTCGACGTTGTTGTTTCTTCAGTCTGTGTTGTTGTTGTTTCTGTCGGCGCTGTTGTTGGTTCAGTCGGTGCAGTTGTTGTTTCTGTCGAATCTGTTGTTTGTTCAGTCGGCGTTGTTGTTTTTTCAATCGGTACTGTTGTTGTTCCAGTCGTTACTGTTGTTGATTCAGTCGGTGGTGTTGTTGTTTCACTCGGTGCTATTGTTGTTTCTGTCGAAGCTGTTGTTTGTTCAGTCAACGCTGTTGTTGGTTCAATCGGCGCTGTTGTTGGTTCTGTCGACGTTGTTGTTTCTTCAGTCTGTGTTGTTGTTGTTTCTGTCGGCGCTGTTGTTGGTTCAGTCGGTGCAATTGTTGTTTCTGTCGAATCTGTTGTTTGTTCAGTCGGCGTTGTTGTTTTTTCAATCGGTACTGTTGTTGTTCCAGTCGCTACTGTTGTTGATTCAGTCGGTGGTGTTGTTGTTTCACTCAGTGCTATTGTTGTTTCTGTCGAAGCTGTTGTTTGTTCAGTCGGCGTTGTTGTTTTTTCAATCGGTTCTGTTGTTTCAATCGGAGCTGTTTTTGTTTCTGTCGGCGCTGTTATTGTTTCTGTCGGCGTTGATGATTGTTCAATCGGAGCTGTTTGTTCAGTCGGCGCTGTTGTTGGTTCTGTCGGCTCTGCTGTTGGTTCTTTCGGCGCTGATGTTTGTTCAGTCGGCGCTGTTGATTCATTCGGTGCTGTTGTTTGTTCAGTCGGCGCTGTTGTTGGTTCAATCAACGCTGTTGTTGGTTCTGTCGGCGTTGTTGTTTCTTCAGTCGGTGCTGTTGTTGTTTCTGTCGGCGATGTTGTTGGTTCATTCGGCGTTGTCGTTTCTTCAGTCGGTGCTGTTGTTGTTTCAGTCGGTGCTGTTGTTGTTTCTGTCGAAGCTGTTGTTTGTTCAGTCGGCGATGTTGTTTTTTCAATCGGTGTTATTGTTGTTTCAGTCGGCGCTGTTGTTGATTCATTCGGTGCTGTTGTTGTTTCAGTCAACGCTGTTGTTGGTTCAATCGGCGCTGTTGTTGGTTCTGTCGACGTTGTTGTTTCTTCAGTCTGTGTTGTTGTTGTTTCTGTCGGCGCTGTTGTTGGTTCAGTCGGTACAATTGTTGTTTCTGTCGAATCTGTTGTTTGTTCAGTCGGCGTTGTTGTTTTTTCAATCGGCGCTGTTGTTGTTCCAGTCGCTACTGTTGTTGATTCAGTCGGTGGTGTTGTTGTTTCACTCGGTGCTATTGTTGTTTCTGTCGAAGCTGTTGTTTGTTCAGTCGGCGTTGTTGTTTTTTCAATCGGTGCTGTTGTTTCAATCGGAGCTGTTTTTGTTTCTGTCGGCGCTGTTATTGCTTCTGTCGGCGTTGATGATTGTTCAATCGGAGCTGTTTGTTCAGTCGGCGCTGTTGTTGGTTCAGTCGGCGCTGTTGTTAGTTCAGTCGGCGCTGTTGAGTCGGTTCGCTCTGATGTTGATGCAACTGGTGTCGGCTCTGCTGTTGGTTCTGTCGGCGCTGATGTTTGTTCAGTCGGCGCTGTTGATTCATTCGGTGCTGTTGTTTGTTCAGTCGGCGCTGTTGTTGGTTCAATCGGCGCTGTTGTTGGTTCTGTCGGCGTTGTTGTTTCTTCAGTCGGTGCTGTTGTTGTTTCTGTCGGCAATGTTGTTGGTTCATTCGGCGTTGTCGTTTCTTCAGTCGGTGCTGTTGTTGTTTCAGTCGGCGCTGTTGTTGTTCCAGTCGCTACTGTTGTTGATTCAGTCGGTGGTGTTGTTGTTTCACTCGGTGCTATTGTTGTTTCTGTCGAAGCTGTTGTTTGTTCAGTCGGCGTTGTTGTTTTTTCAATCGGTGCTGTTGTTTCAATCGGAGCTGTTTTTGTTTCTGTCGGCGCTGTTATTGCTTCTGTCGGCGTTGATGATTGTTCAATCGGAGCTGTTTGTTCAGTCGGCGCTGTTGTTGGTTCAGTCGGCGCTGTTGTTAGTTCAGTCGGCGCTGTTGAGTCGGTTCGCTCTGATGTTGATGCAACTGGACTCGGCTCTGCTGTTGGTTCTGTCGGCGCTGATGTTTGTTCAGTCGGCGCTGTTGATTCATTCGGTGCTGTTGTTTGTTCAGTCGGCGCTGTTGTTGGTTCAATCGGCGCTGTTGTTGGTTCTGTCGGCGTTGTTGTTTCTTCAGTCGGTGCTGTTGTTGTTTCTGTCGGCAATGTTGTTGGTTCATTCGGCGTTGTCGTTTCTTCAGTCGGTGCTGTTGTTGTTTCAGTCGGTGCTATTGTTGTTTCTGTCGAAGCTGTTGTTTGTTCAGTCGGCGTTGTTGTTTTTTCAATCGGTGTTATTGTTGTTTCAGTCGGCGCTGTTGTTGATTCATTCGGTGCTGTTGTTGTTTCAGTCAACGCTGTTGTTGGTTCTGTCGACGTTGTTGTTTCTTCAGTCTGTGTTGTTGTTGTTTCTGTCGGCGCTGTTGTTGGTTCAGTCGGTGCAATTGTTGTTTCTGTCGAATCTGTTGTTTGTTCAGTCGGCGTTGTTGTTTTTTCAATCGGTACTGTTGTTGTTCCAGTCGCTACTGTTGTTGATTCAGTCGGTGGTGTTGTTGTTTTACTCGGTGCTATTGTTGTTTCTGTCGAAGCTGTTGTTTGTTCAGTCGGCGTTGTTGTTTTTTCAATCGGTGCTGTTGTTTCAATCGGAGCTGTTTTTGTTTCTGTCGGCGCTGTTATTGCTTCTGTCGGCGTTGATGATTGTTCAATCGGAGCTGTTTGTTCAGTCGGCGCTGTTGTTGGTTCTGTCGGCTCTGCTGTTGGTTCTGTCGGCGCTGATGTTTGTTCAGTCGGCGCTGTTGATTCATTCGGTGCTGTTGTTTGTTCAGTCGGCGTTGTTGTTGGTTCAATCGGCGCTGTTGTTGGTTCTGTCGGCGTTGTTGTTTCTTCAGTCGGTGCTGTTGTTGTTTCTGTCGGCGATGTTGTTGGTTCATTCGGCGTTGTCGTTTCTTCAGTCGGTGCTGTTGTTGTTTCAGTCGGTGCTATTGTTGTTTCTGTCGAAGCTGTTGTTTGTTCAGTCGGCGTTGTTGTTTTTTCAATCGGTGTTATTGTTGTTTCAGTCGGCGCTGTTGTTGATTCATTCGGTGCTGTTGTTGTTTCATTCAACGCTGTTGTTGGTTCAATCGGCGCTGTTGTTGGTTCTGTCGACGTTGTTGTTTCTTCAGTCTGTGTTGTTGTTGTTTCTGTCGGCGCTGTTGTTGGTTCAGTCGGTGCAATTGTTGTTTCTGTCGAATCTGTTGTTTGTTCAGTCGGCGTTGTTGTTTTTTCAATCGGTACTGTTGTTGTTCCAGTCGCTACTGTTGTTGATTCAGTCGGTGGTGTTGTAGTTTCACTCGGTGCTATTGTTGTTTCTGTCGAAGCTGTTGTTTGTTCAGTCGGCGTTGTTGTTTTTTCAATCGGTGCTGTTGTTTCAATCGGAGCTGTTTTTGTTTCTGTCGGCGCTGTTATTGCTTCTGTCGGCGTTGATGATTGTTCAATCGGAGCTGTTTGTTCAGTCGGCGCTGTTGTTGGTTCAGTCGGCGCTGTTGTTAGTTCAGTCGGCGCTGTTGAGTCGGTTCGCTCTGATGTTGATGCAACTGGTGTTGCTGTTGGTTTAGTTGGCTGTGTGGTTGACATTGCGCTAGAGTGGTCCGATACGCTTATGCTAGCATCTGGTGTGGAAGGTATACGTTCACTAGTAGTGGTCCGTAATGAACTAGACGTATCAGTTTTTGATAAACAATAGTCCTCGCATGTGATATAACGTGTCGTGTCTGTCGATCTACATGTCAATATAAGACTCAGACAACTGAGCAGATGCAGGTACGATACTTCAGCCATTTGTATTTACACTTGTAAAGCAACTTGAATCCTAAAATACAGTATAATTTAACATTAAAATAAAATTGTTATGAGTTTTCAAAATTCTGCTTCTATAATATACTACGAGAATTATTCTGTATAACTTCATTTAAATAAGAAGAATTGACAGTACTGTATGATTATGGTCTTCTGTTTAACACGCGTAAATTCAGATTATAAAAAATACCTTTACGTTCGCGAACTGATTGTTACGAATCATCAGTACATAATACACACTTGTAAAGTATACTGTTTAATATTGTGCTACTGACCTGCAAACGCATATTTGTTATACTGAAAGAACGTGGCATATTTTAAGTTGAATAATTGTTTCTTTCTTTAATTTTCTGGGGTTCCATAGCATAGTGTGGGTATATATATATATAGGAGAAACATCTGCGAACAACTAAGGACAGACAACCTTCGGACGATCTAAGGCAGGACGCCTAGCTATGATGAGAGACACAGAAATCAAACGTATGCATTCACTTCCTAAAAAGGATAGCTGCAACACACACTGATATACTGTATCTCTAAATAATAACACACTTGTCTGGAAGAACAATTAACATATACATGCATACATACATAGCTTATATGAGTGGGATTACATTTAAGGACTCAACCACACACACGCTATATTGAGTTACACTGAAAGGTGCCGAATCACTAGGATACTATGAATTCAGTAAAATAATTATATTAAAAGGAGATAATTTGAACTCACTACGGCAACTTTCGAAATTTGGGATCTAGGGTCAAACCCGGTTCGGACACCTTCGTATTCAGTCACTTGTTTTGACACATATCTGTGCGCCGAAATCTTTATGAAATAATTGCGAAATGAAGGGTCATACGTTGATCTTTTACAAATGAAACCAGAATTAATCATTCCATTTAACACTTATTAAACCATTTATATGCTTTTGTCATCACATCTCTGGTACAGCCGGCCTCTTACTGGTACATTCGGACACCCATGGTGGTATATTCGGACATCTGCGAAAGTTCGTAAAAGGGTTTAAAAAAAACTATAAAAAGGTAAAAGACGGTATGGAGCCATACACAACTACTAACTAAGTACATTATATGCATACGTATATATATATATATGGGAAAAAAACATTTCTACAGTGCTATGACTTGAATAACCCAAGCGCTTTCGGCTTACGCCTTCATCAGGGGTAGGACAGACACGTAACGAAAAAATACGAAACAAATAAAAATAAATAAAATACACTGTATTTATTTTTATGGATTATTCAAGTTATAGCACGGTAGAAATGTCTTTCCCCGTATATAAGATTAGTTTAACATTTTCATATCCCCTCGGATCCAGTGCTTTTTAAAAGGTAGTTTGTAGATGTATTTTAAAGAGCCTGACACAGATTTGCACAGATTTCAGTTACATAGGATAATATTAAAAAACGTCTGTGAAACAACAAAAACTAGAGGTCCAATAGTGTGCATTAGGCATACAAATAAGCGTAAATGTCAAACAGGAAGAGCATCATTCATCAAACACAGTCAACCAAAAGCAGATATAAAAATCGAACAGGAAAATTAGCATTCACGGACGATAGTCATCACAAACACACACAGAAACAAAGCTTTAAGTATAAATAAAAGGCAAAAAAGACATCACAAACACAAAAGGGTTGACAATAGGGCTACAGTCTTGGTACGGTCAGTGGCCAAATAAAAGGGGGCCGCTGGGTGTTTAAACCAGGTTCTAGGCTGCATCAAACCTCACTCTTACCATATTGTCATCCAAATAAACGTGACAGTGCAAATAACTATATTCCCGCCAGGTTATATTCTCTAACACATACATGAAATCATGTATATATCATGTAAGAAAACAGCATAGAAAGTCACAAAGTAAGTTTTCAGTAACTTGGCAGAAGCCAGAGCAGAGCAACAAGAGAATAAACCGTTAAGGACAAGATTAAAGAAAACCATCAAACGCTACCGTCCTCAAGAATTTAGGCAGACGTCACCATAGGGTCCACAATCTGTCAGGTCATCACACAATCAAAGAGGAAAGTATAGTGGCGAACTGTAATTGGGTCCACCAGTAAACAAGCAGTGCGTTGCAAAATGATAGGGTCATAACCTCTTTTGATAAACTTTCTAACAAAGTTAACAAAGATTGTATGAAGGTGATTATGACCAAGTAGCTTACAAAGTTTGTTAATCACATCACCATAGAAATCAGGTTGTGATAGTTTTTGTCGCAGAAGAGATCATAAATTACTTTTATATTTTAAAAGTAGATCAGGGTAACGATAATACAATTTTGCAAAGTTTTTTCGACACAAAAACACGCATTCAAAACAACATAACATTACAAGGAAAAACAGAAGAAAAGTATGTGGCACCACAAACAAGCAAATAGTTGACACTATGGGTACTGCCTTGGAACGGTCAGCGGCAAAGTGGCCGCAGGGGGTTTAAACCGGTTCTAGGGTGCACAAATAAATATTGAAAAGGGGATTCCTTGGAAGCAACAAACACAACCAAGAGAGAAAAGTATAAGACTCGGTTTTATTGAGTTTGTTCAACACCTATCACGCCACTGGCACTGGCTTAAGCGGCATTCTACCTTAAAGCCACACAAAATGGGATTGATGATCCCAAAGTAACAGTAAGTAATAACACAATTGACTTGTAGCCGTGGAGACGTTCTAAAATCGCCGCACAGCGTTACACAAACGTCAGTGTGAATATCAATCAATCCAATAAAGTGGATCCGATTTAAACAATAAACACAAATAAGAGAGAACATTTGAAATAGTTGACTCTGTTCATGAGAAGTAATATAACGTGCAACACTTCTCACGCCGCCTATCTCTGGCTTAAGCGGTATTCTTCTTTAAAACCACATAGATTAGGCTTTGATAGGACCCTATATATCATTTTGAAGTAGAATACCGCTTAAGCCGGTGCTAGTGGGCGTGAGAATTGTTGCTTCTTTCATTACTTCTCATGAACAGACTCAATAAAACCGAGTCTGCTGCTTTATTCTCTTAATTGTGTTTGTTGCTCTCAAAGGATCACCTTTATCAGTATTTATTGATAATCAAAAGGACCAGCTAGTAATAACACTACTGATTTGTAGTCTGGGCGCACTTTTCGGCAATCGCTACTAAAAAGGGATCCTTTAGAAGCAACAAACACACACATAGAAAAGTAGCAACTCAGATTTAATGCGTCTGTTCATGAGAGATAATATACGATACAACACCTCTCACGCCCCTAGCACCGGCTTAATCGGTATTCTAATTTAAAGCCACACAGATTGGCCCTGATGATTTCAAACGACCAGTAAGTTAAAATCATACTGATGTGGATTCAGGGTGACGTTTTACAGCCACCACACAGCACTAACTAACAAACGTTAACGTGAATGTCAATAAATACTGAAAAGGGGACTGGCGATTCCAAAGGACCAGTAAGTAATAACACTACTGGTTTGTAGTCGTTTGTCCAGATTAAAAGCATTGAGTTAAACGTAAGTTATCTGATATGGTTAAATATGTTCAGTAATGTACAGAAGTTTAAATTACACAAACATATGAAAAGAAATCTAAAACATTTACACTCAAATTATCAACATGGCATTGTATATATTTCTTAGAATTCCACCAGTTCATTTATTATTTGGTAAAACAAATTTCTTAATGCATTTATTTTTCAAAATATTAAAAACAACTCTGTCATCGTAGTCGGACAGCTTTGTTAACTCCGTAAAGTGGCGTAAAATATCAACAAACTTGCAAATAAGTTATCGAAGTATGAGAAATTCATATATGATGCGATTTAAACAATGGAATTATGTAAGAAATATCATGTTGGAATGTCGACTTTTTATAAGCTTTATTCCAAAAATCTAAGTATGTATTTAAGATAGTAGATAAATGCAATATAGTAGACATACTATATGCACACACAATAATAGTTTATAAAAAAAAAAACACTTGCCTGAAGTCTCTATAGTTTTAACGACTCCTCGTTTCGTTTGCTTAAACAAATGAATTGTAAAACTTTATTTAACGAAAGTTTAATTTATGATTTTATGTTTATGACGCACCATTTTATTGGTTTTATTTTCGGTATTGCTGTTAGATCATGATCTCAACCTCTTATCAGCATACTAAAACCGAACGCAATAAACCTGATATAAATTATATAATATACCCTTTATCATCGCTAAGCATTAAACATGAACAGGGCGTGCTATAAGCCTTATAGAAGCAAGAAATAAAGTTTGAACAAATGCTCTAACTATTGTATGAATGAGAAAAATACTGTATAATATAACTTAAACTTATTGATACATGTAATACAACAAGTAGATACAAAAATCGAACAGGAAAAGTAGCAGTCAAGGACGACAGTCAACCACAAACACACACAGAAATAAAGAAAAGCTTTAAAGATGAATACAAGGCAACATAAAACATCACAAACACAAAAGGGTTGACAATAGGGCTTCCGCCTTGGAACGGTCAGTGGCAAAATAGGTTGCTAGGGGTTTAAACCAGGTTCTAGGGTGCACCAAACCTCACTCTTAGCCTATTGTCATCCCAATAAACTGGTCAGTGTAAATAAAGATATTTCCGCCAGGTTAAAACCTCTAACACAAAATACCGCATTAATAGGTCATTAACACTAATTAACTAAAAGTTCACCAAAACAACGGTTTACCGATGTTTCCTTCAGGCTTTGGTTGTACATGTTTCTGTAATGCATCGTCAATTACCGTAACTTGTAATTCTATTTGGATTCCGTATAGTGAAATATGAAAACAATGCATTTTCCTTGGTCGCGGTTGCAGCTGTATGCGCGCAAAATTCCGTACCAAACAGCATTACTTCACTTATTGAATTGTCACAAAAAACCTATTTTACCATATTGCTTCTGACAAACATGTATGGGTCCATCAAGGTTTCTCATTTATTAAGTAGAATTACAGACTGTTTAAAGGACCTCCTTCAACGAGTAACACCTTCCAAAAACGTATGGGGTTATATAGGATGGTAGCTATTGATTAAACATTTTTAATTCAAAATAACAGTAGTAATGCTATATAAATACTCATTAATTATTATTATGTTAAACTCATAAATTAATGGTAAATTAATGTTAAGACTAAAGTGTGCATATACTGAATATTTTGCGATAAGTCAATCATCTTTAAAGCATGTTTTCTTAAGTGAATGCATTTCATGTTCATAGTTAAGTATTTAATTCGTCAGCATTTGAACGTATTTACGATCACCCTTATCAGTAGATATTAACATTCCCACTAGCGTTCGTTTAGTACTGTGTGGCTGCTTCCCGTAATAAGTGTTATTTTTACTAGTCTTTTGGGACCAGCAAGTCTAATATAGGTGGCTTTGAAACAGAATACAACTTAAGCCATTGCTACAGGGTGTGAGAGGTGTTGCTTCCTGTATTACCTCTCATGAATAGACTCAATGTCACCGAATCTGCTTCTTTATTGTCATGGTTATGTGTTTTGCTTCCAAATGATCGCCTTACCAGTTTTTATTATCTTTAAATAAAGAATATGAAAGGATATTAAAGGAGAAATTTGGAAATCGACAAACACGATAAATTCAAACAATATTGCAGTCTCGGTTTCATTGTTCATGAACGGTAAGGAGAAATGCTAGCTACCGTTCACGCCCTCTAGAGACAAAAAATGTTTTTTTTTACATGTAATATACTCTTGACTGTGTTTGTTAAGTATTATAGGCGCAGTAATTTAACCCGTTACACATGACATTTAGATGATAAAACTGTCATCGAATACAAGACGCATGCTTTTATAACTTTTATAAGAGAGTTATGATATCATAAATATTTTTAAGCAGAGACATTCACGTGCCAACTCTTGAAATAGGTGCCTATTGTATGCAAAACAAGCACTTGAAATAGAATATTCTGCAATAGTTGTTTTATCGCTATATACTGACACAGAAATATATAGGAATATATAAGGAAAAGAAAGAAAGAAAGGATTAATTAAAAAAAATCAGACTATTATAATTATATAATTTTCTCAATCTATACCTCATAATTCTAACTCATCGTTACATTTTCCATAACTGTTGTATAGTTGTGCTTGAAAGGGGTTTAAAGGTAGAACAAGACCGAGAGGATAGATGAAACATCAATTGCATACGAACTTAATAGATGGTTGGTGTTCATGTCGTTTTTAGCCCATTTTACGCTATACATGTCGATCGACTTGTTTTGTGTTGGAGGCAGACCACCAGTTTTACCTCGGTAGTAATTTTCTTAATACTAAAATAACTTATTATTACTAATGGTAAATTAAAAAACTTAAGTATACCATTTTATTATTTATGTATTAAACCAAAGCACCTCTCTGTGTTTGCAAATGCTTATTTTTGCACTTCATTGGATAGTACGTTGTCCATACTGAAGATCAAAGCTCAAGGTCAAAACATCATCACTCGGCACACGGTAACGTCTTGCTTGGTTCTTATGCTCCTTCTAAGAAAACCAGGCGTTATATATGGAGTGGTTGTAATAGTATGTAACTTATTGCTTGGTGCCTATGCTGCTTCTGAGGAAACCAGGGGTTCTATGAGGAGTTTTGCAATCGTGGATAACTTTCTGCTGGGTTCGTGTGCTCCTTCTGAGGAAACCAGGCGTTTTATAATAAGAGTATGTATAGTGAGTAATTCTTACTTATTGGTTCGTATACTCCTGCTGAGGAAACCATTCGTTCTATAAGGAATGGTTGTAGTCATGGGTAACTTCTTTCTTGGTTCTTAAGCTCCTTCTGAGGCGACCAGGAGTTCTGTGAAAACAAAAAGGAATTCTATGAGTAGTGGTGGTAATCGTGGGTTACTTCTTTCTCGGTCCGTAAACTCCTTCTAAGGAAACCAGGCGTTCTATAAGGAATGGTTGTAATCGTGGGTAACTTCTTGCATGGTTATTATGCTCTTTCTGAGGACAGCAGGCGCGTCCTATAAGAGGTGGTTGTAAATATACATGCAGATATAAAAATAGAACAGGACAAGTAGCATTCAAGGTCGACAGTCAACCACAAACACACACAGAAACAAAGAACAAATTTAAAGAAGAATAAAAGGCCAAATAATACATCACAAACACAAAATCTTGTGTAACGTTGTATTTGGTTCTTATGCACCTTCAGATTTAAGCAGGCGTTCTATAAGGAGTGGTTGTTATCGTTGGTAACGTCTTGCTTGTTAGTGTTTTTCTCCTTCTGAGGAAACCATGCTTTGTATAAAGAGCGGTGGTAATCATGGGTAACATCTTGCTGAGTGCGTATGCCGTTCTGGGTAAACCACACGTTCTAAATGGCATGGCGGTACCCGTAGGTAACTTCTTGCTTTGTTCTTATGCTCTTTCTGAGGAAACCAGGCGTTCTTAAGGAGTGGATGTAATCTTGGGTGACGTGACTTCTTGCATAGTTCTTATACTCCTTCGGTGGAAAATAGGCGTTCTATAAGGAATGGTTGCACTCGTGGGTATGTTCTTGCGTGATTCGTATACCCTTTTGAGGAAACCAGACGTTTTATAAAGAGTGGTTGTAATCGAAATTTGTCTGTTCCAGCTGAGGTTTGAGTATCTTCTAAAACTTAACATTATTTTTTTTTTCTTCAAATGGAAACATGGGAAAATGCAACATTTATGACAAGAACTGATTGCATTTATTCATTGTACTCATGTATAATTTAAAGTGGTAAATCTTAGATAGAACAGCATGTTGATGTGAATGATTACTATTGGCAAATAATTTCATGATTTGCTGCTGAAAAAAAAAGAAAAGATTTGTTTGTTTTGAGGGAGGGGTGGGATGGTTAACGTCATTTTCAGCATATTTGAGGCTATGTATGATGGTCGATTTGTTTGTGGTGGGGGCAGAACACCCACTTATTCTTTGGTAGATCCAGTGCTGTATACCTCCCTTATGTGGCATAAACATACATACATAATGTATATCTCGCTCGAACTCTCGCTTCGAAATATCATTTTCTATGACACTAAACACACCTTTTAAAATATATCACTTGTTTAGAGGAGTCTTCGCTGGTTTCAATGTTATAGTTCATCGATGTTTCATCTGCTTCCATATAAGTTGTCTTTATTGTAGTAAATATGAATCGAAAAAACAATGCGCAACTTTCAACAAAGGTTTTGGTAAACTGACGATGAAGCTTGAGGAAAGCTGCAATATTTAAATGGTGAAACTTAAACAAATGTGTAGAACAATCATACTTACAATATACATATTGTTTAGGTCTCAAAGAAGAAGAGAATAGTTTGGAACTCAAACTGTTATAAATCAGCCTTAAAACTAGCAGCAATATAATTTATTCTAGGAGAAGTCTCTGCAAAAGAGACACACAGGGACAAGTCCGAAAGTGACGTACATAGTTACGCGACTTTTAATATGATATTGCAGATGACATATCCTCATTGATATATAGGATTCGAGGTACACACGTATTTGGTCGATTTAGGCAACATTGTGGCAACTATTTGCTCAGTATGTGTCATCTACCTGTTTACATATAGTGACCGGAGCTAGAAGTTAGTTTTGCTGAAACAAAATCATATAGTGAAATTTTAATCTTTGATACATATGTATGGAACTGAGCAACTGTATGATATCACTACTTCTGGTCGTGTTGTTAGATTTACACAATGGACATGTAGAAGTTAACATTAGACAAAAATGAGAAATAAATTCCTATAGAAATCACAGCACCCAAAAGCACCGCATATCCGATCTGTACACAAAGAGCAAATTAACTATACATTGAAACGGACAATACACATCACAAAGAGTGTCGATGATAGAGTTACCTGCTTGGAACGGTCAGTAGGAAATATGGCCCACCGGTTATCTTAAACCCATTTTAAGTGTACACAACTCGCTATTATCCTGTTATCAATCAACTACATCACTCATTTTATTGAATAATAGTGGTGCAGATAGCAACAGCATTCTTGATGTTACCTGAGGTCAGTATAGCATCCGATTAAGCACGGCAAAGTTAATTGCTGTTTAAATAAAGGTCATAAACAATTAAAGTAAATGATGAAGGCTATTCCTATATACATACATAAGATGGTATCAAATTTGCATTGAGACGACTTTCATATTCTGTAACTATACAAGGCGATTACATTACTGCATGATTGGACTGTTGGCACATTTACTGTTTCACTGTTCTTTACGAAGATAGAAATTGACCTCTGGATATTGACCGGTGGTGATGGGTGAAAGAGACATTTTAAAATTGACTGTGTTTAATTTAATATTATGTCTTTCGGGAGGACCAATGCACCAAGTTCTTTTCGGGGCATTTCATGGGAGTCTGAATACAATTCAGCATAAAGATAAAAAAAAGAAAGAAAAAAGAGATCGAGTTTTTTTTATAGATACCATGTTTCATATATAGATAACATAATTTATACGATTTACATTATTTTTGGATTTGTTTATATTGAATATCTTCCGAATTCAGTTTATCCGCATATGAATAACTTTAAGATCAATCTGATGTGACCTGCAAGGTAATGATGTCATATTATATAGGCGGAGAATATCACATCCAGATAAGGATCTTTGTACAATGAGATTGGCATATCACAACCCTCATTTTATGGAGATGTGGTCTATAAACTTCGAAAGTTAAAGGGGTCTGACGGGTTTCCTGACCGCTTTACAAATTTAATCAGGAAGTTCGTCAGAAAAGGATATAACCCTTTGGTTTTACAGCGCACTGCATGTTTAGTGATTGACCCTCTACAGTCAGTCATTACGCTTCACTTTTTACTTGTGCGATGACTAGACTACCTTTTGGGACTCTATGATTGAACCTACTGAAACCCCAACTAAGGGAGGTGGGTGCATGAGCTTTCGTCCCTCGGGTTTTCTGGTCGTACCCTAGATTGGTTTTCCCTTTAGCTGCAACTACTATGGTTGTTCAGTACGATTCTGGATACATCCTGAGATGTTTATTATTTTGTATGTGTTTCTTTAGTTAGTTTCTCAGGACTTTATTGTTAGAGAATTCATTTTGATGGGATGTAGTTTTGTTTACACTGTCTTGTCTATTTGGGCGTTGAAGACAGGATAATAGCGAGGATTGTGCGCATATAAAATCGATTCAAGCTAACCAGTGGGCCTTATTGCCTACTGACCGTTCCAAGTCGGTAAGCCTGTCTTCACCACCCATTCTAGTGTTTTTGTTCGATGCTTCCATGTAGTTTTGTTTACACTGTCTTGTCTATTTGGGCGCTGAAGACAGGATAATAGGGAGGATTGTGCGCATATAAAATCGATTCAAGCTAACGAGTAGGCCGTATTGCCTACTGACCGTTCCAAGTCGGTAACCCTGTGTTCACCACCCTTTCTGTTGTTTTTTGTCTCTTTCATTGTATTTTCAAGTCCTTGTTTGCAGTACAGTGTGGACCTACGATGCCATTCGCTCGGACGCTGTGGTTTCTATATGACCGTATATCTCATTTTTGGAAAAGCAGAATGGACGTTCTACAGTAAACGGATTAAAAATTGACGCGGATATGAATAAATATCATGTCATACTACAGCAATAACGTTGGACTGATACTATTGGAAGCAGAGATTGTCAAAATTAATACTTTCTTTTTGAACAATATGACTGCAGAGAAATATGTTAGTTGTCTTACAATCGTGCTCAAAGGATGATAGAACTCAGAGGTGCTGTGCTTTATATTATTCGAGATCGTTAATCATTTTATGCAGCAAATAAATAGCTATTACATAATTTACTTAAAATAATAATTTTCTCCCGACTTGATATACATCAATTTCCTTGCAGACTAAGTGCAAATACTAACGTATTATTCGTCGTAAAATCCATTTAGAGTGTCTACATATAGTCCATATACTCAGTATTTCAAAAATGCAACATTATTAAATTTCGATTATTTTAGTCGACTTTTTATTTTGTTCAAATCAAGATTGTATTTTATGTTAGTACACAAGTCTCTTTGTCCCAAAGGTTAACATATGGCGATAAACAGTTGCATAAGATTTGCTCTACTTCTTTCAGTTAAAATACATTTTTGCACGAGGACATTTTAACATCTCCAGAAATTCGAAAAACACCAATTTTTTCTTTCTCCAAAAGTACTGAGTGTAATTCAGAAATACAATGCAAGTTCCTCTGATGTAACTCTTCTAGCCGTTGTGAAAATTTCACATCCATTGATCTCTTTATCACGTTATCAACAAAGATGTGCAAGCACAAACGTCGTAAAGAGGAGCAAGCCAACTGACACATTGTCTGGTTCTCCCTGAAATACACTAAAACGTGTATACTGAAAAAGTGATATACATATCTTTTATGTTTGCGTTCAGATGTGAATGCTTTGTTTGCGCATGTGTTGAAGTAATTCCTAAGCTACAAAACGAAATGGGAATCAACAAGGTGGCACGTTTGAGCGTGCATGTATTAGGGATGTCTTTACAATGCGTGCCCATAACATTTGACCAATTTACCATAATCATTAATGTAATTTTAATATCAATTTCTTTATTGCGATTTTGGCCTCCGGCCCATAACACAATGCATTTTATATACAAGCAAACAAATATGTAACTGGTGCACCCAAAATATATACATAGATTTAATATACAAAACAACCAATATTTTAGCCAATCAACGTGAAGAACTATATATTCACAAAGTATCTAAGAAACATGTTCTTGTGTGAAAAGCATGACTAAATGTTTTATAATTAATGGATTTTCATTTGCATAACTATTACATGCATAAGAAAATTAAATGAAATCACGTTTATTTGAAAAGTGTACTTTATCGTGAGGCATTTAAGAAATTAATTTACGATCAAAATGGTCGTAAGTTGTTTCATAAAACGAGGCCAGGTGCACCTCATGGCAATTTTCGTGCACATGTGGGCACCTGGGTAGAACACCGACGTTCCGCAAGGCAGCTGGATAGCTTCCTAACATACACCTTTGTGAAGCGTGTTTTAGTAAATGCTTTCGTGACTTTCACGCTATAAAATCGCACATCAAATTATTGAGGCGTGTTCTGGTCAATGCGTTCCCATACATCACACACCAAATTAGCATCCATCTATAAAGTTCAACCTCCTGACGCGTGTCCTAGTATATGATTTTTAAAGTCTCACATACCAATTTAGCTCATCTTCTTATCTATGGATTCTCTTTTTATAAGACATAAAACAAAGCCATATGTGGATAAATACTAGAAAAAGGTAAATAAAACGAAACTTACATATGGCCGCCAGTAAGTACGATTTTCCAGTAGTTTGGATCATATCTGAGCACTACTGTATAACCTTTTATGCTATTAATATATCGCATATGTTTGATGATTTGTTTATATTTGAAATACGTAAATTGTATTTGGTGTTATTGTGGTAAATCCTTAGTCTCCGTTATCTTGTTAATTGAACTGAAGAGGCTGGAGCCATAGTGATTTGTTTGAACTGACTCATCCGTCTATATAAGGTCAAGCATTCGTAAGCTTGCTATTTCCGGATCAATTTCAAACGTATCAAAAATGACGAACTATTCTTAAAAGTTAATAGTTCATATAAGATTCATAAACTGCAATGCATTTTATTTGTATGCAATAGTTTTTGTTTGTTACATATTATGCGAACTAAATTTAGGTACTGTTCACGCCATATGCATAATACTATGATTGCCCCGTTAACTGACATGAAATAAAATGGAGTTTTACGTTCAATTTACACATCAAATGAAGTTATATAGGGACAGCAACCGCAGAGGGAGGTAAGATGAAGGATGAAGTGTCTTGCTAATTAAAATAAAGAAGCTAAAACGGTATCCTACTACATGTAGCTGTAACATATAAAAAGTTGATATAAAAGTCAAACAGGATATAAACATGAGAAAATTAGTCCTATAGAAATCACAGCACCCAAAAGCAATGGTCCGCACTGTACCACACACAAAGAGGAAATTATCCATACAATGAAAGGAGAATACACAACACAAATAGTGGTGAAGATATGGTTACCGACTTGGAACGGTCAGTAGGCAATATAGCCCACTGTTAGCTTAAATCGATTGTAAGTGTACACAACCTCGCTCTTATCATATATTCAGCGCTCATATTGTCAAGACAGTGTAAATAAAAGTACATCCCATCAAAAGGAAATCTTTAACAATAAAGTCCTCTTCTAGAAACATTTGGAAACGATACACGAATATGTTAATTTAAAAAACACAGCAGTTGCAGCTAAAGAGAACCAGTCTATGATATGATCAGAAACTCCTCCCTTGCAGGGTTTCAGAAGGTGCCTTGCAATCAGTGGATAGTGTAGTTAGTAGTTAGTGAGAAGTAGTACGTTGAGGTGTGAAACGTGAAGTATAAAGCATGAATTGTAAAAACTGTAATTTGAACTATAAACATGAGCATAATATACTATATTCATACTTGCCAACAATGTATAATGTATGAAACAAAAGCAAACTAAAGAACTAAATGTCAGCAAAATCATTAATCTAGCAGGCATTTATATAGTCTAAGAATAAATTAAAATGGACAACGTTAAATTCATCACCTTCGAATCAACATTTACAGCAAGCTAATTTGGAAAAAGCTATTTGCTTAACTCCACCCCTTTAATCCGCGCCTGTAATTTATAAAGCCTTAGAGCCATTTCTTGAAATCAATTAATTCATATTGTAATTGAAATTACATTGTAAACAACCACTCGTATGTAAAGTGGAAAATACTGTTGATTACATGGAGGATCATACAAGAGTGGTCATTTATTATTTACGAGTTTGTTAACAGTTGTATAATGTGACGACTTGTCAAGCATTATATATTTTTTCCCAGTGAGTTTAATAAGAGTATCACGAATTTGAGATTATTTTTATCATACACCCTACACATCTATTGTAATACATTCTTAAAACAGAAATGGTGACGCAAATGGACTTTTTTTGTATTACGTCAACTAGCTGTTTTTGTCGCAAACATAGAAATGTTTTATATCAATCCGACCATAAGTATTTTGAATATGTTTTCACAGTTTGAATGTTTCTCTCATTTGAGGTGTCCGGATGATAAATTGAAGGAATATATGGAGTAAAAGGAGTGCACGGTGTAGTTATATGTTTTTTGTAGCTAAACTCGTTTAGTAACGTTTTCAGACAGACCATCGTGTATTTATTGTCATTGTTAAGTGTGGCAGTTTAATTATGATACTTGTTTGAGTGTTAAATCATTGATTTCCCTGCATCATTCGTTACTTGTATCATCTCCGATGCCGCCGTCCCGACATAACCGTCTGTCTGTCGGTCTGTCGAGCGGTCGGTCATGACTTGATTCACGTGTTGACTTCGTTTATATTATCCCCAGTCGGTGCTGGGGTGATAAGAACCAACCGACTGCTCGTTACTTAGCAGAGAGGCAGGACTCCTCCCCCCACCCCCGAAAAGTAACACACCTGTTGACCGTGGATGGCGACCTGTGTCGTTGGAGAAGGGAATCCTTGTGATTGAGTGACGAGGAGATCTGGTAGTTATCTCCGCGTTACAACACACCACTTTGGTCCGGACTTTAACTAGACGGGCGGTCAGATTAGCCCGATCTGATAAATCGGTTTGTCACGCCAGCTATACGGGATCCTAGTTTCTTGTTTAATTCACATCTCTCTCAATCCCTCTCGTTTAATATCTTACTCCCCTTTTATTTTGTCCTCTTTAAACATAATGTAAAAGGATCCTTTATGGCGGTATACTTATGCCACTTTTAAACGGAACATATGTGCGGCTCTTCGACATTTTAGTTAAGGGGTTACATCCGCCGGGTGGTATGGGGGTCTGATGCGTTAGTTGTATATGTATTTTCACGTATTCTTGGCATTTGTCTGTCGGATATCCACAGCAAATATCCCCTTGTTGGACTCCGAGGTGGGTGGGAAGCGTGAAGAGTGAATACCAATTCCCCATTATGGGACGAAAAAACGCATACACTACCGATACTCCATCAACTTCAGTTTCTGGTTCTAAACGTTCTAGAAATGGACCAGGACCACTGTCAGACTCGGACACTGGTATATCACGCGATTTCTTAATGTTATCTCATTAGATAAATCCCGACCTAACACAAATCTCTCTCCTTTCGCTATCTCTAAGGCTTTACTCGGCATTGTCGGTGAGCCGAGGAGTGTTAAGAAACTTAAAAACCAAAAACTTCTTGTCGAGTGAGAACGTAAATCACACTCTGACAACCATCTAAAAATAAGATCTTTTGTCAATATCCCTGTTCAGGTGATACCTCATATCTCCCTCAACACCTCAAAAGGTGTGGTACGCTGTATGGAACTGGAGCTCTGCACCGTTGAGGAAATGAAACTAAACCTCACATCACAAGGTGTGACTGAAGAAGTACGTTTGAATACAAGGCGGAGTGGCATTCTCACTCCTACTAATACATTTGTGCTTACTTTCAGCACAACAACTCTTCCTAAAACGATTAAAACTGGATATATTATTCTACCAGTAGACCCTTTTATCCCAAACCCTCTCAAATGTTTCACTTGTCAACATGTTGGGCATCATCGAGAAAGATGCAAGAGAACTGCCGTTTGTGCGCGCTGTGGTCAACAGATTTCTCTAACTGCAGAAATCCCGCCTCTTGCGTTAATTGAAAGGGGGCCCACGGGGCTTTCTCGAAAGACTGTCCGAAATGGAAACACGAGAGAGAAATTCAGAAAATCAAAATAGAAAAATTATCTCTTTCCCATAAGCTAGAAAAGTTGTCGAAAGTCTTACTCCGCCCAATCCATCTGGCAAATCGTACGCCGATGCGAGTAGGGTTGAGAAACCCGCTACCAGGTCTATCGCGGCGCAGACCGTGTTAACCTGGCCTATAGTCTCCGACAAGTTTGCTACTATTCCACTCTCTGTTCAGAAATCCCCTAAAACTTCTTCAGCCTCTCAAACTGTTATCCTCTGAAATAAGCCTCCTGTAGCTCCCAAAACTCTTGTGGCTTCCCAGCCTAAAACTCATTCTACTATATCCTCAACAACTCCTACATCTACTTCATCTATTTCGAAATCGACGGTCTCTGGTGCAACCAAGAGTCCACCAAACCCGACGAAATCTTCCAAAGGTTCGTCAAATAAGAGTTCGTCACCAAGCATAAATGCTGCCACGGACGTGACAGCAAGGAAAAATAAAACTCCCGGGTTAGGGAAGCAGTAAAAAGGATCTGGGGATCCGATTGTACTGCACAACATATTTGGAGACTTGGAGATGGAAGTTGATGATCCAGCACGTCTGGAACTCCCCAAATATCCAAGGTCTGCCAAACCCAAAGGCCGTAAACCCATACTTCCAACCTATTGACATCAAAATCAAATAAGGTCATTCAATGGAACTGCCGAGGTTTAAAAAAGAGTATAATAATGGACCTTTGGAAACGGCCGAGCACGACACATACGAAATATTGCAGTCTCGGTTTGATTGAGGCTGTTCATGAGCGGTAGTGTAATATGCTAGCTACCGCTCACGCTCTCTAGCCCCGGGTTGAGCAGAACTCAATATTCATAAAATCAATAATACAAAATGTTAACCATCCCGAAGATGGCATGCATACGGCGGTGTATTTCGAGTTAATTGCTTCCCCATGTCGTACGGCGTATGGTCCCAGTATCTAATAAAATTAAATGCCCCTAAGAGCGAAATAAACATAATGGAATTTAGTTGGGAGCAGCGGTTATGAAGCCTGCGTATCACAAGTAACAGCCAAAAGACTAAATTTAAAACCTAATTATGATGAAATCAGCTTACTTTTAAATAAACACAACCCTGTTGCATTTTGTCTTCAAGAAAGTTTCTTGAAGACTAGTGATAAGATATCTTTTAAAAACTATTCATTGTATAACTAAATTTGTGATACAGGTGATAAAGCTTTGAATCGAAACATTCCTCACAGAACTGTTGCGTTGAAAACTGGTTTGCAAGCTGTTGCGGTCAGTGTTACGATGCACAGAGTTATAACAATATGCTCCTTATATTTACCGCCGAGTTCTTCACTAGACTTAAAGATCTAAATCACCTAGTTGCACAATTACCATCACCTTTTATACTCTTGGGTGATTTTAATGCACACAACTACATTTGGGGTTGAAAGGATATAAAAGACAAAGGCAAGACAGTTAAAGATTTCTTAGCCAAAAATAACTTTTTAATGATAACAAATCACATACTTATTTACATCCAGCTACAGGCTCTCATTCGTCCATTGATTTAACAATATGCGATCCCACGCTCTTGATGGATTTCTCGTGGAGTATTGGTGACGACCTATGTGGAAGTGACCGATTCCCCTTATTTCTTGAAAATACCGGCCCTCCACTTCTCGAAAAAAACGCAACGATGGAAATTTAGCAAAAGCTGACTGGGATACGTTTCAATCTCTTTGTGATCAACAATTAAAGCCTTCCGTTTTCAAGGATGTCGAAGACGCAACTGCTTTTTTTACCAAAATCCTTCATGATATAGCTGATCAAACTATTCCAAAAACCTCGGCAAATCCACAAATGAGATAAAGGGTCCTATAGAAACCACAGCGTCCGAACGCAATGGCATCGTAGGTCCGCACTGTACTGCAAACAAGGACTTGAAAATACAATGAAAGAGACAAAAAACAACAGAAAGGGTGGTGAAGACAGGTTTACCAACTTGGAACGGTCAGTAGGCAATAAGGCCTACTGGTTAGCTTGAATCGAATTTATATGCGCACAATCCTCGCTGTTATCCTGTCTTCAGCGCCCAAAAAGACAAGACAGTGTAAACAAAACTACATCCCATCAAAAGGAATTCTCTAACAATAAAGTCCACATCCAGAGAAACTATCTAAAGAAACACATACAAAAAAAATAAATAATAAACATCTCAGGATGTATCCAGAATCGTACTAAACAACCATAGTAGTTGCAGCTAAAGAGAAAACCAATCTAAGGTACGACCAGAAAACTCGAGGGACGAAAGTTCATGCACCCATCTCCCTTAGTTGGGGTTTCAGTAGGTACAATCATAGAGTCCCAAGAGGTAGTCCAGTCATCGCACAAGTGAAAAGTGAAGCGTAATGACTGACTGTAGAGGGGTCAATCACTAAACATGCAATGCGCTGTAAAACTAAAGGGTTATATCCTTTTCTGACGAACTTCCTGATTAAATTTGTAAAGCGGTCAGGAAAACCGTCAGTCCCCTTTAACTTTCGAAGTTTATAGACCACATCTCCATAAAATGAGGGTTGTGATATGCCTAGTCGCAGAAGTATTTTAAGGTTGGTGTTGTTCTTTTCCAGCAGGCCATCGGTGCGGCGGTAGAATTTAGAGAAAGATCTACGTAGTTTGTGATAACGAAAACCCTGCTGAAGAAGTTTACTTGTAATAACTTGATTTCTATCATTGAAGTATATAACATCATTACACGCTCTAGCAAATCGAATGAGTTGGGAGATATACACCCCGTATGAGGTAGCACGAGGTACATCTCCATCCAGGTGTGGATAGTTAACGATGTTAAAATTGAAATCATTTCTCTTATCATAGATTTTAGTATGAATACAATCATTTAAAATCGAGAGATGAAGATCTGCTACTGTATCCGAACGGTTGGCTTTATTCAACGTGAGCTCTGGTGGATAAATGTTAGTAACCATATGAGCAAAGAACGGATTATCAATATTGAGTATGTCATTAAGATACCGAAAAGTATTATTAAATGCATCAATAATTTCACCCTGGCTAGCAGGTGACAAACTCAACATAAAATCTCTTTCATAGCAGTACAAAAACAAATCTGCAACAAGTGGCGCACAGTTAGTACCCATAGGAATAGCAACAACCTGGCGGTAAATAGTTTTACCGTATCTTATAAAGATGCTATCCAGAAGAAAAGATAAGGCTCTACAAACATCAGTACAAGTCCACAAATTATACTTATCAATGGGGGCGTTAGTAAAGAAAGCACTGACATTATTACAAGCTAGAAAAGTTGTACCTTCTCTAGCAAATGTCTTCTGAATAAGCTGAAGCAATTGTTCTTTGATAAGAGTATGTGGTAGTGTAGTATACAGTGTAGAAAAGTCGTTGGTGCTTAGAGAAGAGGCATGAAAATGCATACACCGTAGTTTGTCAAGAACTTCTCCAGAGTTCTTGATAGACCAAAACATATTGATTCCTGAGTTCTCGAAGGCCTTTCCGCAATATTTTACAATATGTTCTTTAATCGCGGAAAGTCAGGAAGTCAATAGTTTTGATATATTGTCGTGGTACATGAACTAGAATTAGCGATAAAACGTGCTTTGTAAGGAATTTTGTGAAGTTCGGGTATCCAGTACATTGTAGGGAGCTTCGTCTGCTTACTAATTACAGAAACCTTTATAGTCTTCATAAAGGTCACATGCTGGGAAACAATGTCCGTCTCCAGTAGAGGTGTAGTTAGATAAGCAGAAGTGTTCGCTAGCTCAGCATTCAAAGTATAATGCAGTCGTCAGACAATAACTATATTGTTGGAAACTAGAGCAAATTTAGTATGTAAATTCTGTAAATTCTGAATACCCTTCTTAAGGTGTCGTAAATTTTAAGTAGAAGGCCGTGGAAGCAGGGATGGATTTGATTCGTAAAAAAAAATACGTAATTCAACAATTTCTGAAATAGTTTTCATCCACGCAGTAAGTGCATGTTTATCTGCTTTTTCTCGCTTACACCACTTTGTACAGAAATCCGTTAAAGAACCCGCAATTTCATTGCGACAGGCATTAAAATCAATATCAGATGGAAGGCGATACTTAGGCGCCCTTTGGCAATTAAATGCCGAATCCTCTTAACCTCAATTACATCAAGATTACATCAAAACGCCCACATAAACCATGGTACGATGATGACTGCAAAAAGGCAGTCAGCGATCGTAAAGCTGCATTGAATGCTTTTAACTTGCGGCCAACTCAAAATAATTTAGATAATTTTAGAGTTTTTCGTGCGAAAGCCCGTCGTACTATTAAAGATAGCGACAGGAAATCCTGGAGATCTGATGTCTCTAGGCTGACCTCTCGCTCATCTCTTAAGAAGACATGGGACATGCTCCGGAAAATAAACCGTAAAGGTAATTCTAGCTGTGTAAATCATCTTAAAACTGATAATGAAGATATTACATCTGTCAAGAATATTACAAACACTCTGGCAGAAACTTTTTTTAAAACCTCTTCTTCTGACAATTGTCAACCAAATTTTCTAAAAAAAAATGAGAACTAAAAGAACAGAAGAACCTGAATTTCCAGACGAAAAATTTGGAGAAATACAATAAACTGCTCACCCTCAAAGAACTTCTAGAATCCCTTAAAAATGCTCATGATACATGAGCTGATCCTGATGATATCCATTATCAATTATTAAAACATTTACCAGAAACCTGTCTCTCAACACTTCTCGATATATTTAATAAGGTTTGGGTGAACGGAAACTTACCCGATTCTTGGCGGGAAGCAATCGTTATTCCAGTCCCCAAACCTGGAAATGATCATATGGATCCAATAATGTATCGCCCTATTGCTTTAACGAGTTGTATATGTAAAACCATGGAACGAATGATTAATGAAAGACTCGTTTGGTACCTGGAATCCAACAAGCTGATAACAAAGTATCAAAGTGGATTCCGGCGCCAACGATACACAACAGACAATCTCATTCGATTTGAATCATTTATTAGGGAAGCTTTCGTAAAGAAAGAACATCTAGTCGCTGTATTTTTTGACTTGGAGAAAGCTTATGATACTGCATGGAATTACGGTATCATGAATGATCTTCATGACCTTGGTCTTAGAGGCCGATTATCAATTTTTATAGAGAATTTCATAGATGATAGACAGTTTCGTGTCCGAATGGGTTCAACCCTCTCTGACAATCATGAACAGGAGATGGGTGTGCCACAGGGCAGCATACTCTCTGTCACCCATTTTAATATAAACATTAACAGTATGGTTAAATGCATCAATCCTGGTGTGGATTGCCCTCTATATGTTGACGACTTTGTTATATGTTATCGTGCAAAAAACATGAACCCTATTGAGAGACAACTGCAACAATGTCTGAATAAACTTCAGACCTGATCGGATGAAAATGGTTTTAAATTTTCTAAATCTGGAACTAATTGTATGCACTTTTGTCAACTACGTTAACATCATGAAGACACTCATCTAACACTGGATGGGTCACCAATACCAGTAGTAGATGGAAAAAAATTCATTGGTCTTATTTTCGACCGTAAATTAGTGGTTATACCACACCTTAAATACTGTAGACTTTGATCCTATGCGTCAAAGGTACTACAATGTTAATACTATGACCGAGATATTAAGTACTATAGATTTTAGTCTTGTTTTAGATTTCCTGAAGGAAGTCAGACTATATAAATCATTATAATATGTTCTTGTATTCTTTATATACCCGTTTTCGGGCATTTGTTGATTTACATATAGAGTTTATATTACTACCATATCATCCCTTATTTGTAAATAGTTTTATCTTTATATATTTACATTAATTTTTAATTAATCCTTCATTTCTTCATCTTTCTTCAGTTTGTGCGCACAATATGACCTATTTATGTGTCGACGTGCCGTAAAACACCATTCATTCATTCATTCGTTTATAGTATTCTAAGGTTTGGCTTAGGAAACTATCGACCTTGCTGGAATTTGTTGTGAAATGATAAATATTAAATTTATATGGGGCGCATATTTCTAGCATGTTTTTCTGTACTTCGTCCACAAAAAAAATATTATAGCGTCATATAAAGTTATATTTATTGACTTAAACAACAAAATCGGACAAAGCATGGACCTAGTTTAGTGCATTTGCAGAGTGAATATATACAACCGAAACACATTATTCGATGATTCGTATCTGGTTTGACAAATAGATTTCTTGCATATCGAATTTAGTCCCGTTATGTTTACAAGGTAGATCAATATAAAATATATAATACATTAAGGTCACGCCAGATTGTATATTCATTCTTTAGTTCTTTCTTATTTCGGTGATATAGATGTATAAAAGGATATTTAGCCTATAGAAATATGGCCAATGAATGAGAAATATATATAATTAAGTAATCAACAAGTTAGGAAGATTAGGATGTTAAGAATATCATGAAATAAAATTACAATTATTTCATGTCGAGTAGTAATTTGAATAGAGTAAATATACATAATTATATACGTCTGTATGATCAAACAGTTCTGCACCACACTGATGGTAACTATATCCTGTAAAGTACTCTTAATGTACGCCATTTGTAAAGGGGTACACGACAATCTCGCAGTTAACCTCGGTCACCGGGCCCGCTTCTGATTTCTTCGTTACGCTATGCTTACGTATCCAGAACCAGGGATTGGGGAAATTAGGACGTTTAAAATCGCCCTCTCGTTTTGGGCGATTTTGGAGAGATTTTGAGAGATTCAACGAGACTTTCAAAATACATATGTTTAAGTTAGTTTAATAATAATTTCTTATGTTTAACTTATGAGAAGCAGCAAGTGACGTTAAAAAGTTTAACTGATGCACCAACAATTGACGTTGTACGTTTATTTACAACATGACGTCACGCAAACATCGATTTTTGCGCGTGAAAAAAAACGCACGAATAAATTATGCTAATCGCTAGTGGGCGCTTTAATTTGCCTAATTTGCCCAGACCGATATCTGCAATTAAGACATATTCATGATACGGTCTAGCTGGCCGAGACAATCGCGCAGTGTGTATCAAGCATTAAAACTATCACCTCGATTTATTAACCCTGTATCATGTTTAACTTTATACCTGCTTGCATATATACTGAAAAGAAAAAGAAACGCATAATCAAAATAATTGCCTATTCTACACTATTATATACACTTAATTCCCTGGAATAATCCAGATATATCTCAACGTGTTTGTACAAAAAGGGGCTGCACCTAATTACTCAAAGGACAACTCCGTCATGAAGAAGACCTTTTAATCAAGGTATACTTTGTTACTCGAAATTCATAATTGTTGAAGTTTCGCATGAAAAAGTCAAGCCATTTCAGGACTGTGTTTAATGTTAATAGATTGCAACGTTTAATTTCTAAATTTGCTCGCCTGCTTGATCCAAATGGACATTACGTCGATAATGAAGCTTTAAAGGGATAGCAATTGGTGTGTTCGGTGCTGTTTAAAAAAAAAGAGTATGAGAGTGGACCTTTGGAAACGGTCGAACACGACATTTACGAAATATTGCAGTCTCAGTTTGACTGAGACTGTTCATGAACGGTAGTAAAATATGCTAGCTACCGCTCACGCCCTCTAGCCCCGGGTTGAGCAGAACTCAGTATTCAATAGTACAATAAACCTTCTTTCCGAAATGACAGACCTAATGTCGCCCTGTACCATTCGATTAGCAGTAGCATATTAAACATACAATATATAACGGAAATACCTAGTATTCGTTTCTTTTTCTTTTCTGTATAATTAAATAAATGCTGAATCCTAAATTTTCTTCGTTAATCTACCACATTTTTAAATATATTATCACCGCTGCGTGTTTAAAACTCACTGGGAGCTCAACTTATTACGTGAGAAATTATCTATTTATACCAATGGCGGAAGGCATGCAGTACTGGTTCTACCCAGGCCAAATGGGGTGGCCTCTACCACAAACACAAAGATCGACCGTTATAGGCTTAACATGTGCTACCCAGGCCAAATGGGGTGGCCTGCCTCTACCACAAAGACAAATATCGACCGTTATTTGGCCTAACATGTGCTACCCAGGCCAAATGGGGTGGCCTGCCTCTACCACAAAGGCAAAGATCGACCGTTATATGGCTTAACATGTGCTACCCAGGCCAAATGGGGTGGCCTGCCTCTACCACAAAGGCAAAGATCGACCGTTATATGGCCTAACATGTGCTACCCAGGCCAAATGGGGTGGCCTGCCTCTACCACAAACACAAATATCGACCGTTATTTGGCTTAACATGTGCTACCCGGGCCAAATGGGGTGGCCTGAATCTACCACAAAGGCAAAGATCGACCGTTATATGGCCTAACATGTGCTACCCGGGCCAAATGGGGTGGCCTGCCTCTACCACAAACACAAATATCGACCGTTATTTGGCTTAACATATGCTACCCAGGCCAAATGGGGTGGCCTGAATCTACCACAAAGGCAAAGATCGACCGTTATTTGGCCTAACATGTGCTACCCAGGCCAAATGGGGTGGCCTGCCTCTACCACAAAGGCAAAGATCGACCGTTATTTGGCCTAACATGTGCTACCCAGGCCAAATGGGGTGCCTGCCTCTACCACAAAGGCAAAGATCGACCATTATATGGCCTAACATGTGCTACCCAGGCCAAATGGGGTGCCTGCCTCTACCACAAAGGCAAAGATCGACCGTTATTTGGCCTAACATGTGCTACCCAGGCCAAATGGGGTGGCCTGCCTCTACCACAAAGGCAAAGATCGACCGTTATATGGCCTAACATGTGCTACCCAGGCCAAATGGGGTGGCCTGCCTCTACCACAAAGGCAAAGATCGACCGTTATTTGGCCTAACATGTGCTACCCAGGCCAAATGGGGTGCCTGCCTCTACCACAAAGGCAAAGATCGACCATTATATGGCCTAACATGTGCTACCCAGGCCAAATGGGGTGCCTGCCTCTACCACAAAGGCAAAGATCGACCGTTATTTGGCCTAACATGTGCTACCCAGGCCAAATGGGGTGGCCTGCCTCTACCACAAAGGCAAAGATCGGCCGTTATATGGCCTAACATGTGATACCCAGGCCAAATGGGGTGCCTGCCTCTACCACAAAGGCAAAGATCGACCGTTATATGGCCTAACATGTGCTACCCAGGCCAAATGGGGTGGCCTGCCTCTACCACAAAGGCAAAGATCGACCGTTATAATGCCTAACATGTGCTACCCAGGCCAAATGGGGTGGCCTGCCTCTACCACAAAGGCAAAGATCGACCGTTATATGACTTAACATGTGCTACCCAGGCCAAATGGGGTGGCCTGCCTCTACCACAAAGGCAAAGATCGACCGTTATATGGCCTAACATGTGCTACCCAGGCCAAATGGGGTGGCCTACCTCTACCACAAAGGCAAAGATCGACCGTTATATGGCTTAACATGTGCTACCCAGGCCAAATGGGGTGGCCTGCCTCTACCACAAAGGCAAAGATCGGCCGTTATATGACCCAGGCCAAATGGGGTGGCCTGCCTCTACCACAAAGGCAAAGATCGACCGTTATTTGGCCTAACATGTGCTACCCGGGCCAAATGGGGTGGCCTGCCTCTACCACAAAGGCAAAGATCGACCGTTATATGACTTAACATGTGCTACCCAGGCCAAATGGGGTGGCCTGCCTCTACCACAAAGGCAAAGATCGACCGTTATATGGCTTAACATATGCTACCCAGGCCAAATGGGGTGGCCTGCCTCTACCACAAAGGCAAAGATCGACCGTTATATGGCCTAACATGTGCTACCCAGGCCAAATGGGGTGGCCTGCCTCTACCACAAAGGCAAAGATCGACCGTTATATGGCTTAACATGTGCTACCCAGGCCAAATGGGGTGGCCTGCCTCTACCACAAAGACAAATATCGACCGTTATTTGGCCTAACATGTGCTACCCGGGCCAAATGGGGTGGCCTGCCTCTACCACAAAGGCAAAGATCGACCGTTATATGGCTTAACATATGCTACCCAGGCCAAATGGGGGTGGCCTGCCTCTACCACAAAGGCAAAGATCGACCGTTATATGGCCTAACATGTGCTACCCGGGCCAAATGGGGTGGCCTGCCTCTACCACAAAGACAAATATCGACCGTTATATGGCCTAACATGTGCTACCCAGGCCAAATGGGGTGGCCTGCCTCTACCACAAAGGCAAAGATCGACCGTTATATGGCTTAACATATGCTACCCAGGCCAAATGGGGTGGCCTGCCTCTACCACAAAGGCAAAGATCGACCGTTATTTGGCCTAACATGTGCTACCCGGGCCAAATGGGGTGGCCTGCCTCTACCACAAAGGCAAAGATCGACCGTTATATGGCTTAACATGTGCTACCCAGGCCAAATGGGGTGGCCTGCCTCTACCACAAAGGCAAAGATCGACCGTTATATGGCTTAACATGAGCTACCCAGGCCAAATGGGGTGGCCTGCCTCTACCACAAAGACAAATATCGACCGTTATATGGCCTAACATGTGCTACCCAGGCCAAATGGGGTGGCCTGCCTCTACCACAAAGGCAAAGATCGACCGTTATATGGCTTAACATGTGCTACCCAGGCCAAATGGGGTGGCCTGCCTCTACCACAAAGGCAAATATCGACCGTTATATGGCTTAACATATGCTACCCAGGCCAAATGGGGTGGCCTGCCTCTACCACAAAGGCAAAGATCGACCGTTATATGGCTTAACATATGCTACCCAGGCCAAATGGGGTGGCCTGCCTCTACCACAAAGACAAATATCGACCGTTATATGGCTTAACATATGCTACCCAGGCCAAATGGGGTGGCCTGCCTCTACCACAAAGGCAAAGATCGACCGTTATATGGCTTAACATATGCTACCCAGGCCAAATGGGGTGGCCTGCCTCTACCACAAAGGCAAAGATCGACCATTATATGGCCTAACATGTGCTACCCAGGCCAAATGGGGTGGCCTGCCTCTACCACAAAGACAAATATCGACCGTTATATGGCTTAACATATGCTACCCAGGCCAAATGGGGTGGCCTGCCTCTACCACAAAGGCAAAGATCGACCGTTATATGGCTTAACATATGCTACCCAGGCCAAATGGGGTGGCCTGCCTCTACCACAAAGGCAAAGATCGACCATTATATGGCCTAACATGTGCTACCCAGGCCAAATGGGGTGGCCTGCCTCTACCACAAAGGCAAAGATCGACCGTTATATGGCTTAACATATGCTACCCAGGCCAAATGGGGTGGCCTACCTCTACCACAAAGGCAAAGATCGACCTTTATATGGCTTAACATGTGCTACCCAGGCCAAATGGGGTGGCCTGCCTCTACCACAAAGGCAAAGATCGACCGTTATATGGCCTAACATGTGCTACCCGGGCCAAATGGGGTGGCCTGCCTCTACCACAAAGGCAAAGATCGACCGTTATATGGCTTAACATATGCTACCCAGGCCAAATGGGGTGGCCTGAATCTACCACAAAGGCAAAGATCGACCGTTATATGGCTTAACATGTGCTACCCAGGCCAAATGGGGTGGCCTGCCTCTACCACAAAGGCAAAGATCGACCGTTATATGGCTTAACATATGCTACCCAGGCCAAATGGGGTGGCCTGCCTCTACCACAAAGACAAATATCGACCGTTATTTGGCCTAACATGTGCTACCCGGGCCAAATGGGGTGGCCTGCCTCTACCACAAAGGCAAAGATCGACCGTTATATGGCTTAACATGTGCTACCCAGGCCAAATGGGGTGGCCTGCCTCTACCACAAAGACAAATATCGACCGTTATTTGGCCTAACATGTACTACCCGGGCCAAATGGGGTGGCCTGCCTCTACCACAAAGGCAAAGATCGACTGTTATATGACTTAACATGTGCTACCCAGGCCAAATGGGGTGGCCTGCCTCTACCACAAAGGCAAAGATCGACCGTTATATGGCCTAACATGTGCTACCCAGGCCAAATGGGGTGGCCTGCCTCTACCACAAAGGCAAAGATCGGCCGTTATATGACTTAACATGTGCTACCCAGGCCAAATGGGGTGGCCTGCCTCTACCACAAAGGCAAAGATCGACCGTTATATGGCCTAACATGTGCTACCCAGGCCAAATGGGGTGGCCTGCCTCTACCACAAAGGCAAAGATCGGCCGTTATATGGACTAACATGTGCTACCCAGGCCAAATGGGGTGGCCTGCCTCTACCACAAAGGCAAAGATCGACCGTTATTTGGCCTAACATGTGCTACCCGGGCCAAATGGGGTGGCCTGCCTCTACCACAAAGGCAAAGATCGACCGTTATATGACGTAACATGTGCTACCCAGGCCAAATGGGGTGGCCTGCCTCTACCACAAAGGCAAAGATCGACCGTTATATGACTTAACATGTGCTACCCAGGCCAAATGGGGTGGCCTGCCTCTACCACAAAGGCAAAGATCGACCGTTATATGGCTTAACATATGCTACCCAGGCCAAATGGGGTGGCCTGCCTCAACCACAAAGACAAATATCGACCGTTATTTGGCTTAACATGTGCTACCCAGGCCAAATGGGGTGGCCTGCCTCTACCACAAAGGCAAAGATCGACCGTTATATGGCTTAACATATGCTACCCAGGCCAAATGGGGTGGCCTGCCTCTACCACAAAGGCAAAGATCGACCGTTATTTGGCCTAACATGTGCTACCCGGGCCAAATGGGGTGGCCTGCCTCTACCACAAAGACAAATATCGACCGTTATATGGCCTAACATGTGCTACCCAGGCCAAATGGGGTGGCCTGCCTCTACCACAAAGGCAAAGATCGACCGTTATATGGCTTAACATGTGCTACCCAGGCCAAATGGGGAGGCCTGCCTCTACCACAAAGGCAAATATCGACCATTATATGGCCTAACATATGCTACCCAGGCAAATGGGGTGGCCTGCCTCTACCACAAAGGCAAAGATCGACCGTTATATGGCTTAACATGTGCTACCCAGGCCAAATGGGGTGGCCTGCCTCTACCACAAAGGCAAAGATCGACCGTTATATGGCCTAACATGTGCTACCCAGGCCAAATGGGGTGGCCTGTCTCTACCACAAAGGCAAAGATCGACCGTTATATGGCTTAACAAGTGCTACCCAGGCCAAATGGGGTGGCCTGCCTCTACCACAAAGACAAATATCGACGTTATTTGGCCTAACATGTGCTACCCGGGCCAAATGGGGTGGCCTGCCTCTACCACAAAGGCAAAGATCGACCGTTATATGACTTAACATGTGCTACCCAGGCCAAATGGGGTGGCCTGCCTCTACCACAAAGGCAAAGATCGACCGTTATATGGCCTAACATGTGCTACCCAGGCCAAATGGGTGGCCTGCCCCTACCACAACGACAAATATCGACCGTTATATGGCCTAACATGTGCTACCTAGGTCAAATGGGGTGGCCTGCCTCAACCACAAAGACAAATATCGACCGTTATATGGCCTAACATGTGCTACCCAGGCCAAATGGGGTGGCCTGCCTCTACCACAAAGACAAATATCGACCGTTATATGACTTAACATGTGCTACCCAGGCCAAATGGGGTGGCCTGCCTCTACCACAAAGGCAAAGATCGACCGTTATATGGCTTAACATATGCTACCCAGGCCAAATGGGGTGGCCTGCCTCTACGACAAAGGCAAAGATCGACCGTTATATGGCTTAACATGTGCTACCCAGGCCAAATGGGGTGGCCGGCCTCTACCACAAAGGCAAAGATCGACCGTTATATGGCCTAACATATGCTACCCAGGCCAAATGGGTAGGCCTGCCTCTACCACAAAGGCAAAGATCGACCGTTATATGGCCTAACATGTGCTACCCAGGCCAAATGGGGTGGCCTACCTCTACCACAAAGGCAAAGATCGACCGTTATATGACTTAACATGTGCTACCTGGGCCAAATGGGGTGGCCTGCCTCTACCACAAAGGCAAAGATCGACCATTATATGGCCTAACATGTGCTACCCGGGCCAAATGGGGTGGCCTGCCTCTACCACAAAGGCAAAGATCGACCGTTATATGGCTTAACATGTGCTACCCAGGCCAAATGGGGTGGCCTGCCTCTACCACAAAGGCAAATATCGACCGTTATATGGCCTAACATGTGCTACCCAGGCCAAATGGGGTGGCCTGCCTCTACCACAAAGGCAAAGATCGACCGTTATATGGCTTAACATGTGCTACCCAGGCCAAATGGGGTGGCCTGCCTCTACCACAAAGGCAAAGATCGACCGTTATATGGCCTAACATGTGCTACCCAGGCCAAATGTGGTGGCCTGCCTCTACCACAAAGGCAAAGATCGACCGTTATATGGCCTAACATGTGCTACCCAGGCCAAATGGGGTGGCCTACCTCTACCACAAAGGCAAAGATCGATCGTTATATGACTTAACATGTGCTACCCAGGCCAAATGGGGTGGCCTGCCTCTACCACAAAGGCAAAGATCGACCATTATATGGCCTAACATGTGCTACCCGGGCCAAATGGGGTGGCCTGCCTCTACCACAAAGGCAAAGATCGACCGTTATATGGCTTAACATGTGCTACCCAGGCCAAATGGGGTGGCCTGCCTCTACCACAAAGGCAAATATCGACCGTTATATGGCCTAACATGTGCTACCCAGGCCAAATGGGGTGGCCTACCTCTACCACAAAGGCAAAGATCGACCGTTATATGGCCTAACATGTGCTACCCAGGCCAAATGGGGTGGCCTGCCTCTACCACAAAGGCAAAGATCGACCGTTATATGGCCTAACATTTGCTACCCAGGCCAAATGGGGTGGCCTGCCTCTACCACAAAGGCAAAGATCGACCGTTATATGGCCTAACATGTGCTACCCAGGCCAAATGGGGTGGCCTACCTCTACCACAAAGGCAAAGATCGACCGTTATATGGCCTAACATGTGCTACCCAGGCCAAATGGGGTGGCCTGCCTCTACCACAAAGGCAAAGATCGACCGTTATATGGCTTAACATGTGCTACCCAGGCCAAATGGGGTGGCCTGCCTCTACCACAAAGGCAAAGATCGACCGTTATATGGCCTAACATGTGCTACCCAGGCCAAATGGGGTGGCCTGCCTCTACCACAAAGGCAAAGATCGACCGTTATATGACTTAACATGTGCTACCCAGGCCAAATGGGGTGGCCTGCCTCTACCACAAAGGCAAAGATCGACCGTTATATGGCCTAACATGTGCTACCCAGGCCAAATGGGGTGGCCTGCCTCTACCACAAAGGCAAAGATCGACCGTTATATGACTTAACATGTGCTACCCAGGCCAAATGGGGTGGCCTGCCTCTACCACAAAGGCAAAGATCGACCGTTATATGGCCTAACATGTGCTACCCAGGCCAAATGGGGTGGCCTGCCTCTACCACAAAGGCAAAGATCGACCGTTATATGGCCTAACATGTGCTACCCAGGCCAAACGGGGTGGCCTGCCTCTACCACAAAGGCAAAGATCGACCGTTATATGACTTAACATGTGCTACCCAGGCCAAATGGGGTGGCCTGCCTCTACCACAAAGGCAAAGATCGACCGTTATATGGCCTAACATGTGCTACCCGGGCCAAATGGGGTGGCCTGCCTCTACCACAAAGGCAAAGATCGACCGTTATATGGCCTAACATGTGCTACCCGGGCCAAATGGGGTGGCCTGCCTCTACCACAAAGACAAATATCGACCGTTATATGGCCTAACATGTGCTACCCGGGCCAAATGGGGTGGCCTGTCTCTACCACAAAGGCAAAGATCGACCGTTATATGACCTAACCAGCGCTAAAGTGACGTAAAAAAACATTGAAACAAACAAAATATAGTGTTGTAGCAGTATATTCAGCAGCTAGTTAAAGTTAAACACAATTTGTATTATTTTTTTCTAATAATTAAAGATGAATGGCCACACTTTTTGTAGTATTATCAATTAACAAATTTAACTCTTAAACATCATATGAACATTTCTTGATAGTCTAGGAGAGAAACCTATATTGAAAACCGCTACTAAGTTGTATGTAAAAATAAGTATTATTTGCATGATGTAGATACTACTTTTACCACTGCATGACTGCACGGGGAAATGAGGTAAATCTGAACTGTATAGCTGCCCAACTATTGCTAAATAATTGATAAATTCATTTACCTGTGGATTAATTTACCTGTTCAAAGTTTTCTACGTCATCACATACAATCTTATTCTCGCTTTTCACAGTTATTACAATGTGTGAATTGTAAATATATATTGTTGTGTATTGATTTCGATTTAAATAAACATAAAAATGTCCATGAAACAAAACATGGCCGGAGAACTTTTATATTAAATGATTGCATTTGTGCCAGGTGTCTAGAAAACTAACGGGAAGATTGCGGTGTGACCCTTTAAAGAAACTAAGCTGCCAAATAACGGCAAAATTACATTACAAAACCGTGGTATCAAGACTCTGTCCAGGTGTTCAGGTCATATAATACTGTTTCGACGGGGTATTATTGGTAAATTGCCATGTTTTAATGCATTGTTCGATCATTTTATTTTAGATTGCACGAATAGTGTAGATAATCTTGTATCGCAATTTAAGTGTACAGTGCGTGAAGTCGCTGACACACTTTTTATGAAGCACTTCAAAATCACTTCGTCGGGATTTCAAATTAAAAATAATGACACGAAAAAATGGTTCGATGAAGAATGCTGCCATACTAAACAACTTTATAAAAATTCATTGGAGGAGTTTAACAGATTAAAGTCAAAAGAAAATAGAACATCGCTTGTTAATCTAAAACAAGTTTATAAGAGTTTAATTAAAAGGAAACGACGCGCGTTTAAATTTAAGCAGGCGAAAAAGTTTGGAAATATGCGACTTTCAAAACCTAGAGAATTTTGGAGACGTTTTTCGAAACGAAAATTCGTAAATGCCAGTATATCTTTGGATGCTTTTGATAACTATTTTTCAAATTTATTTAAAGATATAAAACAAACTATTTCAGAAGAATCAGAGAACTTTAATGCTAATTCTGAGTTCAATGATAATGACGCAATTTTTGAAGAATTAGATAAAAGGATAAGCGTAGCCGAGGTAGAGTCGGCAATAAAAGCGTTAAATAAAAATAATGCGGTTTCGGGCGATTTTATACTTAATGAATATTTCATTGCTAATCGGATCATATTACTGATATGCTTTCCGGGAAGCTGGTCTAAGGGTTTTATGATTCCTCTACATAAAAAGGCGATATTAACTCTGTTAACAATTACATGGGAATTACATTTATTAATTGTATGAGTAAAATATTTACAAGCATCTGGAATATGCGGATTGACAAATGGTTCCAAATTAATAATATCATATCTGATGCTCAATTCGGGTTTAGAAAAGGGAGGTCAACAACAGATGCAATATTTAATTTACATATCATTATAAACAAAATTCTAAACGACAAAAAAATACTTTATTGCGCATTTATAGATTTGAAAAATGCGTTTGATTCTGTCTACAGAAACGCGTTGTGGTTAAAACTATATACATGTGGTGTCAACGGGAAAATGCTGAAGATAATTAGATCCATGTATGATACAGTTAAAGCATGTGTTAAGTCCTGTGGATCTTATTCCGAATTCTTTGATATTTCGGTCGGTCTAAAGCAAAGTGTGTTGTCTCACCGATTATGTTTTCTATATTCATAGAAGATTTAAAACTGTTCTTATTAAACAGATGGTGGTTTATCTCTTAATGATATCACTTTAATGCTGTTGCTTTTTGCTGATGAAATGGCTGTACTGGGGTCAAGCCCAGATGACCTTCAGCAAAGTCTAAATAGACTCTATGAATATTGTGAATCCTGGGGTCTTGAAGTTAATACTGAAAAGACAAAAATAGTTGTATTTCGTAAAAGGGGTAGAATTAAAGAATGTGAAAGGTGGTATTATAATGGAAATTTATTAGATGTCGTCGATGATTTATTATTTAGGTGTGGTTCTTAATTATACTGGCTCCTTTTCGTTAAATCAAAAATGTCTTTGTGGAAAAGCCTTAAAAGCAATGAATATTCTCTTGGTTAATATACGAAAATATGAATTGAAACCAAAAGTATCTCTTCAGATGTTCGATGCTTTTGTGGCATCAATATATAATTATGAAAGTGAAATATGGGGGATTACAAAATCAAAAGATATTGAGAGAATACAGTTAAAATTTTGTAAAATTATTTTAGGTGTTAAACATACCACAAGTAATGCTGGTATTTACGGAGAGCTCTCTCGTTACCCCTTATACATTAATAGATATGTAAAAATGATCAAATATTGGTATAAACTATTGTCTTTAGAGAACATTATACTAAAAGCAATATATAAGGATTTGTTATCTAACTGTAATAAGGACGAGACGAATTGCCTAACTAATATAAACAGTAACGGTTTTAATAATGTCTTGGATAATCCCATGAGTGTTAGTTTTAAACTATTTCCTTTAATATTTAAAGAAAGGTTAATAAATAATTTCATGCAACAATGGATATCTGATATTGAAGGCAGTAGAGTTTTAACGCTATATTAGGTGGTGAAAGAGAATTTTGAATTTGAAACATATCTAGAAACAAAGAAAAACGTAATGATTATTTTGGTGTATATGCAATGTTAAAATCTGTCACGTGTGTGTATATTATAATTGTCATATATTTGTAATAATGAAAAACTGTAATAGTTTAAGTCTATCTATCTATCTATCTATCTATCTATCTATCTATCTATCTATCTATCTATCTGTCTGTCTGTCTGTCTGTCTGTCTGTCTGTCTGTCTGTCTGTCTGCTGTCTGTCTGTCTGTCTGTCTGTCTGTCTGTCTGTCTGTCAGTCAGTCAGTCAGTCAGTCAGTCAGTCAGTCTGTATGTCTGTCTGTCTGTCTGTCTGTCTATAAGTGCCGATTAAAAGTACAGTGTTTTTTTCACGGGTTCTACAAATACCCGTGATTGAATATGCGTAAATGAATTATGAGTTGGTAACTCGTCATTCGACGCTCCAGTTTCGGAAGTTGGACCGATTATACTGTGTCTATAGAGTTTGGATTCTCAAGTCATGTAAGTTATATATGTACCTTGTCGTCAGTTGGTTTAGAAACGGTGAACATAGGATATAAAATATGCATATTGTTGGCGGATAGCTAATTTAACTTACGACACCAATTATTTATAGAGTCATAATCCATCGATAAATACGTTATACTATCTTTAATATGTCGACATTTTAAACTGCAGTTGACTAATGTATTTTTTAAGAAGACACAATTTAGTAGACTAGTGGCTACCAGGCTGTGAGAAATGTGCCAGCATCAATATGGTTAAATATGGTTAACATAAAGTATAATAACTTTCTTGTTTGTGTGTGTTGCTTCCATTGGAACTACTTTCCAGTATTTATTGACATTCGCATAAGTAATAATTAACTTTCTTGTTCACACTAGTAATAATAACTTTCTTGGTTGTGTGTGTTGCTTTCATTTGAAATACTTTCCAGTATTTATTGACATTCGCATTAGTAATAATAACTTTCTTGGTTGTGTGTGTTGCTTTCATTGGAACTACTTTCCAGTATTTATTGGCATTCGCATTAGTTATAATAACTTTCTTGGTTGTGTGTGTTGCTTCCATTGGAACTACTTTCCAGTATTTATTGATATTCGCATTAGTAATAATAACTTTCTTGTTCACACTAGTAATAATAACTTTCTTGTTTGTGTGTGTTGCTTCCATTAGATCTACTTTCCAGTATTAATTGACATTCGCATTTGTAATAATAACTTTCTTGGTTGTGTGTGTTGCTGTCATTGGAACTACTTTCCAGTATTTATTGACATTCGCATTAGTAATAATAACTTTCTTGGTTGTGTGTGTTGCTTCCATTGGAACTACTTTCCAGTATTTATTGACATTCGCATTAGTAATAATAACTTTCTTGGTTGTGTGTGTTGCTTTCATTTGAACTTCTTTCCAGTATTTATTGACCATCGCATTAGTAATAATAACTTTCTTGGTTGTGTGTGTTGCTTTCATTGGAACTACTTTCCAGTATTAATTGACATTCGCATTAGTTATAATAACTTTCTTGGTTGTGTGTGTTGCTTCCATTGGAACTACTTTCCAGTATTTATTGATATTCGCATTAGTAATAATAACTTTCTTGTTCACACTAGTAATAATAACTTTCTTGTTTGTGTGTGTTGCTTCCATTAGAACTACTTTCCAGTATTAATTGACATTCGCATTTGTAATAATAACTTTCTTGGTTGTGTGTGTTGCTGTCATTGGAACTACTTTCCAGTATTTATTGACATTCGCATTAGTAATAATAACTTTCTTGGTTGTGTGTGTTGCTTTCATTAGAACTACTTTCCAGTATTTATTGACATTCGCATTAGTAATAATAACTTTCTTGGTTGTGTGTGTTGCTTTCATTGGAACTACTTTCAAGTATTTATTGACATTCGTATAAGTAATAATAACTTTCTTGTTCACACTAGTAATAATAACTTTCTTGGTTGTGTGTGTTGCTTCCTTTGGAACTACTTCCCAGTATTTATTGACATTCGCATTAGTAATAATAACTTTCTTGGTTGTGCGTGTTGCTTCCATTGGAACTACTTTCCAGTATTTATTGACATTCGCATTAGTAATAATAATTTTCTTGGTTGTGTGTGTTGCTTTCATTTGAACTACTTTCCAGTATTTATTGACATTCGCATTAGTAATAATAACTTTCTTGGTTATGTGTGTTGCTTCCATTGGAACTACTTTCCAGTATTTATTGACATTCGCATTAGTAATAATAACTTTCTTATTCAGACTAGTAATAATAACTTTCTTGTTTGTGTTTGTTGCTTCCATTGGAACTACTTTCCAGTATTTATTGACATTCGCATTAGTAATAATAACTTTCTTGGTTGTGTGTGTTGCTTTCATTTGAACTACATTCCAGTATTTATTGGCATTCGCATTAGTAATAATAACTTTCTTGGTTATGTGTGTTGCTTCCATTGGAACTACTTTCCAGTATTTATTGATATTCGCATTAGTAATAATAACTTTCTTGTTCACACTAGTAATAATAACTTTCTTGGTTGTGTGTGTTGCTTCCATTGGAACTACTTTCCAGTATTTATTGACATTCGCATTAGTAATACTAACTTTCTTGTTCACACTAGTAATAATAACTTTCTTGGTTGTGTGTGTTGCTTTCATTGGAACTACTTTCCAGTATTTATTGACATTCGTATTAGTAATAATAACTTTCTTGTTAACACTAGTAATAATAACTTTCTTGGTTGTGTGTGTTGCTTCCATTGGAACTACTTTCCAGTATTTATTGACATTCGCATTAGTAATAATAACTTTCTTGGTTGTGTGTGTTGCTTCCATTGGAACTACTTTCCAGTATTTATTGACATTCGCATTAGTAATAATAACTTTCTTGGTTGTGTGTGTTGCTTCCATTGGAACTACTTTCCAGTATTTATTGACATTCGCATTAGTAATAATAACTTTCTTGGTTGTGTGTGTTGCTTCCATTGGAACTACTTTCCAGTATTTATTGACATTCGCATTAGTAATAATAACTTTCTTGTTTGTGTTTGTTGCTACCATTGGAACTACTTTCCAGTATTTATTGACATTCGCATTAGTAATAATAACTTTCTTGGTTGTGTGTGTTGCTTCCATTGGAACTACTTTCCAGTATTTATTGACATTCGCATTAGTAATAATAACTTTCTTGGTTGTGTGTGTTGCTTCCATTGGAACTACTTTCCAGTATTTATTGACATTCGCATTAGTAATAATAACTTTCTTGGTTGTGTGTGTTGCTTCATTTGAACTACTTTCCAGTATTTATTGACATTGGCATTAGTAATAATAACTTTCCTGGTTGTGTGTGTTGCTTTCATTGGAACTACTTTCCAGTATTTATTGACATTCGTATTAGTAATAATAACTTTCTTGTTAACACTAGTAATAATAACTTTCTTGGTTGTGTGTGTTGCTTCCATTGGAACTACTTTCCAGTATTTATTGACATTCGCATTAGTAATAATAACTTTCTTGGTTGTGTGTGTTGCTTCCATTGGAACTACTTTCCAGTATTTATTGACATTCGCATTAGTAATAATAACTTTCTTGGTTGTGTGTGTTGCTTCCATTGGAACTACTTTCCAGTATTTATTGACATTCGCATTAGTAATAATAACTTTCTTGGTTATGTGTGTTGCTGCCATTGGAACTACTTTCCAGTATTTATTGACATTCGCATTAGTAATATTAACTTTCTTGTTCACACTAGTAATAATAACTTTCTTGGTTGTGTGTGTTGCTTCCATTGTAACTACTTTCCAGTATTTATTGACATTCGTATTAGTAATAATAACTTTCTTGTTCACACTAGTAATAATAACTTTCTTGGTTGTGTGTGTTGCTTTCATTGGAACTACTTTCCAGTATTTATTGACATTCGCATTAGTAATACTAACTTTCTTGTTCACACTAGTAATAATAACTTTCTTGGTTGTGTGTGTTGCTCACATTGGAACTACTTTCCAGTATTTATTGACATTCGTATTAGTAATAATAACTTTCTTGTTCACACTAGTAATAATAACTTTCTTGGTTGTGTGTGTTGCTCACATTGGAACTACTTTTCAGTATTTATTGACATTCGCATTAGTTGTAATAACTTTCTTGGTTGTGTGTGTTGCTTCTTCCATTGGAAATACTTTCCAGTATTTATTGACATTCGCATTAGTAATAATAACTTTCGTGTTTGTGTTTGTTGCTTCCAAGGGATCCACTTCTCAGTATTTATTGACATTCGCATTAGCGTTTGTTTAGTGCTGTGTGGCGACCGTAAAATTTCGCCCCGACTACAAACCAGTGTTATTACTTACTGGTCCTTTGGGATAATATAGCCCAATCTGTGTGGCTTTAAAGTAGAATATCGCTGAAGCCGGTGCTAGGAGGCGTGAGAGGTGTGTTGCACTTTACATTACCACTCAGGAACAGACTCAATAAAACCGAGTCTGCTACTTTTATCTCTTGTTTGTGTTTGTTGCTCCCAAACCCTGACAAAGTTTGAGAGAGCGTACAGTTTTGATGAGTTCGATGGTGGACAAACTAACTGCATGAGCTCTAATTAGTACGAGCAATGACTCACACTGGAAATCGTTATGTATGTCTATAGTCACACCGTTAAGTGTATTTGCTTTTTTTTCTCACATTTATCAGGCTTTTAAGCAATGTGGATTTCTTCGACGTTTGTTGTGTGTTACATTATGTGGCATCATAAAACATCTAAAAACAAATCCAAACAAAATGGCAGAGGTGATATAACTAGTTATTTATACAGAAAATATGGATAATATACATGAAATATATATAATACAACAGGATATTCACCAATCCTTCATTTTAAGCATCGCCTGATCAACTTGACTGATTTAATTGAATGAACTGGGTTTTACGACGCACCAACACATGAAATGTTATATGGCGCCTAACAGGAATTAACATGTCAGGCTCATCCTCCATTTACATCAAGATAACATATGGAGAATGGGCATAGAACCTTCTTACCTGCAGAACTGCAGAGTTGCTGCAAATTCTATAGTAAACACTCCATTTACGATGGAGCCACGTTCCCACGTTTGCATACGCGGTGTCATGATGAAGACCTTGAATGAGCATGATAAGAAAATGACAAAATGAACATGAAAGGAGGGTGGTCCTACCCCTCTGCCTGTAGCGGGATTTGCAGTGGTTGTAATCTACCCCGGCAACCACACGGGGAAAAACTTGACTGATAAAGGCACGACAAACATATTTTCTATATAACGTCGATAACCTTGCTTGAACAGCTTCGATTTCTAAAATGAAATAAATAAAGCATAATTAACAGCATAAATTTGATACTGAATTTATGTCACGAGGGAAAAAAGTGGTAATTTGGTTAAAAAACGAGTTCGAAGAACGAGGTTTTTTAACCAAATTACCATTTATTCCTCGAGTGACATTAATTCAGTATCAAATGTATGCTGTTAATCATACTATACTGTTTATTATATAACTTTACGTAAAAGAAGAAATTAAAATAATTTTAACTTTAAACCAGTGTGTTTTTTAACAAATATGTTAAGAAAGTAGTTCCGGCAAAGTTATATCATCACAAGCGATGATATAATAAAAAAGTTATATCGTCATTTTTTTGTGTGATACTAAAATTACGTCATTCATAGTTCAATGTAAATTTATAACAGTTATGTAATAAATGTATCAAACAGAAGAAAGATCCAATATATAACATAACAATAATAGTAAATATTAAAATATTTCTTTAAGACCTATTTCTAGACCAATTGTATTCGAGGGAGAGAGAATGTGTAACTGTAAATCAATGTTAGACATACAGTAGCATGGTATTCAATTTCGTTTCAGTTGATGAGGCCCTCCTGATAAAGTGCAATACAGCTTATGTATAAATAAAACATATAAGCAGGTGTTTCATTAGAAACATCATAAAGCAATGAATTATCAAAAGGTTTTGTATTTACAGCTAACTTATTAATGTGATTGTTTTTTTCATAAAAGTAAAGTTTGAAGAATTTTACAAACTTGAAGTAATCCGAAATATTTGTGGGTGTCTATCCAAATATCACGAATAGTGTTTGTCCTATTTCGACGGGTATCATCGTTATTATTGTATTAAGAAAATGTTAATTTGGGAGAATTTGACGCTCTCTGCGATTTTTATATTTATAAAGTATAGGTATTTCATATGGTGTATAAAGGCTTGTAAATACTTGCTTTTACTTCGAAATATGTGCTTTTATTAAAATGCATAAACAAAAATGAATAACGTTTTAAAAATGATATTTCAATATTTTAAATTGTTCGACAATCAAATGTCATCCATTGTTGCATAAATATACTCAATTTGCTAATCAAAAATTAGGGTACAATGCACTATGGTTCACATTGTTTTAAATTACTTGAAATAACTTGTAAATAAAACTGACTTGAGTATACACGACTAATCGTGATTAAAAATACAAAAAATAGAAAAATGGTCCTCTAGAAATCACAGCAATCAAACGCAATAGCACCGGCGGTCTCCACTGCATCGTGAACTGAAATATGAACATATTTAAAATGTCAATGAAATAGACAATACATGACACAAAGAGTGGTGAAGACAGGGTTACCGACTCGGACCGGTCAGTAGGAAATAAGGTCTACAGGTTAGCTTAAATTGACCCTGTCTTCAACGCCCAAATTGACAAAACAGTGTAAATAAAAGTAAAGAGGAATCCCATCAAAATCTTATAAATATGGACTTCTGAAATATTATAAAACTTTGTTTTGCATAGTGTTGTATCACAAATTTAGTCAAACTACACATCCAAGCAATCCTCCAGCCTATGTTAGACTCAAATTAACATGAAGTCTTAATATAAAACAATGAAATTGACTATATAACTAAATACATCGTGGTTTTAATATATTCGTACAATATATTTCAAGATTTCAGTGTGTCTCTGTAATATTTACAACTCATAAACCGCTTGTTTGTTTGTTTGTTTGTTTGTTTGTTTGTTTGTTTGAAAAGTGTTTTAAATCATTTTATCACATGTGAGGCCCTATAAGACCCGCCATCTGTATTTCACTCTTTTCGTCTGGCGGGAGATAAACAGTACTGGTTCTACTAGGAATAAATGGGGTGGCCCGTCTTTACCATAAACACGATCGACCGTCATTAATGGCCTCACATGTGATACAAATTACGTAAAACACCATTCAAACAAACAAACAAACAAACAATCAGTTTATGAGTTGCAAATAGCACAGAAACTGAAAAAGTGATTAAAAGTATTTAATATTATATCATATAATCTATATAACGGACACCAACATCTATACACAGTCTCTACATATCCGTACACTACAGAAATAATATCAAACTGTGAAAAAAAAATAAAACGTGCTCGTTGACCTCAAGGTAAATTTATTTCCTCAAAATTAGGTCAGTCTATTACTTTTTCATTATATATATTACATTTAAAGGTTACCAATGTGACAATCAAAATATCGAATGTCATATTTGTTTTGGTTTTTTGAAGATTCAAGATGCGTATTTGACCTTGTAATTTGAGTGCCAATATCATAAAAAGTCAAGGTCAAGTTTTGAAAATTGTCCCACTATGATCATAATGATTTTTTGGAAAAGAAGACAGCACGCATTGCACTTATTTTCACCCTTAATAATACTTTTTTTCTTTGCTGATTAAACCGTAAACGATACACATGTTAATATCTACATTTTAAAAAAGTTGGTTAAACGTCAGTTGTATCCACATTTGAAATTTCACAAAGTAAGAATTATACAATTTCTATGATTTAGTAAAACATTAGTTTGATACTCGTCACAGTATATCACTTGATACTCGTCACAGTATATCACTTGATATTCGTCACAGTATATCATTGATACTCGTCACAGTATATCATTTGATACTCGTCGCATTATATCATTGATACTCGTCACAGTATATCATTTGATACTCGTCACAGTATATCACTTGATATTCGTCACAGTATATCATTTGATACTCGTCAAGTATATCATTTGATACTCGTCACAGTACATCATTTGATACTCGTCACAGTACATCATTTGATACTCGTCACAGTACATCATTTGATACTCGTCACAGTATATCATTTGATACTCGTCACAGTATATCATTTGATACTCGTCGCAGTATATCATTGATACTCGTCACAGTATATCATTTGATACTCGTCACAGTATATCACTTGATATTCGTCACAGTATATCATTTGATACTCGTCAAGTACATCATTTGATACTCGTCACAGTACATCATTTGATACTCGTCACAATACATCATTTGATACTCGTCACGGTACATCATTTGATACTCGTCACAGTATATCATTTGATACTCGTCACAGTATATCATTTGATACTCGTCGCAGTTTATCATTTGATACTCGTCACAGTACATCATTTGATACTCGTCGCAATATATCATTTGATACTCGTCGCAGTATATCATTTGATACTCGTCACAGTATATCACTTGATACTCGTCGCAGTTTATCATTTGATACTCGTCAAGTATATCATTTGATACTCGTCAAGTATATCATTTGATATTCGTCACAGTATATCATTTGATACTCGTCGCAGTTTATCATTTGATACTCGTCAAGTATATCATTTGATACTCGTCAAGTATATCATTTGATATTCGTCACAGTATATCATTGATACTCGTCACAGTATATCATTTGATACTCGTCACAGTACATCATTTGATACTCGTCGCAGTTTATCATTTGATACTCGTCAAGTATATCATTTGATACTCGTCACAGTATATCATTTGATACTCGTCGCAGTATATCATTTGATACTCGTCACAGTATATCATTTGATACTTTTCACAGTATATCATTTGATACTCGTCAAGTATATCATTTGATACTCGTCACAATATATCATTTGATACTCGTCACAGTATATGATCAAATAATTATTATCAGATTATTGAAAAAAAAGAGAAAAATAATGCAGTAGTGTAGTATATGGCGTATATTTTAAATAATAATGCAGTATTGTAGTACATGGCGTATATTTTAATGTATCAACACAGGGTTAACAACATATTTGTTTTAAATTCTTCTTTAAAACAATTCGTGGTCCCGCCTTAATTCAACTAAGCGAGGGAAAGCTTATATTAGCAGAATTTTATAACGGATATTTCGACAATAAAACACGTTTTTTAAAAACACATTTTTACTGAATAATATGCGATAACCTGTTTGAAATTGCCTACGAAGTGTTTTAATTTTACAAAACACAAACGTTGTAAGCCGAAATTAAGGTTTTATTTCATACTCCAGCCAACCCCGTTTTCACTACATGGAAAAGGGATTGGATGGGATATGAAAGTTAATATTCGGACCACAAAATGGTACTCATTTGGTGGTGAAGAGCACCGCCATCGTTTTAATGGTTAAAAAAATGAAGTGCTTGTATTCCAAGTTAAAGCTATGCTCTTATATAGACTAGAAACATATTTTGTTTATTTACCTCAATTGTGTGTGGGTACTTATAATCTAAAATAGGAAATATTATGTGTCGACAGATAATATATACTTAAACAAATAGCATTTGCATTTAACTGAACATATTGTTAAAGATATATTACAAATAGTATACAATATTAGCTGAATTCAAACAAGACCTTATATACATGTATTGTGGTGTGAATGGTGAACACTCATAAACCCTAGCCGCAACTTAATAACAAAGTATAAAAAGCTACATTAAGCTTATGACAGAAGGTCAGTGGAAAAAACTGAAGGGGATTGAAAAATCGCACTTACTAATTTTTAATCACATTAACGCTTAACCCCCTACATATATATAATGGACTGTTCTTTCTTTGAATAAAGACCATTTCATTTCTGTGATAAATGTGTGTTTTGGGGAAAATGACTGATCAGCCGCCGGACATTGTAAACCCTGATCAGTCTGCGAGGTACTCGCAGGCTAATTACAATGGACGCAAAGGCTATTATAGTCGTGCTTAGCTGGTTAAGGGTTAATGGAATACGTTTCTGTACATGTATTTACATTTAATGCTTTCTTATACCAAACACAGAATACTGTGTAAGTTTAACTTGCTTTTTAAACTTTCACATTATATTGCTTGATCTGATGTGTTTCATTGTTGAGAGAAGTTATATGAAGAAATGGTATAATTGTTATACTACTGAACAGTTCATGTATGTTGTTTACATAGAGAGTTGTCTATTTCCATGTGGTAGAAACCAGTCTGGTTATTGTGTTTATGCTCTTTAAACAGAGGGTTGTCCATTACTCTGTAGTAAAACCCAGTCTTGCTATTACGTTAATTTTCTTTAGGTGATGGTGGTAAAAGTGGTAAAAGTCCTTCGGGTTCATAAGACCCACTTTTTGTTGCGTGTAAAACGTGTCTCTCTTGCTTGTGTTCGCTGCTCCAAAGGATACTCTCTTGACATTCCCATTAGTGCTGGTTTAGTGCCGTGTGGCTACTGTAAAATGTCCCCACGACTACAAATCATATTACTTACTTGTCCTTTGGGAACAGGGGGTATATTTGTCGTGGCTTTAGAGGATATTATCGCTTAAACCGATGCTAGATGGCGTAAGAGGTTGCACATGACTAACTCAATGAAAGCGAGCCTGCTACTTTCCCTCGTGTTTGTGTGCATTGCTTCCTAGAAATACATGTTTCAGGAGTTATTTTAACAGGTTGCTAAATTGGTCTGGCTATGTTATTTCATGATACCTAGATGGTCGGGCTATTTATCGATTTGTCATTAAGTTGTATGCTAGAATAACTTTTTATAAAATTCTCTCATTTTCATATTTTGTCTGCAGTAATTCATACTGGCATTTCTTTCCGATGCTGGACATCTTCAATTTCAGGACACCAGTCATCCAGGTAACGGTTAAACGTTCAAATTGTTTATTGTTTTGGGCTCTTGTTTCAGCCAAAGTGTTTTTATTACTTTTAATATAAAATTAATCTACTACCTAATATAAGTTGTATATCAATGAAACAGATATTTTAGTGGTAAATAAAAAATTCCTTGTTTTTCAAAATCGGTCGAGAAATAAATATTTCATGCGCTAAAGTTCTTTTTAGAATTTTTATCTAGAAATGGTTTCAGATTGTTGGAAATTCGTAAATAAAGACAACCTAAACGTTTTATAGCAAAATATGAAAGCTTACTGAAGTTATTTGAAATTTCTTAATTTTCTGTTGTCCCACCAAAAAGGAATTTACATGGGAAAAGCCCTATCAAAAAATAATTTGGGCTGTACAATATTTATTTCTCAACCGATTTTCAATCCCTCCTAATGATATATAATTCATGTATGTATTATTTAAATTGCTCAAGCCACTGCAGAAAGACCTTTGACTGAAACAAGTGCCCCAAACAATAGACTAAAAACGGGATGGCATTTGTCTATACAACTTTAACGTTAACAAAATGCTTTTATGAAAGAAATATTTTGTTGTTTTTTAAAAGAAATACGTCTAGACAATCAGAAGACATTATATTACAACAAGAACAATTGTGAATCCGAGCTAACAGATTAAAGTTCATTGATATTACAGTACTGACGTTTAATTTAAAATAGATTTGAGGAAACCGTTTCACAGAAATATCAAATATGTATAGGCTCCGGTCCGTATCTAACTGACATGTCGTCTGTACTAGAGGTCATAGAGACTGCGCTACCGCCCGCACCCACACAACCGGCTGGCCCGCTATCTAAGACTTCTGGTTCCCCTTCCTCTTCCCGTGACATTGGATGCAGATAACCACCATCAGAGAAACCAGCATTGTTGTCTTTAGAATAATCCCTGTGTTTGTCATACGTTGCGGTAATGTACTCATCGGCAGGAATGAGTATATCTGAATGAGAGGAAGCAAATATGGACATTTATTATATAACCTATAAATAGACGCGTTTTCATTGGCTAAAAAGTAATTTTTTAGAAAAAATATCTAGCGATATTGACCTGTTTTTTTGATATTGACCTGTTTTTTTGATATTGACCTGTTTTATATAATTGTTTTTTTGATATTGACCTGTTTTATATAATTGTAAATTGAGGGTTATATAATAAAACAGTTATGGACTTTTCAGCTGTTATACATGATGTTGATATGTACCAAAAAATCATTATTGACCTCGGCTATCGCCTCGGTCAATAATGATTTTTTTGGTGCATATCACATCATGTATAACAGCTGAAAAGTCCATAATTGTATAATATCATTTATAAGAACAAAAAATAAAAATAAATCATCAAATAAAAAATCAAACTGTGTTAAAAAGTTGATATGAAGTTTGCATTGAAATGTAGCATTTATACAACACAGTCCACTGCAAACACATTTAATTGATATAAGTAAGACATGCATTGTTCACACTCACGGAATTCCACACTGTGAATGCTCGTTTATTATTACTTCCAAAGTGATGTCACATACATTCTATACTGATAAAAATAAGCTATCCCTCTTAGCATGTTCCTATAAATTCTTCAAATATTTCTATCCTTTCTAAAATAAAGAAAAGAAAGGCTACCTATCGCTACATTTATTTAATTCGAGTTGAAAGTTAACAAAGCAAAACGGAAACAATCAAAATCCAGGATAATTCATCACTTTCAATGACTAAGGGGTCAGGTCAGAAAAATCATAAACTATTCAAATAGTGTGTGTCCCCTGTTAACACCAAGTTATCACATCTTCCCTGTCTTGAAATCCGTTTTCTAACAGTTTTCATGATATCCTTTACCATTTTTTGTGCATAGCGATTTCCAGGTCATGTACGTTGTTGACATCATCACTTCTCTCACCTTCCGCCCAAGATAGTCCCAACGGTGTTCAAGGGGCGAAATAACTGGTGATCTTGCAGGTCAATTGAGTACGTTACGTTGTTTCGTCGAAGAATGTCCTCTTGTATTTTTGCCTACTGGTATCTAGTCCTTAAACGACTAATGGTTGACTCAGGAACATTAAAATATCTTGCGACGGCTAATTATCTTCGTCAACATACCAATAGTCAGTTGAAATTGGTCTAACCTCCTGGGCGCCATCCCATTGCTAATTTGTTTTAGTATTTTACGGCTGTGGTTCGAATGGACGAACAAACTATGTTTTTTGACACTTTATAGACATTTTGACACTTTGACAATATATAGATTTCTTGATGCACGTGTTACCCATGATTTACTAAAATGAGACGAGTCAACCTAACACAATTTCCAGTGCATGAACATCAAGTCGGGATGTGTTCTCAAACTCATGTTTGATATTTGAATATATATAATAATTATGTTTGTTCATTTATGGCACAATATCAGGACACTGAAAAAACTTGACAAAGGTATTGCTATCAGTATTATGTTAAACTCAAACCGTGATTATTATATTGTACCACGTAACGTCCTTCAAACACCCATTTCATATTATAGTGTATGTCTAGGAAAAGGTTATAAGTTCAACAGGAAGAGTAGCATTCACAGAATACAGTCACTCCAACAAGTATTACAATGCAAAGGTGATTCAAAAACTACACCACAAACACATTCCGTAAATAAACACATCACAAACATATAAGGGTTGACAACTTGACAACAGGGGTACCGCCTTGGAACGGTCAATGACAAAAGGGACCACCGGGGAGTTTAAACCGGTTCAAGAGTGCACCAAACCTCACACTTACCCTGTCATCATCCCTAAACAACAAGACAGTGTACATAAAAATAATCCCCGCCGAGTTAACACATTACATTTGAGAAAACGTAGATAGGTGTAATACGAAAAAACACAGAAATGTTCATCTATATATCAAAAAATAAGTTAATCTCATATGTACTCGATGACTTGTCTGAAGTCAGAGCATCAAGGGGAAAATCGCCTTAAAGGATTCAGGAACACGTTGTCTTAGAGTCCACCGCCCGTCCGGTCGTTGCACAATCAAAGAAGAAAGCATAATTTCAAACTATAACTAAGCATGTAGTGCGCCGCAGAATAGTCGTAAACTCTCTTTATAAATCGTCTAATAATATACAACCTGGAACTATTGTTTTATTAGTTGGCGTAAAAGGCATCTATGCAAATGTTATTAGCTGAAATAATTCATTAATATAAATTTATCGGATTTAAGTCATTCATTTATTATTTCCTAACTCCTAAATAAATAATTGTTATAATTCAAATTAATGAAATGCCCTCTGAAAGAAATCAAACACGAACTCCGACGTTGTTTTTGATATGACGCTACGACGTTTTGATGCTAAATGATATGATTGCATTACGACACATTTAGTGTTATTTTCTGACGTCGTGGCGTTGTATGTCCATCTTCATATATGCGTGTTTACACATGTGAATGTAATGTCATGTCTAAAGTATGTATTACATACTATAACATACATACAATTCATTGCAATTAGAACATACAAAATTCATACACATATACTTGCTGAATCTTACCTTTAAAACAGCATTTGCGCTTTCTCCACATATAACATCCCGCCACTAGTACGAGAAGCAAAATCGAAGTTGTCGTAGCGAAAACTATCACCACTATACGCAGAGTTGCAGTACTATCATCGTCGGGAGATACCTCTGTGATCCTGTTAAATGATATTTAATACACCATACATCAATATATGAGCATGACGACTGTTCTGTTTATTTGTATGGTGTTTACGTCATTTTCAGCGCATGTAAGGTTATATATGATGGTGGATTGATTGTGGTGGAGGCAAACCACACACTTTTCCTGGGTAGAACCAGTACTGTACATCTCCTGCCATCCGTAAGAATCGATACTTCCTCACTTACAAGTCGAGCACCCAGTGAGTTCGAACCCGCAGCGAGGAAAGGCGAGAAGGTTTACAACGCAACGTCGTTAACCCCTCGGCCACGCATATTTTGAGAATCCAAGCTCTATATCCACAATATAAACGGCATTAACCAGCCGTGAATGAACCTATACTTTTATTCAGCAGATATACATGATTACATGTCCTGAACACCTGGCTAAAGTTTTGCAAATGGTTCTGTAGTGTAATTTTGGTATTATTTGGCTGATTAGTTTCTTAAAAAACGTGCATCGCTACTGTAAACGAATATAATTCCTAAAATACATATTTTCAAATATTACGTGTTATTTTCTAACAATAAAAGCTAATGATATCAATTTCATTCATTTTCTAAAATAAAGAAAATATTTTACTTTGAGAAAGGAAGCCCAATCGTGAAAAATAGCAATGAAAAATAACAGTGAAAAATAAAAATAACAAATTATACTTCACTGATAAATCCTGATATTTCATCAGTTTAACAGAAAATAAATAATAGTTTTATTTTGTAAAAATATACAGTAAAATGTTGACATACGTTTCCGAAAAGCACGTGGTACAGTTAGCATTCGGTATCACAGAGCACGTGGACTGATTCCAATACCAGTTTTCGGGGAACTGAAAGGTATGTAATCATGCGTGTAAAGAAAGATGTAAACTCTAAGCTATGAAAGTCAAATACACAAACTATATAAACTCATTTCTAGTGATGACCATTTTGTTTGGTCCACCTTCTCAACCCCTTTATCTGCTCCTTTCTTTCGCCTCTCATCATTCCGTCTTCCGCCAGCTCTGCTGTTGTCCCGCCTACTGGATGATAATCTGTTGTGACAACGAATTTCTGTCTACAGCTTACCTTCTTTCAGTGAACGTCGGCCTAACATCGTCACAAGACAGCAGTGAGGTATTAACTACTCCTGAAGCAAATTTCAGAAGGTGGATTTTTGCCGAATGGTGATGAAAGATAAGCATGATATGGAGAGACCAGCATCCGGCGGGGTTTGAACTCACGACCTTCCGCTTGTGACCCAGTGCTCTACCACTGGTCTATAGAGGCCTCATAGATGACAAATTTGAGTTATATTATAATTCCAACAATAGTACATACCATATATTTAACAATTGAATAAATGTCGATAATATGATCAACACATTGGCATAATTGCATATTCGATTCATAAGTAGTAAGGGTAAACGTTAACAAGAAGAACCTTCTCTTTAAAAAGATAAGACGCACGACTATACGTTCATAGTATAAAATACAAAATAGATGTTTATTTCATTTAAAGAAAACAAAAACATAATGAAGCTAGCTAGCAAGCAAGACTAAATAACTTCTAAAATACTACTAGAGTCAGAAACAATTCACCGAAACCGTGGTTCACCGCGGTTTTAGTCTCACCTTTTTGAAGAAAATGTCTAGATCATCTGCGACGCTTGCTTACTTTAATTTAAATCAAACGTCGAAGATGATCAAAACTGTTGAATAAGTAGGTCAGCAGACGTTTTCAATTCGCGGTGACTATAACGACGGCGACGGCTGTGTCAACAGTTACCTTGAAGTGTTGCGTTAAGGACCTAATTCCAGCTTATTGGATTTAGGGGGTGTGGGGAGGGAGTGGGGAGGGGTCGGGGAGAGAATTGGTATGGCTATCTATGTTAAACGTACAACAGCTTGAGGAAATGATGGTATTAAATCTTGTTTCAGTTGATGTGGCCCTCCCAAAACAGATTGTGTATGAAATGTGTTTTTCTTCAAAATACGATGAGTTATCAGGAAAATGTTTTATATTTAGTACTGCTTACTTGTTAATTTGGATTTTTTCGAAAAAGTGAAGTTTGAAGTATTATTTACTGCTATGCCCTAGATAATGTTTAATATACTAATGCTTTCCTGAAGAAACCTGTACTAGGTCCTCATTTTATGTACCTGAGCTAATCGCTCATTTAGCATGTTAGCTGTAAGTAAGAAAGCTTTCCATGCTTTATCAATGATCATTTAGCGTTGGGAAATAGGTCATTAAAGTTGTTATCATTATAATATACTCTGTAAAAAAAGGTTTTGACCATGGCAGTATTCGAACCCGTACAATGATCGCTGAACCTTGACATTCGACCATAACCCTTATTATCTCAGTTGATAATTCACAATAGATCAACCATCAACAATAATTATCGTTTACAATGAAAGTTTGCCAAAAAAATAATAATCTTTTTATTGGTTACTCGAATGTGTCCGTAACTGTTACTTGTTATGGACTTTGCAACATTTTTTACAGACCCTTTGTGCATTCGCGATATTTTTTTAAAATCGAATCTTGTTTGGAATTTAATGTCTCTGGTACCAAATTTACCAAGTAAGGTAGACCTTGGTTACTAAAAAAAGATACTTAAATTCTGTTCACTAGTTTTATTTTTATATGACTTGATATACCCTGGTCCAAAACATTTTTTACCGAGTATATATTCAACGTTGCGTTTTCAAATTAATTCGAACTTCAAAACCTCTGGAGAAGTCCTTGATAACTACGGTGTAAGCATTTTCACGCCTCTTCTCTAAGCATCTACGACTTTTCCACACTATATACTACTCTACCACATAATCTAATCAAAAACAAATTGCTTCAACTTATTCAGAAGACATTTGCTAGAGAAGGTACAACCTTTTTAGCTTGTACTAATGTCAGTGCTTTCTTAACAAACGCCCCTATTGATAATTATAATTTGTGGACTTGTGCTGATGTTTGAAGAGCATTATCTTTCCTTCTCGGTAACATCTTTATAAGATACGATAAAACTGTTTACCGCCAAGTTGTTGGTATTCCAATGGGTACTAGCTGTGCGCAATTTTGTCGCAGATTTGTTTTTGTACAGCTATGAAAAAGATTTAATCTTGAGCTTGTCACTGCTAGCCAGAGTGAAGTTATTGATGCGTTTAATAATACATCTCGGTATCTGGATGACATACTCAATATTGATAATCCGTTCTTTGCTCATCTGGTTACTAACATTTATCCACCAGAGCACACGTTGAATAAAGCCAACAGTTTGGATACTGAAGCAGCGTTCCTCTAATGATTTCATGCATACTAAAATCTATGATAAGAGAGATTTCTTTAACTTTAACATCGTTAACTATCCACACCTGGATGGGGATGTACCTCGTGCTACATCATACGGGGTTTATATCTCCCAGCTCATTCGGTTTGCTAGAGCTTGTAATGATGTTATAGACTTCAATGATTGAAATCAAGTTATTACAAGTAAACTTCTTCAGCAGGGTTTTCGTAATCACAAATACGTAGATCTTTCTCAAAATTCTACTATAAAACCAACCTTAAATGAGATATAGGGTCCTTTAGAAACCACAGCGTCCAAACGCAATGGCATCGTATGTCCGCATTGTAGTACAAACAAGGAGCAATATTTCATTATACAATGTAAAATACAAAATACAACAGAAATGATGGTGAAGACAGGGTTACCGACTTGGAACGGTCAGAAAGCAATAAGGCCTACATGTTAGCTTGAACCGATTTGATGTGTAAACACCCCGCGCTATTATCCTGTCTTCAGCGCCCAAATAGACAAGACAGTGTAAACAAACCACATCCCATCAAAAGGAATTCTCTAACAATAAAGTCCACATCCAGAGGAACTAACAAAAGAAACACTAAGATGTCGTTGTAAAGCTATATAAAATACGAAATAAGAAACATCTCAAGATGTATGATGAGTTGTACTGGACAACCATAGCAGTTGCAGCCAAAGAGAAAACCAATCTAAAACATGTCTGCGAATAGGAACATCACAACCCTTATTTTATGGAGATGTGTCCATAAACTTCGAACGTGTAATGGATCTGACGGGTTTCCTGACAGCTTTACAAAATTAATCAGGAAGTTCGTCAGAAAAGGGTACGACCCTTTAGTATTACAACGCACTGCATGTATAGTGATTGACCCTTCTACAGTCCGTCACTACGCTTCACTTTTCCCTTGTGCGATGACTGGACAACCTCTTGGGACTCTATGATTGCACATACTGAAACCCCGACCAAGGGAGGTAGGTGCATAAGCCTTCGTCCCTCGGGTTTTCTGGTCAACTGCTGTGGTTGTTCTGTACAATTCTGGATACATCCTGAGATGTTTCTTATTTTGTATTTTATATAGTGTTTCTTTTGTTAGTTTCTCTAGATGTGAACTTTATTGATAGAGAATTCCTTTTGATGGGATGTAGTTTTGTTTACACTGTCTTGTCTATTTGGGCGCTGAAGATAGTACAATAGCGAGGATTATGTACACATAAAATCGATTCAAGCTAACCAGTAGGCCTTATTGGCTACTGACCGTTCTAAGTCGGTAACCATGTATTCACCACCCTTTCTGTTGTATTTTGTCTTTTTTCATTGTATAATTAATTAAATATTGCTCCCTTTTTGTAATACAGTGCGGAACTACGGTGTCATTGCGTTTGGACGCTGTGGATTCCATAGGACCCTATATCTCATGTTTGCATATGTATCATCAAGATCACTCAGACGGACAAGTTCATAACTCTGCTCTTGCATTTAGCAAAATAATTACTCTGTTTTTGACTAGGAAATTAATTTAATTTCTTGACAGCAATAAAACATGACGCATATTGCCGAGAGGCGGACTTTTGTGTGTTACTACTGGAACAGATAATAAACTGTACATTGTCCCCACAATGATATTAGCATCAATACGATGCATTTTCTTCTTTCTTTCTGTGCTTTTATGACTTAATGTTGATCTCATTAGTGTAGAGTTGAGAGAAATTGTTTGCAACTGGTGAGACTGTTATTACTAACCTGGCCTGGAATTCACCAACCATTCTTCAAACTATTCTTAGACTTGAGCTCAAGTACTGAAAATTCGTTCACAAATATTTCCATATTTACTAGTATGCATCATATTTATCATAGCAGCTTGTTATGGACGTTAATTATGTAAACTTATAGAAATATTTTTGATTGAAATTTGCATACTTGAGCTTAAGTCTAAGAATATTTTCAAGAACGGTTGGTGAATTCAGGGCCCGGTCATTTCTTGGTTCTTTCTAGCCTAGTCTGTGCGGCTTTAATGTAGAAGAACGCTTAAGCCGGTGCTGGGGTGCGTGACACTTTTTACTAACTTACATATATTTATATTGTTCTTGTGTTTCGTTTCAACAACATGTCTCTATAACAGTACATTACATGACTCATTGTCTATTACTTATGCATATGTTTTTGATCCAATATGGCCACCTGACTGCCATTTTCTTTTATTATATCTCGCGATTCTGGATTAACCCCTCGAGATATGTTATGGCATTTTACTGGTATATGAAGGGCAATGAGGGGACATGCACCTCTATTGTTTTACGCCCGGAACCAATGATATGGCCACGTTCTTATTTCTATCTTAGACTCTAATACTTTTTCAGACAATGCAACTTGATACATGTCTTCAGTATCATAAAAGTAACTGAATAATATAACCGAATAACTCTGATATGCTGTATTCGAAATTATCCCCCAACTTTTAAATCTGAAAATCCATCGATAGTGGATTAACGAACTGAGATATTTTTACGAAATTTAGTATTTATTCATGGAAATAAGGGACTAAAGCATACTGTGTTTTATCAAAACCAGTATGACCAGCTGCATGCATGTTTTTGTTTTAATCCTTAACCCGCTACATACATATAAAGGAATGTACTTTCTTTGAATTAAGACCATACCATTTATATGACAAAGGGATGTTTCGGGGAAAATGACTGATCAGTAGCCGGACATTGTAAACCCTGATCAGCCTGCGAGTTATTCGCTTACTCGCAGGCTGATTTGAGTTTGTAATGGATGCAAAGGCTATTATAGTCGTGCCTTGCGAATTAAGGTTTACATATTAGATGTTTGGATCCTGCAATTATGAAATGCTAGGATGACGTAACTAATATGAAACCTTCGAATCGCATGCGAGATTATGCTGCGAAGCAGTGTACAAGATGTTGGATTTTATGTATAGAAAATCGTACCAGCTTCTATCAACAAATGAAACTAAAACTAACCTTGGTATAGACAGCCGTTCCCATGCTGTCAACTTTAACCAAATATCTGTTATATGAAATCACACCGTCATGATTTTCAGCAAAAACTTGTTTCCGTGATATTTTGTCGTATAGCAATTCCAAAGATGCAATATTCTTGACCAGTTGCAATGGTTGTTCTCGAAACTCTTTGCATATAGTATCTGTTCTGTTGCACAATTCCATCAGAGTGGTTCTAGAACCTCTCAAAATGGCCTCCACTGCTAAGCTGGTGAACGGTACCCACGTTTCTATTTTAAAACAGCTTGACCCAGTCAGGCAAGTGTCGAATTTTTCGGATGAGCTGAAAAAAGGCATACATATATAGTATAAATTATCAGTTTGACATAATATCTGGCTTAATTGGTTAAATATAGCAAAAGGAAAACGTCTTTAACACGCTTATTACTTTCAAAAGTGTATATAACAAACTGGTATGTTGTTGAATAAATAAATACTCGTTAAACAGTAATATACCTGCACTGGCTATAGTTTGCCGATGACTTGTCGAAACTCCATTCAAAATAGCATTTGAAATAGTTTTCCATATATTTCTGAAGCCATGGACTTTTGGATGTGTTTGGAGAAAGTTTCCTGAAGTAATCTTTGAACCTGTCGTCTATTGGTAGTTCGTTTGCGAGGGTGATAGATCCTTGCAGGTTTGGCAATGATGAAATGATATCACGATTGCCCCAGGCCTCCGATGCTATAAAAATATAACCTTTCATATTGTCGTTGAGTTCCTTTATCAAAAGCACAACGTCAAAGGAACTCAGAAAGACCAAAACTATTTTTGGACTATTGTTTTGCATAAGACTATTTATTATATCTGCTTTATTTATTGTTTCTGTTTGGTCTACACCTACAATATTGGCTATGCAGATGCCGTATTCCTTGGCGTTATTGACAATAGATTCCATTCCGCCATAACCATATGAGGTTTTGGAGTGTAGAATTTGAACCAAATTGGAACCAGACTGTTTTACGATGTCTAGCATTTCCTTTCCTTGTTTCACGTCAGACTGTACTACTCTCATGAAATAAGGATACTTAACTCTATCACTTAAAAGAGGACTTGTCGAACCGTATGAAATCTGCACATAACCGAGACGTGTTAGCGTTTCCGCTACAGTTAAACTGACATCACTAATCCACCCGCCAACGTAAGCTAGAATTTTAGATTTGACGTCTTGATACTGACCGTCTATGATTACACCACGGTGATGTATGTCTAGTATTCTTCCAAGTATGATCTGTGGATCGTTGCACGAATCAATTATAATATAGCCGATTTTAGCTTGAGGGATGTTATCTTTAAAATCTTCAATTGATTGTTGTATCGTAAATTTGATGGATTCAGCGCAATCAAACCCTCCGCTTTTAATTTTTCCACATTTGAACGGAGTATCCGATTTCCCATGGATCGGTGATATACCAACAACGTACATGTCTCCTTCTTCCATCTCATACTCAGCGATTTGTCTCTCAGGACATTCAGTACATGTCTTATGCTCAGGACATTGCGGTTTGCGGATATGTGGGTAATTGGATTCCTTTCCAGTTAGACTGGTGTAATCTCGAATATTGTCGAAGTCCGCTTGGAAGGTGTTGGGCTTATGAAAGTATGAGTATACCTAAAACATAATTTATAATAAATCGTGTAATAATATGACCAGTCTTTCATATATATTATCCTCAATATTAAGATATCCAGAATTATGATAGATTTTAAAAACATTTCTAGTACACATGTATACGAGATATTACTTTATTATTAAATAGTTTAAATATAGGTATACATTGTGTAGAAAACATTTAAACATTTTAGCTAAATGGCTTTCTCAGTAATAAGTTAAAATATATATAGTTGCCTCTTACGAAAATGTACATGGCATGCAGTTGTGTTGCATATACTATCGCCACCAATGAAATACTATGGAGTCCGTCCATTTATAGTTTTACTTTTGGCTCTGTGAATTTTAAAAACCCTTTAATAATAGTATACAACTATTCTAAATGAGTAACACGGTCGTCTGTTAATTGGTAATATGTAAAACCGCTAAAGCCGATCCTATGGGGCGTGGTAAGTGTTGTATCTGTAAGTGTATGGTAAGATAAGTATCTGATATTACCTCCCATGAACAGAATTACCCTCCTACTTTCTTCTCTTGTTTGTATTCCCCTTGTGTTTTATTGGTAAGATAATGTGCATATCGAGCAAAATGTATTTTTAAATTTATAAACGACTAACAAACTGTACCTTTTCGAAACAGAGATTACTGTTGCCGCCAGTAATCGAACACGTTCGTTTGTTATATATGCTAAATGTTATGCCTGTGGTTGTTGCATCATTATTTCCTTCAGGAAATTCTATCTCAGCCTGGCTAAACTGCTCCAGATTTAAATCTCCAAATCTAAATATTATGTTTTCCATTGCATTTATGAATTTTGTTTTTGGTTCATTTATTAAGGCCGTACATACTGCAGGTGATCCGTTACATATAACAGTCTTAATGGCTTTAGCAGTGACCATCGTAGCCTGAATTGCGTATTGAACAAAAGTGGACTGCGGCAAATGTTCGCGGATATATGAAGAACAGTCCATTTGTGATACATTGCAACCTGTGAATTGTTCTTGTATCTGCTTTAAGTAAGTATCATTCGTGATGCCATTAAGAACATCCACCCAATGTGATTCGAATTCCTGAACCGCTTCTCGTGGTGGGCTAGACAGATACGTTCCTTTTGTTATATTTTCGTATATTTCTTTTGTCATATTTCCATATGTTTCTCCTTCAAATGACATACTTTCTGCTGACATCAGAATAACGGGTATTTCATAATCATCCGATGATATCTGTAGTGCTTCTACTGCACCGAGGAACGCTTGACCCAGCTTGCTTCCTCCAAAAACCATCACACCATTAATTGTTACATTGCGTGTTTCATATCGTTCTAATACCATTATTAAATCTGCTTGTATTTCTTCAATAGACCTAGTTGTATTGATTGAAGTAACCTCTGGAAAACAGGTAATAAGCGTCCCATCGTCTGGGGAACTGGTTAAGGCACGAACAGCTGCGCTACCGTATGCGTCACTTTCGTGAATGATCGCAAAGTATGTCCAAGTAAGAGATTTGATGAAATTCTTAATGACCTGAAAAGGGACAAGAATGGGTATTCTGGTTTGTTATCAGTTTTATTGCCAGGAAATATTTAACTGTTTGCTTAGACATCCGTTTGACTGTCATAATGCTACATATAACATAAAACGAAACATATGAGATAACATTTAACAATAAAATTTATATATTACGTTCTACAACATAAATTTTACTCAATATTAATTTTGTTTATTTTAAGTTTTGTTTATACATTCAGTTATTATACACATATACACAAACACGTATTGTTCTGGTACATTATTTATTTATCTTGTACTCAAGAACGCTGGATATATATAGCAACTGTTTTAGACATTTCTACCGATTTCAACGAGTAATATCCGCCACACCACCCCTCTTTATCGTATATTTAGGAAAATACGCGTACGAATTGTAAAAAAAGTTATATATTCTGCGACAAGGATTATCACAACCTGACTTATACGGTGATTTATTTACAAACTTCGTAAGATCGTTTCTTATTACATGTAATGCTGCCTTGTTTGTTAGAGAATATGACCTGGCGAGGATATCTTGATTTGCACTGTCCGGTTTTATTGGGATGACAATATGGTAGGGGTGAAGTTTGGTGCACTCTTGAACCTTGTTTAAACCCCTACTGACATATTCCAAGGCGGTAACCCTATTGTCAACTCGTTTTATGTTTATGTGACACATATCTTGCCTTTTATTCACATATCTATCAAGTCTCTCGCATTGGGCGTGAGAAACACACATGTTTGTGTCAAATCAAGCTCACACGCAAACATTTTACGCTCTCATGTATTCTAAAAGTTTGTTCAATATTTCTTTTGTCTGCGAAATTTTAAATAAAATCGAATAAAATACTAATTTTGATACCAAAAATCGAAAATATTTAGTATAGTTTTACTAGGACTTCCGTATCGCTTCCGTATATTGTGTGACTTAAATGAATTCAGTTACGATACATGACCATATGAACAGTATTATGACTACATCTCTAAGCTAAAAATTTCGAAATTCAATCGTCTCGGACCTTACTTCACCGACCCCATAACCAAGGTGCAACCGCCCATTGGACCCCATCTCACTCTTGTCTTTCACTGGGCCTTGACAGCTATGTATTAATCTTTGTAATTATTGTTTGTTTCTGTGCGTATTTTTATTTGACTGTGGTCCTTAAATGCTACATGTCCTTATCGAATTGTATATCTACTTTGATGAGTTTGTTTTAACGCATGAGTGATGGGTATTTGTATGCGATACATGTTTCTCTAAAAACAGTTCAACGATCTTTAGAATTGTCTCACGATTATAAATCCTGATACAGTTATTTCGTTTTCAATATACTTCATTATGTACTTGTCTATTAAAATACGATATGCCAATTGCTGACGGTTTAACCAAATCATTTGACTAGGAATTCTAAATATAGACGTGGTGAACAAGAAAAAAATATTTGTCATTCTTTCTGATGTTTTCAGACAAAATATACATTGGAGTGGTTTCACCCATATATTCGAAGATCTCACCAAAGCTGAAAAAACTTTAAGATCTCTAAACGGAAGAACTTAAACTATAATGAATTGAAGATGTTTAGCGACTCATCAACATATTGTATTAGGCCATTTTCAACGGCTCCAAGATTGAAGGGAATTGTACTCAGACATAGCAGTACAGCGACATACTCTTACGATTGACAAAATTATAATTGTTATTGTGCGTGCTCTGAATTGATAAACTCCGATACACGGTAACGGACAAGGTTTAAGGAGTAAGTGTCTTGATGTTACATATATATCTTATATATATATATCTTATAATTATATAAGTATGCTGGTCAAAAATAAACATATATCTTTTGGATAATACAAAAGGTGCATACAATTTAATTAATAAAAAACATGCTAATGTATAGGTTGCATTTAACTAATAAAAGATATTAAATATTCCTACTAGTTTTGTTTCGCTATGTGTATAAATTTGAGGTTAGATGTTTTAAAATTTGTGCCCTCGGGTGTGCGTATACATTTATAGAAAATGCTTGCAAATGTATTGACAATAATAAGGCTACAAATTAAAAACATCAGGCCCAAGGGCCTCAAAGCGCTCACCCGACATGAGTATATGAAGATTAAGTTTCTGAAAAAGATTTGTGCAAGACCATTCCGGGCCAAGATTATTATAAACAAACACGCAAACAGATAAACAAGATGATTGTATACAGCGTACATTTGTTTTTAATTAATAATGCACCACTGTATGCCTTTAAAGAGACGATTTTTAAAGACTTTTTTTAATTACGACATTCAAGCATATGAATTAATATCGATTTTTTTACACCAAGATCTCGTCGAGTTTTCCCGTCCAAACTGTTTTATTAAGAATAAAGTAATCGATTATTTTATAGGGCTTAGTTCAGTGCAAATGTATATTTAATAAGCAACTGAAACATACATTAGTATGATTTTACTATTATCTGGATTGACACTCATTATTCTTCAAGATCGCATTCAGTCCCTTTAACACGTCAATAGGCATACGCATAGTAAGCTGCCATATCATCATTAAATAAGGGTTGACCTTTGGGCAGAGACACATCTGTTTTGAGCACAATCAGGTTTTAGGACGTGACAAAATTATATATTGTGGTGTGTACAGTTTTCAATCGTTCTTGTCGTTTAAACTTGAAATTGGTTATATGTCCACTTTGTTTGCTAGAAGTTGGTATTTGAATGAGCGTAGGACGTAAATATTTCTTTCTTTGTGAATTACATCCTTTATATGTGTATAGTAAAATGTGTTACACATTGGTGAATAAAACAAGACAGATACTATGTTTTGATAACTTACAAGAGATTTTATCTCAAGACAACCAACTGAACTATAGCAAGATCCCCAACGTGTAGACCATTTAGAAAAACGAACGGTTCATTATAATGAATTGTGTGTTATATATGCATGGTCATGTATGTGTTATACTTATATTACCTATTAATGCTGCATTGTTTGTTAAAGAATATAACCTAGAGGGGATATATTTATTACACTGTTCCGTTTTATTGGGATGACAATTAGGTAACAGTCAGGTTTGATGCACCCTAAAACCTGGTTTAAACCCCCAGCGGTCTTTATTGCCACTTACCTTTCCAAGGCGCTAGCCCTATTGTATTTTATATTTGTGATGTCAGATCTGGTCTGAAATTGATCTTGGTAGTTGTTGTTTGTTTCTGTGCAGCTTTATTTTACTATGACTTATATCAACGATTTTAAAGAGTACGACTTTTCAGGCTATTTGTGAGGGTCTAAGGTTTTTCTTCCAATTAACACATATCTATTGTTTATATTGTAAAGGGCCCAACCGTTATGAATCAGCCTGGAAATCATCCCTTATATTTATAACGATTTTGTTTTTTTTTGCACCATAATATGTGCTATCCTAGGTTAAACCTCATGGTAATTTTAAAAGCAGTTTACGTTCAATTACATATAAAATATATTGTGAATTCAAATTTAAGACCAGGGCCCAGTTGTTCAAAGATCGGTTACCTTAATATTTGGTTAGTGGAAAACCTTTCAAATATCATTTTCTCATAAAAATATGTTTTGTATTACTAAAAGTTTATACAAATAACGATAATGCTTTCACATGCTCGATTTCTGGTAGAAATATTAATTTATAGGAAATTCAGAGAGATTTGAAATTTTGACAACGCTCGGTTAATTTAACCGACCTTTGAACAACTGAGCCCTGAGCAACATGATGCAAGCACCATAATTGGACTGGTTTGACATGTTTATCATGAGTTAAAACATTTTTTTTTTATTTTGTATATTCTTCTATTCAAAGCCTGATAAATAGCGAGCAATTGCTTTAGACATTGAACATGTTACAAGTTTAGTATTGGGTGATTGTTAATTATTAAAACGTAGTTGTTTATAAGTATTATTCTTTTAACTGAAATTAATTGAAGTTTTATATCAGATCTTTGTCCGGAGTTCTTGTGTCTATATAGTAATGTATGCATTTAATTGTCTGCTTGGCAGTATCAACGTCTGCATGCTGTCTGAGTAATAGCACAAATTAAAATGAAACTGTATGTTAAATAATTATTTAAGGACATTTACAAATGAAATTTTAACATACTATAGAATTTATTAAGAGGTGTGATGAGCATTTACTATGAGCAATAACGAGGCGCTAACCATTACATTGTTTGATATGTGCCGCAACATCTGAATAGTCTGTCCATCTGTATGTATTTGTTATCGTCAAATTCATGTAAGTGAGCTGGATCACGTAATTAGAAACCCATTATCTATCCCTATCTTTAAGGACATATGTCGAGCCTATTGTAATTAGGTGGGTGGGGGTGGGGTGGAGGTGTGAGAGAGAATTTCTATATGTAACTGTAAATCACTGTTAGCCATACAATTTCATGAGCAAAGTGTGATATTCAATTTTTCTTCAGATTATGAGGCCACCCAATAAAGCATTTGTGACCAGTACACATAATAACACATTAAAGAATGTTGTATATGTTTTGTGTTGTGCTCTGATTTTTGGTCTAAAAACAATTAAGAAATATCAGATAAGTTTTGAATTCAAAAGCTAAATTATGAACATATATTTTAAAGTAATTTACAAAGTGTTCTTAAGCTATTCTTACCCTTAATATAGCAATGCTATACACATATAGAACTAAGAGCGGGCCTCAATTTATATACCTGAGTTGGTCAGCCATGAAGCGTGCTGGCTGTAAATATTCAAGCTTCCCATGCTTTTTCAATGACCAAGTAGCTTTGGGAAATGTGTCCTTAAATTCTAATTAGTGCCGTGTGGCGGCCGTAAAATTCGCCCCGACTACAAATCAGTGGTATTACTTACTGGTCCTTTGGGGACAGTCAACAACAAAGACACAACTTTGAAGATGGATAAAATGCCAAATAACACGAAACGGTTGACAATTGGGCTACCGTCTTGGAACGGTCAGTGGCAAAAAAAGCCGCTGAGGGTTTAAACCGGGTTCTAGGGTACACCTCACACTTACCCTACTGTCATCCCAATAAAACGGGACAGTGTAAATAAAGAAATCCCCACCATGAACTATTCTCTAACCAGCAAGGCAGCATTAATAGGCAATATAAGTAAAACACAAAGATGCTCGTGTATATAAATACAAAAATACAATAGCCTAGAAAGCCGCAAAGAATTTACTCATTGACTTGGCAGAAGCTAGAGTAACAAGATACCAAACCATTGAGGGCAAGACAAGACAAGATTTCATACAAACATCAAATTTCACCGTCCTTTTAGGCTTAAGGTAGACGTCATCATAGGATCCACAGCCTGTCCGGTCATCGTACAATTAAAGCGGCAAGCATAGCGGCGAACTGTAAATGAGTCCACCACCAAGCATGCAGTGCATTGCAAAATGATAGGATCATAATCTCTTTTGATAAAACTTTTAACAAGTTTAACAAAGATAGTATGAAAGTGATCATGACCAAGGATCTTACGAAGTCTGTAGATTACGTTACCATAGAAGTCAGATAGTCCTTGTCGCAGAAGAGTTCTTAAATATGTGTTTGTTGCTTCCAATGGATCCTCTTTTCACTATTTATTAGTCCTAAGTGCCTACTCAGGATTTCTTAGTGAAAGAAAATTCATATGCAAACGCACTTCATGAATGTCCTGCATTCTGATTGGCTGAGTCATTAACATTTGCGACCTATAAATAAGCATATACCCTCGGAAATTGGACAAGGTGTAGATAAAACACTCATTCTGATTGTATGGTAAATATAACCTTACATTTCATTGACAAACTGACGTCCACGATATTTGGACCATTTAAACAAATCAAGGCTCTGTGTATTGTTTAACCACCCATAGGATATGTTGTCTGCTTTTTAATTTAGTCTTTTAACGGTTACTTGTGATGCGCATGCTTCATAACCGCTGCTCCCAACTAAATTCCACTTTGTTTATTTCGCTCTTCGGGCCATAGAATTCTATTAGTATAGATATTTAGTTCTGCTCAACCCGGGGTTAGCATTTGGGGTAAACGGTAGCAAGCATATTTCACTACCGTTCATGAACAGTCTCAGTTAAACCGAGACTGCAATATTTCGGCCGTTTCCAAAGGTCCACTATCATACTCTTTTATATGCGTTCTAAATTAAATCGTGGTGCTAATCTAATGCTGGATGAACATTTCCGTGTATACGAATTATAACTAGTTGACATTAGTTACTGGTACACTGTGCTATGCATTTAGACAGCTTCACTGCGCATGTACAGTTTCACTCAACAAACGACAGTCAAACACCGATTTCTTTGCCTAAATTACGGCTAAATAAAGCGCATTCCAACCTCGATCGTGGCCAAGCGTCTGATCTACGTTCTATACAAAGATATACATGTATTGGGATTTCACTTAATATTGTTTACATAAATGCAGACGCGTCACTTACATAAAGGAAGTAAGGTGGCGGAATATCTATAAACTGTGAAAATGGCTACGCCTATAAAACAAGCAGGTAAACAAAATGGCGGACTTCTACAGTCGTTTATATTTAAACGCTGTGTAGCAGTCTACTATGCATGAAGTATCCCCAGATTAAAAGAGAGCTGCAAACTCTAAAACTTTAATAAATGTGTTATTTAATGACAACCTCTAATTTACCTTAAATTCGATGTCTTCTGATGGAATTACGCGGAAGAAGTTCTTGTAAACCGTCTTGTCACTCAGCTCACTCGCTGTTGTTCGGAATCCAACTTGAAGAAGTCGTTCGTCTTCCGGAACACTGCTAAGCAATTTAGACATCACCACCGCCTCCTCGCTGTATTCAGGCCCGATAATTGCTGTAAACAAAATAAATGTATGGTTCTGTAATCCACCAACAACAAAAAATGGCTTTTAACTTAAGAATAAGTGCGTGTTTGTTGCGGTTGCATAATTTGAGTATAACGTTATACTCGGAGCATGGACTTCGTAAAGTAATGCTTTGAGTTCAGATTCTATTCAAAACTGAACCTGCTTAAACAAGCCTTTCCTTGCTCTTTCATGCAATATTCATGGTGTGCCGTTTAAGATTTCATCATGAATGTATCGTAAACTCATTGGCAGCACTGGCTTATAACTAAAAGAGACTGTGCTTTTCTACTGCGGTTGCATATTTTGACATTACTATTTGACTCACAGCATGGACTTCATACAGTAAAATTTCTAGCAGCGGCACGAATTTAAAACATATTGTATTGCCAATATATAATCGCAAAAGGGTTGGGCTACAAGTTCTTACAACATTAGTTAATGCCCCTCCCGACAAAATAGTATAAACACAAAGTTAGACAATTACATAGGTAAATATATATAACTTGCACATAATATCATGATTAGAGAAAAGGTAGTGAGAAAGAAAAACTAGGAACTAGTGAAGAAAAAAGGAAAAAAAGAAGAAGTATAGAGATTGTGTCAAGTTCGAAAGAAGAGAGTCAATCGGCATGAGTTGTAAAAGTAAATCTAAATCTAGGCAAACCTCTGTGTTTCTCTTATGTACATTTGCACTGCTTCGAAGAGAATTTGATTATCGTCATCCGACAAGTGTTCGCGACCAAAAAGTATTGTATTTAAATTTAATGGGTGAAATGTACGAGTTGACTGAAACAAACGAAGCCGTTGTGTACGAAATAAGTTACAGTTGAAAAAAAAGTGTTCAGCGTCTTCTACTGCAGAACCACAATCGCAATTGTATGATTCTCGTAAATGGTTTAAATAAAGATCATTATTAAGGTAACTGCAATAATTTCGTATTCTGGCATGTAAAACAGCAAATAATCGTTGGGCAGTTAAGTAGTGTGTAGGAACTTTTGAGCTTGGAAAAACAAAACTTAAAAGTTTCCTCTTGAACATCGATATAGATTCTGAATTGCGTATATCTATTGGTAAGTTGTTCCAGAGATTAAGAGATGAAGGTACAAACGAGTTATTAAATATTTCAGTTCTACGAACAGTAGTGGCATAATTATCACTATTTCGAAGGTTGTAAGAGGTCACTTGTCCTACCAATTGTGGGAACAGATTTGAAATATAGTTTGGAGTTGTTCCATATTTAACTTTGTATACTGTAATAAGCTTTTGCAGTTTTCTCCTATCGGAAAGAGAAATCCATCCTATTTCAGCTAATAAATGATGTATGGATACAGAACGAGTTAGTCCAGTTACTATGCGGGCTGCTTCATATTGTAATTTTTCCAAAGTATCTTTTTCGTATAAGGTACAACCGTCCCATGTAATGGAAGCGTACTCAAAGATTGGACGCATATAGGATAAATAAATCTGATTAAGTGTTCTTCGAGATACTTTATATTTAAGCATTCGCATTAATCCTAATACCTTAGTTGCGGAAGCAACAGCATTTTTGATGTGCTCGTGCCATTTTCCATTATGACTAAGCGTTAAACCTAGATGTTTATGGTGATCAACAAATGTCAAATGGATATTATTAAGGTATAGAACTGGGCGACGATCATCTTCAGATAAAGAAAAAACATTGCTTCTGTTTTATTGGGATTAAACTGGACAAGCCATTGGTTTGACCATTCAGTAATCATGTGTAAGTCGTGGTTTAAAATACCTTCCGTGTCATCTATATTAGATGTGGAAATTGCTAACGAACTATCATCAGCAAATAAACGAGTATTACTAAGCATACTTTCAGCAATATCATTTACGTATATTAAAAATAAAAGGGGCCCCAGAACAGACCCTTGGGGAACCCGGCAGTTACAGTTTTTAACGCTGATGATGAAGTTCCTACACACACTCTTTGCGATCGGCTTGAAAGATAATCTGATATCAACGATAAAAGCTTACCATCAATACCATGTTGCTTTAATTTAAATAAGATACCTTTATGCCAAACACGGTCAAAAGCTTTAGATATATCATTAAAGACAATGCACGTAAATTGTTTAGCATCGAATGCCTGACATATATGATGATACATATCGACAAGTTGGTAGGTTGTAGAATGACCCGGCAAAAAACCTGATTGATTCTTGATTATAAGATCATGCATGTATAGAAAATTATACACATGTTTAAAAACTATTCTTTCCATGACTTTGACGGCACGAATAACCTCAGACAGCAAACGGTCGCGGTAATATGACAAATGCTTCAATAAATGTTTCGTTTGATTGTAACGGACTCAAGTCGAATGTGTGTTACTATAATTATATTTTATTATTGCACCTCGCACAAAATCCTAGGAATTTCATTGGATTAGAGCGGTCACATGGTGTCCCTCTATTATTCTATAGTGGATCAGTAGATTTCAAAGAGGTTTACTAAAACAATATGGACTACAATTCCGATTCAAAGTTTAAATCATTTGCAAATAGTTCTTTAAGGCGTTAGTAACAAACATAATAAGTAAATTTAATAATATTTTTAAACTACCGGTCGTGACGTCAACGTCATGAAGTTGAATTGCGCGAACGTCTCAATGACGTTGACACTCCATTAAAATGGGTTAAATATCGGCGTTTACCTTTAAAAAAAGGTGCTCGATGCAATACATCAGTTATTGGGTTTGTTACTGACCCCCTACAGAAATATGTGGGGTCAGTTAGATGTATAGGGGGACTCGGCTATCGCCTCGCCCCCTATAAATCTGACTGACCCCAAATATTTCTGTAGGGTCAGTAACAAACCCAATAACTAATAGTATCGCACCTCGCACAAAATCCTAGGAATTTCACTGGATTAGAGCGGTCACATGGTGACCCTCTATTAATCTATAGTGGGTCAGTAGATTTCATAGAGGGTCACTAAAACAATATGGACTATAAGTCCGATTCAAAATTTAAATCATTCGCAAATAGTTCTTTAAGGCATTAGTAACAAACACAATAAGTACATTAATACTGTTTTTAAACTGTACCGGTCGTGACGTCAACGTCATGACGTCAAATTGCGCGAACGTCTCAATGACATTGACGCTCCATTAAAATGGGTTAAATATCGGTGTTTGCCTTAAAAAAAGGTGCTCAATGCAATAAATCAGTTATTGGGTTTGTTACTGATCCCCTACAGATATATGTGGGGTCAGTCAGATTATAGTGGGACTTGGCTATTGCCTCGCCCCCTATAAATCTTACTGACCCCACATATTTCTGTAGGGTGTCAGTAACAAACTCAATAACTAATAATTTCTATTATTGCTTGTCCATGGTTTATTTACATTTTACTTTTCCGTTTGTTTCTTCTTTTTTTAAATTGCAAACCCTCTATTGAGGACATATGAAGCCTCATGAACAGGGATGAGGCTTAGGTTTATGGTTGTGAATCACTGAATAACACTTCAATCTGAACGTGCATGCGGCATTGTTCTCCCTGCAACGCGAACGACGGGTTTACATCCGCATTGAAAGATAGCATACGCTGGAAGTACCATGCCCGAGTAAAATTCTGCGGGAGTGCGGTTTTGAGTGCGTTTTTAAAAATCTCTGAAATATGACCCCACTTGTCATCGAACCTGGGACATTGGACGTATTGCAAATATGCTGAACACTCGGCCGCCGCAATTCTGTGTTAAGAAACATGTGTAGATATACTAAGGGTATAAACCCTGATAGGTTTATATATTATATAAACCTTGATATTAATATGCGAATTTTATAAACGTCTAATGCCTTGCACAATTTTCTCATTTTGAATTGAATTACAGTATGAGCTACCAATCCAAACATCATTCTACGGATATTCAAGTATGGCATAATAGTAGAGCGTTCGCATCGCATGCGGGAGTCGTATATTGAAACTCCGGCCGGGTCATACTAAAGACTTTATAAAAAAGGGTTCTAGTAGCCCAATTCAGTATTTCTTCTCTTCTAACTTGAGTGTGACTACTGACTTCACGACTACGTTTCTTCATGACTTCAAACGTTATGGCATCTACTTCAGGTAGACGACGTTTTACGTTGGCGTTGCCCTACCCCACACATTCCAACTCTCCACCCCTCCATTCACTGGATCCATTCAACATGAACCTTGGCGAAGCTATAGTATGTACATTTCGCAAACAAAGGTATAGCAACTAAAACACGTGATTATCGGAAACAATGGAGTTTACAGTTTGCTGATATAAAAATAAAAATAAACATTAGCCCCAAAAAGTAGGTCAAGGTCATAGATGAAATTCATGCTTCCAAAAAGATACACTACCCAAGACACACCTATGTCAAAACAGAATGTTTTGTCTTCCAAAGATTAAGCTATAAACAAGGTTTAATGCATCTAGTGCATAATTATAGTTCACGAGAAAGTGATGTAAATGTAACAAGTTATCTGCCCTTTGTTTGGAGGGTGAAGGTCACATCCACATTTGCTTTTTGACATGTTAAGATGTACTACCCAATAAACAAGTATAAGCTTAGTTTGAAAGGTCTAATGCATAACGTTTGTGAGAAAGTGACCTAAATGCAAATGTTGAATGTAACAATTATTAAGGTATCTTCCCCTTGCTTGGAGGGGCAAGGTCACATCCACTTTTGCCGCCGGAAAAGCAACACCTATGTCACTTTTTTTCCTTCGAAAAGGCGAGACAAAAACCTAAAACTTAATATAAAAAAAAATATTCTAAATTCTGGCATTCTTGTTTATTATGTGTGTACCATAATCACTATTTTTCATTAGTAATTATAGTCTAATTAACTGGTTAACATAGATGGATTAAGCACAAAAGCAATCAAAGTTCCGAAGGTTCATATTGGTCAACTTGTATGTATCGTGTTCGGCCGTTTCTAAAGATCCACTCTCATACTCTTTTGTACTCACAATCTTGCACTTCTCACTATTTATTTGTTTTGTTTTCGTAACGAAATTTGTATTTATTATGTATGACTTAGTTTGAATAACGATACAATAAGATACGATTATTTATAGATACGATACATATTATTTAACGTCGGTATAATAAAAGTATAAACTCACAAGAGCTTTTGAATAGACACAAATGAAGTAAGAACAAGAAATATCACCAGTAAGTGACAAATGCCCCCGAAATGTTTTACTTATTTGACATTTGGCATTCAAGTGTGAACTTGACCTTTGACTCTTGCATACGACACGCCTTCTCATTATGGTTAACATGTATGTGACGTAACAAGAAAATATCTTTCTCTCCGTTCTTTTAAAGTTATGGCTGAGACATGTTTGTTTCGGAGAGGTACTTGTGCATATTTTGGGGTTTTCTCCACAAATAAACGGCCAAAAACGAGCCAGCTAATACCAACTGTACATGTGATATCCCCACAAGTCGTATTTGAACAGGTGAGACTTATGGGGTGAATTTACTCAATGGTAAACTAAGGTTAGGGTGTCCCAATTAAATTATGGGTGCAGCCCACAAGTCAAATTCACCAGGTAATTCACCTACACATACCTTTCCATGAGAGCAATCGGACGACCGAAAGAACGGACGGACATTGCGATTACTATATGCCTTCCTTCCATACAGGAATAAAACAATGTGAGTGATGATGTAATTAACATATTTTTATTTGTAAGCACTCAAAATCAAGATCACGTCGTCTTGGTCGGAAACTATCAAGTCAGATCAGATTATACAAATTACCGCGTGTTCAATAAATCAGTGACGTAACAGTAGTAAATATTTTCAAGAGCTGGACATAGTATATATTGTATCGCTACTTTTAAAGATAACGTAATTTCGAAAGCTTACAAGTGAAGTAATTCATCGATTTGTAATAACCACTTGGCATGATTGGACATGATTCAGGTCAAACTAATACCTTATCGGGAGGACCAAAGTAGACTGGTACCCGGTACGCAGTATAATGCTACTGGTCCCCGAATTCACACTCATGATTGCAGGGTTAGATTGGACGTTCCTACTCGGATTGCGTGAAGGGAAATCAAACAAGGGTTGTTGAACCTCAAATAGATTTACTTGTCTTTTACATTTGCTGTGCATACTTCAATCTCCTCTCTAAGTACAAATAATATTGTAAATGCAAACTACCTCTTTCAAATTATACGTTGCATCCAATGATTTATCAATTCTTATTTCTGAACTGCTTTCAATTTAACGTTATTTTAATTGTTCTCTTCTTTGATTTTTATATTTTATTGAAGTTTGCTTTCAGAATATATATGTTAGAACTATGTTATATAAACACAATTGATCAATATATTATGTTAAATGCTTATGTGCTTGCCTCAAGGTTTTACCTTAGTTCAGTTGATACATCATGTGATGAAATACACCAATACTCACCCAGGGTTGTGTTAGTGTTGTCCCTAGCTATGCTATACGCTACATCCAACGCGTTTTTCGCTAATCCGCACGTGGTATGAACCTTGAGACCTAGATGGGTTAAATATTTTAACGAGTAGATTTGTATTCCTTATTGTCCACAACGACTCTTATATAAATACATACTTTTATTTCCAAATAAAAATGTGATGATAGTAATTATTAATAGCAAAGTATAACAAGTAAAACAGCAGCTAGAAAGACACATAACAAGAGAACAGACTAAATAATAATCACATGCTGCAAAACATAGTTAACAATACTTTATCAGGGCGTCATTATAAGAATCTGTCATGGGTATCCAGTGAAGATAACGAATTCCAACCCAAGGTATAAGTGATTTTATCGGAACCGAGGCTCTGCTCTTATACCGTGGGTTTGAATTCCCTATCTGAACCAAATACCCATAATAGATTCCTTTTCTTGCATATCAGAGACATGTTGTGCGTTGACGCCGTCAGCTACTAACGTTTTTCGTGTTTTCCTGCATACTGGATGCTGGTGCGCGCGTGACTTTTATCTTACCCATAAAAGTAAGAATTTCCATCCCCTATGTAAAACGTGGATAGCCTTATCCGGTATGCAAGAATATAAGAATATTTCATGGGTATCCGGTAGATCGGGAATTCTAACAGGTGGTATAAGTGTTTTTATCGGAACCAAGGCTCTGCCGAGTTTCCGATTAAAACAGTCATACCGAGGGTTGGAAGAATTTCCCTATCTGAACCGGATACCCATGATTGATTCGTTTTCTTGCATATCATTTACATCCTGCTCATTGACGTCGACGACTACTAACGTTTTTCATGTTTATTTATACAATGGCGTCATGCTACTGTCATTGTTGTTATCAGCGCGCGACATTTATCTTCCTCCATGTGTAAGATCAGTCTTTCCATCACCATGTAAAACGCGGTATGCAAGAGACCCCGTGCCATACAGCCCTTAAAGTGCTCTATGAACATTTTCAATGTGCATGCAGATGTCATTAAACTTAAAGAAGAACACTATAATCACGAAAACGAACTACTGATTTGAAATAAATGTACATATAGGTCCGTGTCTACTAAATAAAAACAGACTTTGATTGATCAAAAAAGGTCTAGGAAATCCGAGACTAATGTTTATCAATGTGAAGTCATGGATTGGATAAAAATAAAGACTGAAATAAAACAGCTTGAGAATTCAAACATGAATATGTTTTCTTCAAAATGGAACATTTACATATTTTTGTAGTAATTTTTAAAATTATGACTGAAAAATGAGGTAGATACACGTTGACATTTGGCGGGAAAAAAACTGCAAAACTGATTGGGTGTCACTTCGGAGCCAAAACGATTAACTTTTCATAAGATTAGATATGAAAAAAAGTTCCTCATTACATGGCACTTGGATGTAAGTTTCAGGCAAGTGGTGCGATATATGGCTACGAGATATAGGGAAATCAAGGTAGCCCTAAAGACTACAATAGGGGCCCATGGGAAAATCAATGGTTGTCTGTGACCTAAAAATGCAGTTTATGCATTTTTTAATATTGCTATTATTGGCTCAATCAGCTTGAAATTTTCTGTAAATGCTTGAAACTGAGTGTGAAAAAAAGAATTAATGTCAACATTTTGAAATTTGAAACAGAACATGGTTTTGAGCAGTTTAACCAGAATGTATGTGATTTGATTGAACTATGGGATTGGCTGTGCTTTTCAGTATTCCTTAAGTAACTCAAGTGCCATCTCTAGTGTCTATAAGTGGAATATTGTCAATAGGTAATGGATATGGAGATTATGGTTTTAAGGTACCGTATGAGGCTAAAATCTGAAAATATGTCTACAACAAACTTTTGACTTGGCGCGAACAAAAAAGATATCTTCCTTCGTATCGAAAGCCTCAAAAACTTAAAATTGTGTAAGCGATGATGGGTTTTACATTTTGAAGCTAAATGTTCAGAAAGTTGTGGAAATCAGCATTTATTTTTTGTTTTCCACTCAAAAATGTGCTTACCCATCCCATTCTCTTTATTCATCTTGATATAATCATCATTCAGTGGCATAAAACTACAATTTCACACAGTAATTAGTCTAATCAATAGAGATAAGGGTGTATTGGATTGCATTATATACTATTTAAGTGTAACAAGAAAAGTATAACGCATACGTTATATGTAGACGATTGTTAATAATGTGTTAGTTTGTTGAGGCTTTGTTCAAGTCACATACCTGTAGTCGTCGATATGGAGATGACAGGAATGTAAAGTGAAGAATTAAAAGATACTGTATGAATACAGATAAGTTTTTATTTGGTCTTAGGTATACATTATTATACATGTTAAAGGGAACATATTTAAGTATTTTCAATTAAACGATTTACACCTGAGCTATTACATAGGGAATTTCAGTGATCATGCTACAATATAATATAAAAGTCATATTTACTTAAATTTTACAAGAGATTATCATATGGGCCCTATTTATGGTCATGTTTTAGTTGTATTCAGGCTCAAACCGCTTCGGAGTTGCCGTTATGACAATCAACTTTGCATTCTAAATGAATTACAAGTGATCTTATAGAAAATATTTAATTTCTTTACTTCTTTACTTCATTATAATACTCAAATATAAATGGGTGCCGAAACGTCTAGGATAAAAATTAAATTAGATGCCGAAATGGTTTGATGCCGAAACGTCAAGGTGCCAATCGTCTAGGTGTCGAAATGGTTTGGTGCCGAAACGTCCTGAATCAATCTTGATCACACAGACGCAAAACTTGAGAATTGTCTGCATTTATTAATAAGCATTTTTCATGTACTGATCATTGGGACCCTGCTTTAATTAGACTAATATACTATATACACAATAGTTTTCGTCTAGCAAATCATAATTATCTTGCATTTTTCTGGTCTATAAATCACTGGTTAGTTGATTATTTGCTATAAAAATGTGGGGTTGGCTGAGTCTTTAAATTGTAACTTCTATTTTGTCTGTCTTTTCTTCGTCAAAATGCGGCATTTAATCACTAGTTTGCATGCAAATGTATTCATTAGCAAGTTTAATGGATATTTTGTTCACAAAGAATGTTGGAATTTATGAAAAGGCCTGTTTCTTCATAAAAAAATGAAAGATTTCATGCATGAGTGATTTTGAACTCTGAACCTCAAATTATATTGCATATTTGGTTTGGTACTCTGGAGACCATGTCTGAAAACTTTATTTTATTAAAAAATATTAAACGGTTCAATTATTATGGCACTTTTTCTATTCAGTTTAACGTCTAAAATCCCTCCATTTATATAGGGTATCAGACGGTCTGAAATCATGAGTTTAACCGAACAGATGAAAGATCTATGAGAAAGTGCTTCATCACTCAATTCGACTAACCTTATTGGTCAGTTGGATATGTTTTCGATACTTTCTTTAGGGGAAAGGCGCAACTTTGCATAAGATTAGCTATGAGAAAGAGTTCCTCATTACATGGCACTTGGATGTAAGTTTCAGGCAAGTGATGCCATATATGGCTACGAGATATAGGAAAATCAGGGTAGCCCTAAAGGCTATAATGGAGGCCTATGGGAAATTAGTGGTTGTCTGTGACCTATACAATAAAAGTTAATGCCAATATTTTGCCTTGGTGTCATAGGTGCCAGGTTGCTATCAAGAAAATATCTGTAAAATAATTTGACCCAAGCCACAAGCTATCCGAAAAACTACTTGAGAAGTTCTGAAAAGCCTCCTCCAAAAAGTCGAAACTTTTGTCAACAAACTATATTACATACAAAGTATGACAGCTGCCATTTTAGCCGGGGCGGAATTGCGTAATAATGTATTGGTACCCGATTCTACAACGTAACACTGATTTGTGTAGGTACCATTGTTCAATTCTATTTTAGTCTGATTCCTTGCAATGACAGTTACAAATGCAGATGTGAGGGTAAACAGTCTATGAATTACGGGAAAATTACGCACTTCCGCCCCGGCTAAAATGGCAGCTGTCATACCTTGTATGTAATATAGTTTGCTGACAAAATTTTCGACTGGCACCTATGCTGGGTGTTTAGCAAGACTTTCACCTCTTAAGTACCTTCTTATTTCGCGAAAACACATGCTTATTCTAATTATTTAGTAAAATAAGAAAAACACGTAAAAACAAGAATCGCTTTTATTACATTTCTATGTTTGAAAGATTAGAATTTCTCAGTGAAAGAATATTCATAATCGCTAAATATTAACAACTAACTTCGACGTCATCCGCCGATAACGCTAAATAATGCGAATAATTCCAAAGGCCCCACCTACAGGAGAGAGAGAAGAGGGATAGAGGGAAGAAGAAATTGTGTTGTAGTATATGTATATATAAATACAAGGCTGGAAGCTAATTTCACACTCGTTTGTTGCGGATTTTTTTTTACCTCTTTAATGGTCCGTGCGTAAATGTCACTTAGCGATTGGATTAGGTATATATTTTCTTCGATTATGCAACATTGGTTTACCACAATATGCTCTATTGACTTGGAAATCCATCAACAATTACAAAAAAATCCGAGACAAGAACGAGGTCTGCACAAGAAAGACAATAATTACGAACCCGTCACGCGACACTCACGCGAGAGTTACGGAGTGCATTGACCTGCTTCGCTAACGCTATTTCATGAAAAGAACCACACGCCTATCATCTCGTCAAGGATTTCCTTATAATCGATCCCAGCAGTTAAATAATCTCTCTATTTAGTTGTTTAAATTGATCTACGGTTTGACAGTGTTCATAATATTGTTCAGCCTTAACACAAGAGAATAAGTTTAAAAATAACAGTATTTATAGTGTACATATGGGAATTTATATTTCGTTTACCTGTGCTATTTATATAACCACTACATAAATAATCGCATACTTAAGAAAGCCATAAGGGGACATCCTTACCTTTCCTTGGGGATTTCTTTAGTTATTCTGGGGATTATTTTAGTTTTTTTAGGATTTTGTTGTTATTGGTTTGTTGTTGTTTTTTTGTTGTTTTTTATTAAGATTTAAAAAAAGTAACCCGTAGAAAAACTATGACATTCTTAAAAACAAAAGTAATTCCTAAACAAAATAAGTAAGGATGTCCCATTGTGGCTTCCGTACATACTACTGAGTAAAATGTATTTATACAAGCTAAAACATCTACCTAGTGTAAGTCCGGTGATGTAACCAACAGCATTCAACCTGTCAATGGTCCACTTTACCGCTTCGTAATTCTGCACCGACACTGGATCAATGTCGCCGCAATTACCATTCTCGGGTTTGTTAATGGCGAAAACGCCTTCTATGTAAACATCACCCGGTATTACAGTTGTAACTGCGAATGCTAGACCCATCGACGCTATCAGAAAGATCACAAATAAACTTAACTCAGTACCAGCCATCTTGAAGTCTTCTAATAAGCGTTCAAAATCCGTATGGTAGTTTGCAGATTCTTATCTGAAAATGAATAATAATATTACTAATGCATTACAATGACAAATAATAAAACCTGGTTCTGCTATATAATAAAAATGTGTACGGCTTCTTGTTTTTATTCGTCTTCATACGCAAACTAAAATGGAAATCTTGATTTTCGAAAAACAAAAACAACTAACGATTCTACATAACTTGCTTTGTTTGTTTGTTTGTATGATGTTTTACATCATTTTCAACACATGTAAGGTTATAAATGACGGTCGGTTTTTTGTGGTAGAGGCAGACCACCAGCTTTTCCTGGGTAGAACCTCCCGCCATCCGTAAGAATCGACACTTCCACCACTTACAAGTCGAGCTCCCAGTGGGATTCGAACCCGCAGCGGTGAGAGGAAAAGGTTTACAACGCAACATAGCTTTCATATATATATATATATTATATTAATATATACTACTCAAAATTTGATAAGGATCAGCTTTTAATGACCTAAATTTGATTGCCAAGTACTAAGTACCACAAATTCCAACGTGGACTTTGGAAACACCAACAATTATTTTTGATCTTTGTAACAGTAACAAATCCAGTACAGACCCTATTGTCTTCCAAAGCAAATTTCATCAAATTAAATCGAAATACAGTAACTTTCAACATATATACACAGATGGTTCTAAAGATGGAGATAAGGTAGCTGCAGCAGCATAAAGACAGCATAAAGAGCCGCCTGCCTGACAAGACCGCTATCTTTTCAGCTGAACTTAAGGCAATTAAATTATATTCAGCAGTCTGATGATGACCATTTTGTAATCTTTTCTGATTTTCTTTCATCTCTGCAAGCAGTTTGTAATATGAAACATGATAACCCAATTGTGCTTCAGCTTTTAGAAAAGTACAATTCTCTTATAGTTGATAATGTTATTATTTTCTGCTAGCTTCCAAGCCATGTAGGAATACGTGGTAATGATAGAGCTGATAGTGCTGCTAAAGCAGCATTAGGTTTACTTATATCTAATGCTAAATTACCTTATACTGATTTTAAAAGTTATATTAACACATTTATTGGTAACTCTTGGCAAGCCGCTTGGGATTTGTCAGTTAACAATAAACTCCATTCAATTAAACCGTTACTTGTAGAATGGCGAGTTCTTCTAGTAGACCCATTCGTCGAAAAGAAGTTGCCTAGCCCGGTGCAGGATACTCATTCATATGTAATATAAATGAGCAAATACCAGAATGTATACCCTGCTTTGCACCGTTAACGGTCAAACACATCTTGTTGGAATGTGTAGACTTTGATCCTATGCGTCGAAGGTACTACAATGTTAATACTATGAAAGAGTTATTTATTTGATACTATAGATTTTAGTATTGTTTTAGATTTCCTTAAAGAAATCAGGCTATATAAATCATTGCTATGTGTTCTTATATATATTTGATTGCTTGTGTGCCCGTTGACGGGCATTTGTTGATTTGCATGTATGGTTTGTAATGCTACCATGTCATCCCTTATTTTTTAATAGTTTTATCTTGATATGTTTTCATTAATTTTTAATAACTACTTAATTGCTTCATCTTCCGTCAGTTTTTGCGCACAATATGACCTATTTATGTGTCGACGTGCCGTAAAACACCATTCATTCATTCATTTATTAGAAATTAATTCACAATAACGATATTAATTTCATTGATACTTCAACAATTCCACAATTTGAATCAAAATCACATGACCATACACTGCCCTAAATAATTTCATGTAAAATAGAAATAATGCTATTTATTTCAGCAAGAAATTTAGAAAGCAAAAACGTGATCCTTAGCAAATATTTAGTATTATATATAATAACCTACGGATTAAATGAAGATACGTAAAATAAACAGACACAATTCAAATTTCCATACGTTTATTGTTTAAAAGTAAAAATGATACTGGATAATAAATCAATGCTTGATAAATACTTCAGTAGTGCGATATGTCACTTAAGTGTTAACTTACCCCTGTCCGAAATATTTTGACGATTTTCCGTTCTTCTTTCTTACTTTACCGCACTTATCCTACTTCCTGATTTTCTTATCCCTTTTTGACTTATTCCAATATGACACTAAACCCTTTTCACTAATTCCCTAATCCAATTGTAATTTATTTCCTGGAGCCTTACCCTTTATTCCCTTTCCAGAGCTGCTGTGTCACGGCTAAGTAACATTAGTCAATACATATCTTGAAAATAATGACTCTTGACTCGGATACAACTATAATACTAACAATAAACCATATTAAACTACTTTATCCACCTAGTGTTCACCTACCTTTCAGGACAGTGGGTATTAGAGCATACGACCCTCTTTTATTTTGTCAAAACAGACTACATTTTTAAGCTATTCACCAACTCGGTCGTAATAACCGCCGCTATATCAAATTTCGTTTCATTCGCACAATAATAATTCGTGATCTATATATAAACATCCTTTTATATGTTTTTGTGTATGTTATTCACTTCAGCGAAACGTTTTAGATATGTATCTTATCCGTTTTCTTAGAAGAAATGCAACCAACACCATTAATACAGACTGTGAAAATTAGAATGTTATACAAACAATTTTAAAGGTGTCTACATACGCGAATGCGTATTATATAAAAGCATTTGTTTACAATAACAAAAAATCGTGTACATAATGTGGTTCACATGATGTATCGGGTGATACAAGTTAAGCAATGTATTATAATCTTTAATGTTTACCTGTTTGTATGCATGTGTGTGCGTGTGTGTGTGTGTGTGTGTGTGTGTGTGTATGTGTGTGCGTGCGTGCGTGCATTGTGTGCGTGCGTGCGTGTGTGCGTGCGTGCATTGCGTGCGTGTGTGTGTGTGTGGACAGAACACCTTTCAAAAACACTGGATCCACGAAGGATGCACAAATGATATATTAGTTTTAAATATATTTTGGAAAATTATCATTTTAGAGTGCTATTAAAACAAGAAATCGCTTACCGTGCTAACCGAAGATAAATTTTGAGAATTTATTTTATATGAAATATATTTAATATTTAATATTTATATTTAACAAACTTTCATGAAGCGGATAGTTATGTTAATCGTGAGTGATCCTTAAACGCAAGTTCTACTCATGCTCATCTATAAATACCAAAACCGGGCATGCGTTGATATCTCCTAGCAGTTAAACAGGTTTAATCGTTTGCAACGGAAGTCAACTGAAAGACCTTAACACGTGGTACAAAATGCGTTTTTATGATTCTATGATGAAAATGCACCAAAGACTTAGTTAACGTTTTGTTTGTTAGAGTCCTTCGTTTGATATCTGTTACAATACGTAATGCTATTGTTAAACAGATGTCTAAAATCAAACGCAAGCCAGGTCTGCTGCGTCCACTCATGTGTTGTTAATGTTACTATTCATTGCCATTAAATTCGTGTTAACAGCCTCGGTAGCTCAGTGCATACGGCATAAGGTTAATTAAGTGCTACATGTACAGATCTCTGCCCAGCGTGGGCGCTCCTTAGCTGAGGCATGTCCCATTGGGGATCTTTCATCGATCATCTCATCTACCTGTAAGGTTTCCGTCCCAATATTACCTATGATGATGCTACAACCGGACTTAATACCCCCTTGTTCAGATTGTAATAAACGCGCTTAATAGTAAACACTTCCTGCTTAGGGTCAACTCAATGGCAAACTGTGTGACGTACAGTAGACGTGTGCGATCAAGCACAGAAATATGCAGTGAAACGTGAGTAACTATGTATAACCTTAACCTACATAGCAGGAGGTAAACAGAAACTAGTAATCATTTAATCTTGATTTGTTAAAGTTCTCCGGCCATTTTATGAAAATCAATACACAACAATATAAATTATAGTCTCGGAGAGAAACATATATTTAAAACCGCTACTAAGTTGTATGTAAAAATAAGTATTATTTGCATGACGTAGATAATACTTTTACCACTGCGTGACTGCGCGGAGAAATGTGGTAAATCTAAATTGTATAGCAGCACTAATTGATAAATACATTTACCTGTGGATAAATTTACCTGTTCAAAGTTTTCTACGTCATCAAATAAAATCTTATTCTGCCTTTTCACAGATATTGCAATGTGTGAATTGTAAATATCTAGTGTTGTGTATTGATTTCGATTTAAATAAACATCAACATGTTCATGAAACAAAACATGGCCGGAGAACTTTCGTAACGGAAACATCGATAAATATACGGCCTCCGATTACATTTCATAGGATTTGCACCAGTAACCTTGTGTTTTTATTTGTTCTTTACTTCATCAAGGTATTCAATACGTGCTGGTGCGTTTGACATTTCTACCACTAAATATGCATTACGCAATATCTTACACCGACACGCGTAAAAAGGTATCAACCGCTAAATAAAAAATCGTGATAATGTTATTTTGAGTTTGTTATAACATATTGTATTACACCTCGCAGGGTTAATTTACATATGCGACAATATGGGCTACAATATTGTCAGATTCTGCCGTGCGTTTAAATATGATTAAGGTGGGGGGTTTTGCATCCGAATATAATAAATAAATGGTAGAAAACTTGGTTACCATGTTCTCGAGAAGTCCTTAAAGCGCAGAGGATAGAGCGCCTGACTGTATATCAGAAGGAATCACAACACTATTATCTTCCTTGAATACTCGTGCCCTACAGATGCAGGAGGTAGATAAAAAGAAGAAGTCCGATTTTCTACTTTTTACTGGACTTTCCTTAGCGTACATCGATTCATCATTACTAGGTTCTAAATCTACAGCATTTTAGGAAAAGATCACAGAAAATAATAAGTTGATATGAGATGTCTAGCTAATTCTGCCTCATTTTACACATCATTGGTCTAATCACCACGGGCTTGTATTTTTGTCAAATGATTACGATAAATGTTGATCATATGTCGCGCAAACATGAAATTTAAAATGTTTTAACCTTGTAAATATTTGTTTTATGTGTTTTAAATTGCAGATATTGGATCAATGAAGAATTTAAGTATAAATACATGTTGTAAATTGTGTTTAGCTCTATGCCACAGGCAAAAACATTACAATGGGACCCTATGGAAAATTAAGTGTGGTGTGAGACGAGAAGGTCGTGTGTTTGAGTCCCTCTAGAGGAAAATGTAATATTGTAAATTGTAACGCAATTTGTACAGATAATTATTTCCAAGGAAGATTGTATGTACAATATGTAGTTTTCAGACAGCAGAAATCCAACATTATAACTCCTTAACTAAAATCGCGGATAGTATTTCTATTTTTTTCAGCCCAGTTAATGCAATAAAAAACTTACTAAAATGGATTATTAAAAACAACGCCCCCCCCCCCCCGCCCCCCCACCCCCAACCCCCACCCCATATTCCGTTATCTTTTTTGATTCCCTATATAGGACTATTGCAATTAGGGACAGGAAAAGAAGAACCAGACATGATCTCTTTTATCCGACATTTTATTCCAAAAGTAGATATACAAATCGAACAAGATAAGTAGCATTTAAGGACGACAGTCAGCCACAAACACACAGAGAAACAAAGTCTTTTAAAGATGAATAAAATGCAAGATAAGACATCACAAACACAAAAGGGTTAACAATAGGGCTACCGCCTTGGAACGGTCAGTGGCAAAATGGTCGCTGGAGGTTTAAACCAGGGTCTAGGGCGCACCAAACCTCACTCATACCCTATTGTCATCCCAATAAATGGGACAGTTTAAACAAGAAGAAGTATTGTTATGCAATACAATGTCCCCTATCAATCATTGTGAGTTAAAAAAAAATTGGAAGATAATTAAATTTCTCCTTGAATAAAGTGACACATGAACATGTAAATGCCAAATTAACTACCTAAATATATGAGACTGATCATAACTGTTAAAAATTACTGCATAGGCTATCTACCCATAAATTTTCATTCCAATATCTCATTCCTATCTGAAGTTACTGAGCGGAAACCGTTTTTTCTATTTTTAGTATCAGTGACCTTGACCTTGACCCCAGTGAAATTAAATGAAATCCCAAGCTTCCTTTTCATATAAGCTACCTACCCATAAAGATCCATTTCAATATCTCTTTCCTAACAAAAGTTACTGAGCGAAACCGTGTTTTTTCTATTTTTAGTAACAGTGACCTTGACTTTGACCCCAGTGACCCCAAATGTAATCCCAAACTTTCTTTTCACATAAGCTACTTACCCAGGAGTTTCATTCCAATATGTCATTCCTTACTGACGTTATTGAACGGAAACCGTTTTTCTATTTTCAGTAACCGTGACCTTGACCTTGACCACAGTGACCCCAAATGCAAACCCAAGCTTTCTTTTTATATAAGCCACCTACCTATACAAGATCCCTTCCAATATGTCATTCCTAACTGAAGTTATTGAGCAGAGATTGTTTTCTATTTTTAGTAAGAGTGACCTTGACCTTGACCCAACTGACCCCATTTGCAATCCCAAGCTTCTGTTTCGTATAAGCTACCTACCCATAAAGTTGCATTCCAATATCTCATTCGTAACTGAAGTTATTGAACGGAAACGATGTGTGACATACTGACAGACTGACGGACTGACAAACAAGGCAGCATTACTAGGCAATATAAGTAAAACACATAATGATCATGTATATATAATACAAAAAACAAAAGCCAAGTCAATGATTGCCATCTTTTAAATATATCAGTTAACATGGAATGGTGAACAGCTTAAGTAAACATATTCGGCAACGAAAAAGCTGATCTCGCTTTTAAGGCAGAGCTGGACAACACAACCATAGATAAACCCGCTCCTCTGGCCCGGTCAGAAATATGTTTTCATATTTGTAGACAAATTAATTCAAAACTAAATCAGTATTTAATAAATCAAACTAATAAATTGAATATGTTCACAAGACTACAAAATAATTTCAGGAACCATGATCATTTCTGTGATAACAGATTAATAAATAATACATTACCCGACTAAGAATGGGATAGGATCTACCAACAGTGAGCCTTGCAAAAAATATTATAAAAGATTTACACAAGCCGTTCATTGTCTGTCCCATTCACCACTGAAAATTACCCCCGACATAGAAATTAATATTAATCTAAATTTAAACCTTCCTTTTAACCTAACAAATATTCTTGATCCCGAAAGCTTTTCAGACAACAGGGCCCCGTTTTATGAAACGACCATTTTGATCGTAAATCAATTTCTTAAATGCTTCGCTCTAAATTACACTTTTCAAATAAATGAGATTTCATTTAGGTGATATTTCTTCATTTCTGCACTACGTGCAGACATATTAGTCTACATTGAATGCTTTGGCGAACAAAGTGAACGATTTTAAAATTTAAGACTTTTCGTAAGATGTTTAATAACACAGGGCTCTCTGTTGCGGTTTTTGGCTCGCTTTGTGACTTTATTAAAACTACACAATTTGAAAAGAAAGCATCGTCTAGTTGTTTTCCTACAAGATACAATGATAAGGGATGAGCTTGTAATTTAGTCATCCAGGGTCCTTTTATGATCTATTGTCATTCTGTCAGCTGAGACGGTCGTTGCAATGACCTTCTGGTAGAATCTATCTATGCTTAATGAAAATGTCTAATATTGTATAAGCCATATAATGCACTCCTCGTTATATTATCCATTTATTAATTAACTAATTACGGTAAATTTGTCCTGCTCCTTAGCCGTGACTGCTCACCTTCTCTGTTTATTGTGCACAAACTATGCCAAGAGTGCACTTATAAATAAGATGTAGGTCACAGACAACTATTGATTTTAGCATTAGCCTGCATTATAGCCTTTAGGGCTACCCTAATATCCTATATCTCGTAGCCATATATGGCACCCCTTGCCTGAAACTTACATCCAAGTGCCATTTAATGATGAACTTCTTTTCGTAGCTTAGCTCATGAAAGGTTAGTCGTTTCTGGCTCCGAAGTGCCCACCACCACCCTCCCAATTCCAGTTTTGCTTTTTATTCCCTTCCAAATGTCAACGTGTACCTGCTTTCATTTTTAAGTCATAATTTTAAATAGTAACCACAAAAATATGTATTAAATGTTCCATTTTGAATAAAATATATGTTTGAATTCTCAAGTTGTTTTATTTCAGTCATTATATTTTATCCAATCCATGACTTCACCGTGGTAAGCATTATTCGCGGATTACCTAGACGTTTATTTGACCAATCACAGTCTGTTTTATTTAACAGGGTAGGACCTGTAGACATTGACACCTCGTGTCCGGAATGCATATTTTTAAGTAAGAATGAAGATTAATGCATGCAGAACAAACTTCAAAAACAATGATTTGTGTCTGGTAAGTGATTTAGGAGTAATTGAAGGGAATTGAAGGGGACCCCCTGTAATGTGAAATCGAAATGGACTGATGCTGGGAACTGGCTCGTCAATACCGGGTATACTCCTAAATCACTTACCAGACACAAATCATTGTTTTTGAAGTTTGTTCTGCATGCATTAATCTTCATTCTTACTTAAAAATATTGAACATTATACTCGACATCTTACCTAGAATCATCTTCAGAGTTTACCCTGCGTTTCTTTATCCCTTCAGTATATCTCTTTTTTCTTCTTTTTTTCCATATTAATTCATAAATTAATGAACCTGTACTAATCGTGTTATTGTAATCTTGATGACTGATGTGTATTGCAGGTGTAATATGACTGACGTGTATTACAGGTGTCATATTTCACCTTTGTGTGTTCAAGTTATATTTGTAAAATGTATGTTTATATGATGAAAAACTTTGTAATAGTTAAAGTCAATAACATTTCTTCTTCTTCTTCTTCTTCTTCTTCTTCTTCTTCTTCTTCTTCTTCTTCTTCTTCTTCTTCTTCTTCTTCTTCTTCTTCTTCTTCTTCTTCTTCTTCTTCTTCTTCTTCTTCTTCTTCTTCTTCTTCTTCTTCTTCTTCTTCTTCATAACGTGAACACTACATATGATGTACCCGAACAGAATATACATGTTAGCTTTGTATGCCTTCACATTTGTTATGAAAGTCATTCACAGGTTTAATAAAAATATTAAGTATAAAGATATACTGATTTGTATAACTTGTGTAATATGACTGATATGTAATACAGGTATAATATGATTAATGTGTAATACAGGTGTAATATGATTAATGTGTAATACAGGTGTAATATGACTGATGGGTATTACAGGTGTAATATGACTGATGTGTATAACAGGTGTAATATGACTGACGTGTATTACAGGTGTAATATGACTGATGTGTATTACAGGTGTAATATGACTGATGGGTATTACAGGTGTAATATGACTGACGTGTATAACAGGTGTAATATGACTGACGTGTATTACAGGTGTAATATGACTGATGTGTATAACAGGTGTAATATGACAGATGTGTATTACAGGTGTAATATGACTGATGTGTATTACAGGTATAACAGGTGTAATATAACTAACGTGTGTTACAGGTGTAATATGACAGATGTGTATTACAGGTGTAATATGACTGATGCGTATTACAGGTGTAATATGACTGATGCGTATTACAGGTGTAATATGACTGATGCGTATTACAGGTGTAATATGACTGATATGTGTAAAACGTGTAATACGACTGATGTGTATAACTGGTGTAATATGACTGATATGTATTACAGGTGTAATATGACCGATGTGTATAACAGGTGTAATATGACCGATGTGTATAACAGGTGTAATATGACTGATGTGTATTACAGGTGTAATATGACTGATATGAATTACAGGTGTAATATGACTGATATGTATTACAGGTGTAATATGACTGATGTGTATAACAGGTGTAATATGACTGATGTGTATTACAGGTGTAATATGACTGATGTGTATAACAGGTGTAATATGACTGATGTGTATAACAGGTGTAATATGACTGATGTGTATAACTGGTGTAATATGACTGATGTGTATTACAGGTGTAATATGACTGATTTGTATTACAGGTGTAGTATGACTGATGTGTATTACAGGTGTAATATGACTGATATGTATTACAGGTGTAATATGGCTGATGTGTATAACTGGTGTAATATGGCTGATGTGTATAACTGGTGTAATATGACTGATGTGTATTACAGGTGTAATATGACTGATGTGTATCACTGGTGTAATATGACTGATGTGTATTACAGGTGTAATATGACTGATATGTAATACAGGTATAATATGATTAATGTGTAATACAGGTGTAATATGATTAATGTGTAATACAGGTGTAATATGACTGATATGTAATACAGGTATAATATGATTAATGTGTAATACAGGTGTAATATGATTAATGTGTATTACAAGTGTAAAACGTGTAATACGACTGATGTTTATAACTGGTGTAACATGACTGATATGAATTACAGGTGTAATATGGCTGATGTGTATAACTGGTGTAATATGACTGATATGTATTACAGGTATAATATGATTAATGTGTAATACAGGTGTAATATGACTGATGTGTATAACAGGTGTAATATGACTGATGTGTATTACATGTGTAATATGACTGATGTGTATTACAGGTGTAATATGACTGATGTGTATTACAGCTGTAATATGACTGATGTGTATAACAGGTGTAATATGACTGATGTGTATTACAGGTGTAATATGACTGATGCGTATTACAGGTGTAATGGGACTTATATGTGTAAAACGTGTAATACGACTGATGTGTATAACTGGTGTAATATGACTGATATGAATTACAGGTGTAATATGGCTGATGTGTATAACTGATGTAATATGACTGATATGTAGTACAGGTGTAATATGACTGATATGTGTAAAACCTGTAATACGACTGATGTGTATACCTGGTGTAATATGACTGATATGAATTACAGGTGTAATATGACTGATATTTATTACAGGTGTAATATGGCTGATGTTTATAACTGGTGTAATATGACTGATGTGTATAACTGGTGTAATATGACTGATGTGTATAACTGGTGTAATATGACTGATCTAAATTACAGGTGTAATATGACTGATATGTATTACAGGTGTAATATGGCTGATGTGTATTACTGGTGTAATATGACTGATGTGTATAAATGGTGTAATATGACTCATATGAATTACAGGTGTAATATGACTGATATGTATTACAGGTGTAATATGACTGATGTGTATAACTGGTGTAATATGACTGATATGTATTACAGGTGTAATATGACTGATGTGTATAACTGGTGTAATATGACTGATATGTATTACAGGTGTAATATGATTGATGTGTATAACTGGTGTAATATGACTGATATGAATTACAGGTGTAATATGACTGATGTGTATAACTGGTGTAATATGACTGATATGTATTACAGGTGTAATATGACTGATATGTGTAAAACGTGAAATACGACGGATGTGTATTACATGTATATTATGAGCTATCCGTATTACAGGTATAACGACTGATTTGTATTACAAGTGTAATATGACTAATGTGTATTATAGATGTAATATGACTGATGTTTATAAAACGTGCAATACAACTGATATGTATTACATGTATAATATGATCTATGCGTATTACAGGTATAACGACTGATGTGTATTACAAGTGTAATATGAGAAATGTGAATTACAGGTGTAATATGACTGATGTCTATAACAGGTGTAATATGACTGATGTGTATTACATGTGTAATATGACTGATGTGTATTACAGGTGTAATATGACTGATGTGTATTACAGCTGTAATATGACTGATGTGTATAACAGGTGTAATATGACTGATGTGTATTACAGGTGTAATATGACTGATGCGTATTACAGGTGTAATGGGACTTATATGTGTAAAACGTGTAATACGACTGATGTGTATAACTGGTGTAATATGACTGATATGAATTACAGGTGTAATATGGCTGATGTGTATAACTGATGTAATATGACTGATATGTAGTACAGGTGTAATATGACTGATATGTGTAAAACCTGTAATACGACTGATGTGTATACCTGGTGTAATATGACTGATATGAATTACAGGTGTAATATGACTGATATTTATTACAGGTGTAATATGGCTGATGTTTATAACTGGTGTAATATGACTGATGTGTATAACTGGTGTAATATGACTGATGTGTATAACTGGTGTAATATGACTGATCTAAATTACAGGTGTAATATGACTGATATGTATTACAGGTGTAATATGGCTGATGTGTATTACTGGTGTAATATGACTGATGTGTATAAATGGTGTAATATGACTCATATGAATTACAGGTGTAATATGACTGATATGTATTACAGGTGTAATATGACTGATGTGTATAACTGGTGTAATATGACTGATATGTATTACAGGTGTAATATGACTGATGTGTATAACTGGTGTAATATGACTGATATGTATTACAGGTGTAATATGATTGATGTGTATAACTGGTGTAATATGACTGATATGAATTACAGGTGTAATATGACTGATGTGTATAACTGGTGTAATATGACTGATATGTATTACAGGTGTAATATGACTGATATGTGTAAAACGTGTAATACGACGGATGTGTATTACATGTATATTATGAGCTATGCGTATTACAGGTATAACGACTGATTTGTATTACAAGTGTAATATGACTAATGTGTATTATAGATGTAATATGACTGATGTTTATAAAACGTGCAATACAACTGATATGTATTACATGTATAATATGATCTATGCGTATTACAGGTATAACGACTGATGTGTATTACAAGTGTAATATGAGAAATGTGAATTACAGGTGTAATATGACTGATGTCTATAACAGGTGTAATATGACTGATGTGTATTACACGTGTAATATGACTGATGTGTATTACAAGTGTAATATAAATGATGTGTATTACAGGTGTAATATGATTGATGTGTATAACTGGTGTAATATGACTGATATGAATTACAGGTGTAATATGACTGATATGTATTACAGGTGTAATATGACTGATGTGAATTACAGGTGTAATATGACTGATATGTGTAAAACGTGTAATACGACTGATGTGTATTACATGTATATTATGAGTTATGCGTATTACAGGTATAACGACTGATTTGTATTACAAGTGTAATATGACTAATGTGTATTACAGGTGTAATTTGACTAAAGTGTATTACAGATGTAATATGACTGATGTGTATAAAACGTGCAATACAACTGATGTGTATTACATGTATAATATGATCTATGCGTATTACAGGTATAACGACTGGTGTATATTATAAGTGTAATATGAGAAATGTGAATTACAGGTGTAATATGACTGATGTCAATAACAGATGTAATATGACTGATGTGTATTACAAGTGTAATATAAATGATGTGTATTACAGGTGTAATATGACTGATGTGTATTACAACTGTAATATAACTAATGAGTATAACTATTGTAATATGACTGATGTGTATTACAGGTGTAATATGACTGACGTGTATAACAGGTGTAATATGACTGATGTGTATTACAGGTATAATATGAATAACAGGTGTAATATAACTAATGTACAGGCAAAATATGATTGAAGTGTTTTACAAGTGTAATATGACTGATGTGTATTACAGGTATAACAGGTGTAATATAACTAATGTGCGTTACAGGTGTAATATGACTGATGTGTATAACAGGTGAAATATGACTGATGCTTATTGCAGGTGTAATATGACTGATGTGTATTACAGGTATAACAGGTGTAATATAACTAACGTGTGTTACAGGTGTAATATGACTGATGCGTATTACAGGTGTAATATGACTGATGCGTATTGCAGGTGTAATATGACTGATGCGTATTGCAGGTGTAATATGACTAATGTGTAATACAGGTGTAATATGACTGATGTGTATTGCAGTTGTAATACGACTGATGTGTATTACAGGTGTAATATGACTGATGCGTATTACAGGTGTAATATGATTGATGCGTATCAGGTGTAATATGACTGATGTGTATAACTGGTGTAATATGACTGGTTTGTATTACAGGTGTAATATGACTAATGTGTATTACAGATGTAGTATGACTGATGTGTATTACAGGTGTAATATGACTGATGTGTATTACAGGTGTAATATGGCTGATGTGTATAACTGGTGTAATATGACCGATGTGTATAACTGGTGTAATATGACTGATTTGTATTACAGGTGTAGTATGACTGATGTGTATACTGGTGTAATATGACTGATTTGTATTACAGGTGTAATATGACTAATGTGTATTACAGGTGTAGTATGACTGATGTGTATTACAGGTGCAATATGAGTGTTGTGTATTACAGGTGTAATATGGCTGATGTGTATAACTGGTGTAATATGACTGATTTGTATTACAGGTGTAATATGACTAATGTGTATTACAGGTGTAGTATGACTGATGTGTATTACAGGTGCAATATGACTGATGTGTACTGCAGGTGTAATATGACTGAAGAGTATTACAGATGTAATATGACTGATGTGTATACCATGTATACAATGTCAAATGTATATAACAGGTGTAATAATTATGACTGATGTGTATAACAGGTATAAGATGACTGATGTGTATTACAGGTGTAATATGACTGAAGTGTATACCACGTATACAATGACAAATGTATATTACAGGTGTTATATGACTGATGCGTCTACCGTATGTAATACGACTGATGTGTGTTATAGGTGTAATATAATTAATGTGTAATACATGTGTAAAATTAATGATGTGTATTATAGGTGTAATATGACTGATGTGTATTACAGGTGTAATATTACCAGTATGTATCACCTGTCTTATATGACTGATGTGTATACCATGTATACAATGACATATGTGTATAACAGATGTAATATGACTGTTGAGTATCACCGGTTGATGTGTATTACATCTGTAATATGGCTGATGTGTATAACAGGTGTAATATAACTGATGTGTATAAAAGGTGTTGTATGAGTGATGTATATTACAGGTTTAATATGTATAACAGGTGTAATATAAATAATGTGTATAACAGGTGTAATATAAATTATGTGTATTAAATGATGTGTATAACAGGTGTAATATGACTGATGTGAATTACAGGTATACCGACTGATGTATATTACAGGTATAACGACTGATGTGTATTACAGGTGTAATCCGACTAATGTGTATTACATGTGTTATACGATTGATGTGTATTACAGGTGTAATATGACTGATGTGTATTACAGGTGTAATATAACTAATGTGTATTACAGGTGTAATATAACTAATGTGTATTACAGTTGTCATATAAGTAATGTGTATAACAGGTGTAATATGACTGATGTGTATTACAAATGTTGTATGACTGATGTGTATAACAGGTGTAATATAACTAATGTGTATTACAGGTGTAATATGACTGATGTGTATAACAGGTGTAATGTAACTAATGTGTACTACAGGTGTAGTATGACTGATGTGTATAACAGGTGTAATATGACACTGATGTGTATTACAGGTGTAATATAACTAATGTGTATAAAAGTTGTAATATGACTGATATGTATTGCATGTGTAATATGACTGATGTGTATTACAGGTGGTATACGATTGATGTGTATAACAGGTGTAATATGAGTGATGTGTATTACGGGTGGTATACGATTGATGTGTATAACAGGTGTAATATGACTGATCTGTATTACAGGTGTAATATGACTGATGTGTATTACATGTGTAATATGACTGATGTGTATTACAGGTGGTATACGATAGATGTGTATAATAGGTGTAATATGACTGATGTGTATTACATGTGTTATACGATTGATGTGTATTACAGGTGTAATATGATTGATGTGTATAACAGGTGTAATATAACTAATGTGTATAACAGGTGTAATATGACACTGATGTGTGTTCCTGGTGTAATATAAATAATGTGTATAACAGGTGTAATATAAATTATGTGTATTAAATGATGTGTATAACAGGTGTAATATGACTGATGTGTATTACAGGTATACCGACTGGTGTATATTACAGGTATAACGACTGATGTGTATTACAGGTGTAATGCGACTAATGTGTATTACATGTGTTATACGATTGATGTGTATTACAGGTTTAATATGACTGATGTGTATTGCAGGTGTAATATAACTAATGTGTATTACAGTTGTCATATAACTAATGTGAAAATTATTAAAATGAATAAAGCTTGCTGGGGACTTGCATTGAATAAGTGCCAACCATGTATATTGGGTCTTTATTTACATCAAATATAAACTTATTTTCCTTGAGGAAAACGACACTTTAATGAGTCTACGAGGATTTGAATACGCATAGACAAGCACGCTTTTCTTCTGTACTCGTTTAAGTACATTGAATTGATCAACACGTCAAATTGTACCTGTTGTATTACCTGATTTAACCCGGGATGGTTATTGTATATAGACAGTATATTACGTATTTTTGATAAACAATAATAAAACCTGCAATGCTTAATACGACAATACCCGTAGTTAAAGGGGGTTGGGGTGGGGACAGCAGGCTTTCTCTAGAAGAATCTAAAATTTAAAAACGTTCAAAGTTATGATACAGTGTCATGTCAATCCAACTATGGTTTAAACACCATATTGTTCAGATCTTTAATTTGAATGTACCCGGTATTTTGGATGGAACTGTGCGTAAAATACTGACATTAACCCTGGTGCGTAACCCAGGATAGCACATATGTTATGAAAAATGAATACTTGTATTCCCATTCACCATTATTATGCCCTTTATAGTAAAACATATCATTAGTTGTCAATTTTAATTCCGACCCCTAGACCCTCAAAATACCCTGATGTACCCCTTTTAAATATATTTATTGCACCTCGCACACAATCCTAGGAATTTCATTGGATTAGAGCGGTCACATGGTGACCTTCAGATATTTAATAGTGGGTCAGTAGATTTCATAGAGGTTCACTAAAACAATATGGACTACAATTCCGATTCAAAGTTTAAATCATTTGCAAATACTTATTTAAGGCATTAGTAAAAAACATAATAAGTAAATTTAATAATGTTTTTAAACTGTACCGATCGTGACGTCAACGCCATGACGTCGAATTGCGAAAACATCTCAATGACGTTGACGTTCCATTAAAATTGGTTAAATATCAGCGTTTGCCTTAAAAAATGTGTTCGATACAATAAATCAGTTATTGGGTTTGTTACTGACCCCCTACAGAAATATGTGGGATCAGTCAGATGTATAGGGTGACTCGACTATCACCTATAAATCTTACTGACCCCACATATTTCTGTAGGGAGTCAGTAACAAACCCAATAACTAATAATAGTTAGTTATTCGTAATTCAATTCAGAATGCTATAGACAAATGTATAAACATATTTTAGTGTTTACAACGTGTTTAATGCGTTTTTTTGTCTTCCTCATATTGTGATTTAACAGGGGTTTAAATGTGTCATTCAGTTATGTTCCCTGTACAGACTATACAAAAGGACACACGGCAATTTTAAAGGTGCTATCAATTACAAAATTATGCATCTCGATATATTAATCAAGTATTATTTAAATCTTTAAACCGTTTGCATAAAATTAAATGAAAGGTAAGCAGACAGAAGTTTTCAAATTGTCTTCTACAATAAGTTTAAATATACTATTGGTGAAATATAATCACCTGTTAGTTATATGCAAACGAATTTGTTTTAGATTAGTGTAATAATTAATATTAACTATTTGCAAATAAGCACGTTTTTTTGTTGTTGTTTAATTCTGGGTTTTTTTCTTTCTCTTCCTTTTGCCGGATCGAGATTTAGATCCCGCGTTCAAATTGACGCTACCTCTGCTAGATTACAAGTTCTGACCATTACCATTAGGCCACGGCCGCACGCCTTAATAAGCAAGTTAGAAAGTCGAAGTAAACTCTAATGGGTTGCCGCGTGTTTTGAATAAAAATCAAGATTTAATAAAATACTGTAAATACATAATAATGGTACACAAACAAACTAATAAATCACATACTTACAGTGCAGTTAAACATCGGTATATACATGTGTTATCAAACTCTTCCAATCAATAAGCAGGGTATTTAGAAAGTTTAACCATCAAATTACAAAATAATCATCAAATAATAACAGGTTTGCACACTTCAACGTACCTATTCATATGTACAACTAACGCGGTACTTTAAAGTTAAACTATTTGAAGTCGTCTGCACTAATAAATTCTATGTCACAAAAGGCAAAACAATATTTTCCTGTTATTTAATACGCATTTTAAATAGTGTTACCTGTCAAGGTTAATACTTTGATTTGGTCTTGTCTTTTTCAAAAGAATAAATGCGCATATTTGGTTCAAACATAAAACGCGGATCAAAATGTCATACAATGGGTGATATCGGGTATTCCCACTTACTCCTATTTTATATTAAAGAGACACATGGCACTCTTGCAGTTTAATCAAGAACTGATACTAGCATCTCGGTTTATTAAAAATCCAGAATCATTTTGACTTTAAACATGCTTGCATATAATTAAATAAAAGTTTGAGTTTTCAAATATTTCTTCGTTATTTTACCGCACGTTTACATATATTATTGGTGCAATATAATCAACAGTTAGTAATATGCAAAACCAAATTGCTTTGACACATTCTTATAAGTATTATTAATTACTGATGATGCAAGTCATACAGAAAAAGTAAGGGACGCCGCGAGTTTTAAAAACAATCAAGATTGCCGTGTGTTCCTTTAACGATCGATTATGCATAATTAACTTTTCAGTACTCGTGACAGTCGTTTAATCAATACTAGTTATATCTCTTTTCAAATAAAAAAACGGATAAATTTTGATAATATGAATTGGGTATTACAACATCGCAACAAAGCATATGTTATATGGCGCTTAAAATGATATAAATTTTCTCGATCCAGGCCCCATTTACATCAAAATACATATAGGCAGGCGCGTATTCAGGTATACGCACGTACGCCAATGAGTACAATTCGTCAGCAAAAGTGAAAAAATAAAAGTTCAAAATGCCATATTAACGCTGAAATATAGCTTGAGAACGCATCATTTGCCTCCTAATTTTCAAAATGTTCTTGGGGGAGGCCACCCAAAACCCCACCCCCTGCCGCCCACACCTACCCCCTACTCGCAGCGTCGCTGCTCGGTTCGCAGCTACGCTTCTCATATCTGGCGTACATTTCAAAATGCTCCAGGTACGCCCCTGATAGGCATATATGGCATGTATTTAAACACTGCCGCTTTTGAAACAGTGTTTCTCTTTCTTTCTACTGATACTGCACAAAATCAGTTATCCGAGGAAGAGTTTATGGGTTTAGGGGGCACTCCACAGTTTAATTCTCAACAATCAAACCCATGACAAGCCATTAGCCCGAATCCTTGAGCAACTAAATCACAACATCATTGGATCATACATTTCTTTGAAGACCATTAAATTAGCCATATTTTCATTCCAAATAAAAGTACCAACAAGCAATTACTTCACAACTTTTGCTTCATTTCTTTAAGATTACTCTCCCCACACACCCCACCATCTGCCAAAACATGCTTAATATGCAATTTTTCCAATATTTCAATGTCAATAAATAACAATAAAAAATAAAAAATCCGAAGCATAATTTATCAGAGTCATTTCTGTGCTTAACATGCTTTTGCATATCAGGAAATGCTAAATGTTACATACCTTCACCGGCTTTTTAAGAACGTATTCCAAATTAATTAACCCGTGAGGCAAAATCAGACAATCTAGCTAGCTTTTGGACGTTTTTGATATTTTCGCATTTTTCTATTTATAGCCTCACAAAACAACAACAAAGCATGCATATTCCTCTACATCAAAATAAACTTATAGGTACTTAAGACTGAAATAAACAGCAAACATGCACTTTTTAATTATTATTCTAATACGCCCGCACTATATAGCCTAGTTTAAAATAACCTGTTATATTCAACGATATATCAGTGTGACGTTTGCAACGTTAGGAGAATAAGCAAGGCAATGCGAAATATATCATTTTAACGTTTGCGACGTTAGGAGAGTAAGCAAAGCAATGCGAAAGATTTCAGATGTGTGCGTTATTTTCACATTTTAGGGGTATTAGAGTAGAAATAGAACATCGTTTACGAAGGGCTCGTGAAATTATTGTTTACAATTGAACTCCAAACCGTGATATATTACACGATAATTCACCGTAAATGATGTTCTATTTCTTAATTAATACCACCCATGGACCTAAAAGATGCTGAGTTGTTTGCTTCCTGATTTACATGGACATTCGTGCGAAATTGAGGATTCCCCCTTATGTATCACTGATTAACACATAAGTTCAACGAAGTCTTTAACGTGCATAGGGTATATATCTCACTGCTCACGGTACCGGCGGTTTTACATCCCCTCCGAAGGATGGCATACTGTCATAGTACTTTACCCGATTAAGATATTACTGGAATGCGTTTGAAAAACCCAGGACGTCACCTCAACGGAAGTCGAACCCGTGACTTCTGAGACGAGAGTCAAGTATGCTAACCACTCGACCACTGCAACGTCAGTGGTATCAATTATTGTCTCTCTTGACCACCCAGAACCACACGGGGAGAAAATGTTACAATAACATATTTCAAGCTGAATTGTTTTTAACGGCTCATCAACGGTCATTCATTGCTTAGGCTATTTCGAGCGTCCCCAAATAGAGCGTAAGGTTACATTTCCCCCAACAATATTTAATTAACTGGTGAAATAGTACTTATCGTGTTATTATGCTAAGATCATATTTGTAAATGTGTGTTTATATGATGACAAATTATGTATTCGTTTAAGTCAATACAATTTCGTCTTTTCCTTCATAAACATACGGGAACCCTGCCCTACTCTTACTATTGAATACAGTTTGTATGGTTCTGTTACGCCCGGTTTACGTCTCGATTTACGTCCCGGTTTACGTCCCGGTTTACGCCCGGTTTACGCCCGGTTTACGTCTCGGTTTACGCCCGGTTAACTCGTTAATGTCCTATTGGCCTATATGACACCGTTCGTAAAATAATATCATTGCGATCCATATCATTGACTTTTTTAATTCGCCGTATTCAATATAAAAAGCCGGTGTCATAAAATACAAACTGTACTTGCCCTATTTGAAAGAGTCTATACAAAATATATATTATTAAAAAGGTGTTTATATTTACACCTGGCAGACGCACCTGTTTAAGGAAGTAAATAAGTACATCGTATACGTAATTAACTATGTGCATGCATATAACATTCTATGTAAATCTTTATCAACTAAAAATAATTGATTAAGCTAACCGTAACGGAAAGAGAGACAATTCGGCCTTACACATTAGGGTTATAACATAGGGGTTATCTGTGAGTATGTAGTGGACTTTCAAAGAGACCTACACTTATAAGCGTTATTACTAGCCAAAACGGCTACTCGACCGCTTTCTTCTTTCGCCTTGTTATTGAGTACAAATAGTAGATATACACATCGAACAGGAAAGGTAGCACGCAAGGACAACCACAAATACTCAAGGAACAACTATAAATAAAAATGAATAAAAGGCAAGATAAGACATCACAAACACATACGGGTTGACACTAGGGGTACCGCCTTGGAACGGTCAGGTGCACCAAGCCTCACTCTTACCCTATTGTCATCCCAATAAACGGGACAGTGTTAATAAAGATATCCCCGCCTGGTTATAATCGCTAAGAATTAAGGCAGCGTTAATAGGCAATATAATATAAGTACAACAAATAAATTGTCTTGTATATATACTATAAAAAACAAAAACCTAGAAAGCCACAAAGTAAGTACTCAGTAACTTTGAAGAAGACAGAGCAATAAGAGAACATACCGTTAAGGGTACGGCAAGATAAGATTAAAGACAAACATCAAACGCTACCCCACTCTTAGGATCTAGGTAGACGTCATCATAGGGTCCGCAGTCTGTTCGGTCATCGCACAATCAAAGAGGAAAGCATAATGGTGAATTTTAAATGGGTCAACCACTAAACATCTCTTTTGATACACTTTTTAACAAGTTTAATAACGATTGTATGAAAGTGATTATGACCAAGGATCTTACGAAGTTTGTAAATCATATCACCATAGAAGTCAGGTTGTGATAGTCCGTGTCGCAGAAGAGTTTTTAAATTACGTTTTATATTTTAAAAGTAGATTAGGGTTACGATAATAAAATTGTGCAACGGTTTCTCGAAGTTTATGGTAACGGTAGCCCTGCTGGAGTAGCTTTTTAGTTATACAAATATTACGAATATTAAAGTCCTCAACACGACTACAAGCTCTAGAGAAACGAATATATTGAGAAACATAGACCCCATAAGAAGTAGCTAGGTGAACATTCCAATCTAATGGGGATAATTAACAATATCAAAATTAAAATCATCTGTCATAGATTTTACTAATTATATCGGAATTTTCAATAGAGAGATGTAAATCAAGAAAAGAAGCGACAGTATCAGAAATGTTAACTTTGTTGAGATGAAGTTCCTTATGATAGATAGTATTAACCATAGTAGAAAAGAAAGGACTGCCAATGTTCAAGATGTCATTCAAATACCGAAAGGTGTCATTAAGGCTTCAATTACATCTGTCTGAGTAGCTGATGAAAGACGCAACATGAAATCTATTTCATAGCAATATAACAACAAATCTGCGACATGACGTGCACAGTTCGTACCCATAGAGATACCAACAATGTGACTATAATGTCTATAAACGGTAGTTCCATACCTGATGAAAATGTTATCTAATATTAAAATGAGTGCTTCACAAACTTCTGGGCAAGTCCGCATAGTGTAATTGCCTAAACTGCCGTTAGTAAAAAACGCTTTGATATTATTGTAGTTTTATCTCTAGAGAAAGTTGTTTGAATAAGAGCAATAAACTTGTCTTTGATAAGGCGATGTGGTATGGTTGTATATAGGGTAGAGAAGTCATAAGCACTTATAGATGAAACTTGATGTTTTATCACAAATTTTATCAAGAACGTCTCCTGAATTTTTAATAGACCAACATAAATTAATCCCTGAGTTTTTTAGCACACTTTTTTTTAACCTGATCGTTAACGGCAGTAAGACAAGAAGTTAAACATTTGGAGTGCAGGCACTAGAATTTGAAATAAAGCGGGTCTTATAAAGATTTTTGTGTAATTTAGGAATCCTTTCATGGCCGTTTGTTTAACTTTTGTCTACCCCAGCCTTAAAAGTAGTGCACCGATCATCCTCAATAGATTGCACTGGAGTATACGAACTGGACATAAACCATTCACAAGAAAATCATCTAAACAATTATTTCTATGGTAAAAAGGAATTCTAGAAAAAAAATGCACATATGATTACAGATAACTGATACTGGAAGAGAATGGCCGCAAAATGGACACATTTATATTTAAAATAAATAAAAAATAACAATAATAATAATACTAATAGTAATAATAGTAATAATAATAATGATAATAATAGCGTTATTATATAAGCTAAACACACACAGAATGCAACACATATTCAGACCGTTATTGAACTGCGTGAACATCAAATCTAGTTTACTTTGTCATGGACAGACTCAATCTAATCGGGTCTGCTACTTTTTTCGTTTGGTTGTGTTTGTTGCTTCCGAGGGACCACTCCCCAGTATGGTTTTCTATACTTATGTTTTTAAATTCATATTATACATATTAAGTATCTATGTGTTTTGCTTATATTGCCTGTTAATACTGCTTTGATTTTATAGAGAATATAGCCTGGCAGGGATTTCGTTATTTACAATGTTTCGTTTTATTGGGATGACAACATAGTAAGAGTGAGGTTTAGTGCACCCTAGAATAAGGTGTACACACCCCTCCGCCCCTCCGTCACACCCCACCCCAACCCCATGGACGCATGGACCAGATTGACGACGGACACTCCGCCATCGCAAAATCGTGTCTTGTCTGACAAGTATAGCTAAGCACTAATCGATGGAATGGTTCTATTACTTTTTTTAATTGGGTGTAAATACAATATTACAAGACTGGTGTATATAGCATTTGACATTTCTTGTTTAACATGCACGTATTAACCTCAGGCACAAAGACGATTGGCTTTATTACACTTTAATACACTCCCAGAAGCCATGTTATGTGATAAAATGGCTTTTACATATAATAGTACATAAACTGAACGCATCCTACAGTTGGATTAATAATTGATTATGGAAATTTTGCTCTGATAAATTCGATGATTTTGTGTTGTCAAAATCAAAATATTAATTCAAGACTTAGGCCATTATATTGATCTGGACTTTTCGTTCAAAAAGGCTACAACATAAGATTTTTATAACGCATTGTTAAATATTGAACACACCACACTAAAGGTTGTTCGGAATTTCCCAACCATTGATTTCAAACAAGTTTTTAAAATTGTGTACTATTGATTTTATGAATATTGAGTTCTGCTCAACCCGGGGCTAGAGGGCGTGAGCGGTAGCTAGCATATTTCACTACCGCTCATGAACAGTCTCAATCAAACCGAGACTGCAATATTTCGTATGTGTCGTGCTCGGCCGTTTCCAAAGGTCCATTATCATACTTTTTTTAAGAATATATACTCACCTTGTGTTGATCCAGATGTAAGAAATACTTCCTGGAAAATATGCATGATTTATTATATGTAAACTATTACTTGACCTATAGACTACATTTTAATGTTAATAAATGCTGTACTTTTGTGAATCAATAGAAACCGTAAGCCATAGAATGTAAAATGGTTCAACTTTTAAATAGGGTTGTTTTGAAATTACTGAAGTTTATAAGTAAATGTAGTTTTATTCTTAATGAAAGAGTTTTTTCGCTTTTTATATTTACCAAAATTAGATAAAGATATTCATGATATTGCCTTATTTGGACATGCAGAAATTTGACGAAGCATGAAAATAAAATGTTTACACAATACTCTTTTGTCCATACATTTTTAAATAAAATTAAGTACAGAATTTGTGCTGATGTTTCGCGAATGAATTCTCTTGACCCTTGTCTTGACATTAATACATACTTCTCACCAGTTCCTATCGTTACGTAATTTACATACACAATTTGTCATAACAGTCCTACTCGAAGTCTTTTTCATAACACTGTTTCATGAACCATTATTACTCATGTATTTTAAGATATATTGTTTAAACGCAATATTAAAGTCTTCTTCTCGTTTCAGATATGTTTTGTTGCTCAAGTACTTTGATGGAGGATGAAATAAATGTAACCATGTTTATGTTGAGAACTAGTTTTTCAAAAAAATGTGTTTGAATTCATTTTGTCATTTGCATCGTTTTATTTAGCTTTAAAACACATGTATCTTTCACGCTGGTGCCTTTTCCAGGGATGTCAGGTGGTTCCCGACCTTACCTCGCGGGGAACGCACTGAGGTGTATAGTTGCCAGTGATATTTTTTATTAAATTGTAAGTCGCATGCATATGGGACAAGTCTTTTGTAAAATATAGTTTCTCAACAACTTGTACTAACATATTTTGTAAACGGCACTGACTTACGGTTTTTCAATTGCATTTGTTAAGTGTTACTCTAAGTATAGTAATTATAATTTATGCTCACTGATTTTTTATATAGCATACGAACTATTTTCCACTGGACATTACAAATCACCAGTGTTAAATCGTATTTGCAATACGGCGAGACTTGGTTCGAGATAAACAAATGTTGGGCGAATTGTACGTTATGATAGCCATTGATGGACGAGTTAGTGTTGTTGAAGCGAAAATTGATGTTGATACAACCTACTACACCGGCGAAGTTAAAGCCATGGTGTTGAGCTCGTTAATTTGTGATCTAGTAATAGGAAACATAACTGGCGTGCTTGGTAAGCCAGATCAAACATGGAGGAGTAGGTACAAGAGATGTTCTCCAGATGAGACCGTGGCTTCAGCAGTTATGACCAGACCTCAAACTCTGAAAGAGAAAAAGCCGATCACATCGCTCAAAGTTCTTGAAACCCAAGACAAAGAAACAAACTCTGAGCAGTTAAAGAAAGCTCAAAAAGAAGACAATTGTCTAGAAAAGTTATGGGGATGCCCATAACAAGAAAGAGCTGACCACAAAGGAAGGTCACAAGTATAGGGAGAGATTCTGTTCAGATTGTTTCAACTAAGCAGAGGATCTGATGACAAAGAGTTGAAACAAATTGTATACCGCGTATAGGAAATAGGCATTACCTAATGAATCAATTGTTGGAGGCCATTTATCAACTAAAAAGACGGTTGATCGAATCACCTCAAGCTTTCATTGGCCTGGCATTACTAGTTCTGTTTCAAGATTTTGTAAATCTTGTGATGTGTGCCAGAAACTATACCGAAGGGAAAAGTTCGGAAAGTGCCATTAAGGAAGATGCCTATCATAGACACTCCATTTCACCGGTTAGCTGTAGACTTCAAATCTATCCCATCATACCAGTGTCTGAAAAAGGCAACCGTTATATATTGACGGTGGTTGCGACCAGATATCCCGAAGCAATAGCGTTACCAAAAATAGAGACGGAACGGGTATAGCTGAAGCGTTGCTGGATATAGTTTCAAGAGTTAATTTTCCGTTTTTGAGTGATAGAGCCTCACAATTTACATCACAGATGATGGATGAAGTATGCAGACTCGTTTCACTTAAACAGTTGTTCACAACACCGTACAACCCAAAATGTAACGGCTTGTGTGAAAGAATGAATGGCATTTTGAAAAGCATGTTAAAAAAGATGTGCCAAGAAAAACCTACAGATTGGGACAGGTATCTGTCAGCTGTCTTGTTTGTGAGGTGCCACAAGCAAGTACGGGTTTTTCTCCATTCGAATTGCTGTATGGTCGAACCGTGAGAGGTCACATGCAAGTATTGAAGGAGCTGTGGACACAAACCGAGACGCCTGAAACAAGAAGCACATACGAATATGTGTTACATTAAAGGAATAGGTTGGAAGATACATGTGAGATAGCGAGGCGAAGTTTAGGAAATGCTCAGAAAGAGAATAAACACCACTATGATAAAAAGGCGCGAACAAGAAGTTTGAACAAAGGCGACAAAGTGTTGATCCTTTTACCAACAAACCAGAGTAAACTTTTGCTCCAGTAGAAAGGACCATTTGAAGTCATAGACGTTTTGAACAAGATGGACTATTGGGTGAAAGTAAACGATAAGGTTGGAACTTATCACATAAACCTGTTGAAGAAGTATGAGCAGAGGGAAGACAAGGTATTGGCCAGTGTGGCAGTTATAGAGGCGGATGAGAATGAAGAGACTGGTGTTGTTGATGACGAAACTTGCTCGAACTCGTGAACATTCAAGGTAAAGAGACGTACCGAGATGTATACATTAGTGAAAGGCTGTCAGAGGAAAAGAGACGTCAAGTATTAGCCTTATTAGAGAAATACAAAGTTATATTCACCGAGGAGCCTGGAACGATCAGCTTGGTACAGCATAAGATTGATCTCACCACAACTGAACCGTTCAAAATAGGACAATGCCCCATCCCATATGCAAAAAGGGTTGATGTTGACACAGACGTTGAATTAATGCTGAAGGCAAGTGTCATCGAACCAGCTAGCTCAGATTACAACTCCTCTGTTTTGCTAGTTATGAAGAAAGATCAAACAAACAGATTTTGTATTGACTTTCGACGTTTGAACATGGTAACAAAGTTCGACACCGAAACTTTGGGAAATATGGAAGACATCATCTCAAAATTGGAGGGCGACAAGTATTGTTCCAAAATTAATTTGAGTAAAGGATACTGGCAAATTCCCGTGGAAGAAACATTCAGACACGTTACTGCCTTTCAACACCGTCCTGGAGTTATCATTTCAGAAAGATGCCCTTTGGGATGGTAAACTAGGGTGCTACCTTCAACATAATGATGCAAAAGCTATTGACTTGGTGCAAACATGTGGATGACATATTAGGCCATAGTAAAACGTGGGGACAGCATGTTGACATGTTGCGAGACTTGTTCTCTAGAATAAGGAATGCTGGGTTTACCATCAGACCATCAAAGTGATGTTGTTGGTAATGGTCTGCTGCAAATGGAAAATGATAAACTTGATAAGATCAGAAATGCTGAACAGCCAAAAACCAAAAAGCAAGTAAGAGCAATTTTATGGTTGGCTGGCTACTATAGAAAGTTCATTCCATCATTTTCAGCCGTGTTAACGCCGTTGACGGACATAACAAAGAAGGGTCAGCCAAATGAGGTTGTTTGGAGACCTGAGCATGAGCATGCGTTCAAAACATTAAAAGAACTGTTAACAAAGGCCCCGATTTTACGTGTGCCAGACTTTATTCTAAAAAACGATGCTTCTGACAGTGGGGTTGGAGCTGCAATAATTTGATGATGGTATTTCTCAATTGCGTATGCAAGTTAAAAGCTGTTACAGAGAGATAGGAACAATTCAGTCATGGGAAGAGAATGTTTAGGCATATTGTTTGGAGTAAAGTAGTTTCAAAAGTATTTATATGGAAAAGAGTTCGTTCTCCAAACATACCATACCCGTTATCATACATACAGAAACGGAAAGTTGAGAGCGGAAGAATTATGCAATGGGCATTGTTCTTACAGAACTATAAGTTCCGAATCGAAGCAATCAAAGGATCAGACAATGTTTGCGCAGATTACTTAAGTAGGCAATAATTAAACAAAATATTATTCACAATTTATTCAGTTAAGTTGAAAACAGCCAGGTGTTTTCTTGAGAGGGGGTTGTTGTCAGAATAATCTGTAGTTTTCATAACGTGTTGACCATAACGTGTTTATAGCGTTGTAAAGGGCTGTAATTCATAAAAAACGTTAAATTAAATTGACTGTAGTAATTATTTAGAAAATAAGAGAGGTGTTCTATTTATAACGTAACACTTTTGTTTAAGATGTTATTTTTCAGCGGAAATGGTTATCAAAAAACATGCGTGATATAATGTTGTGAAATTAGAACACATGCATTTAAAAATAATCTACAAGTTCACGCGGTTCGCTTTAAATTACATTTTGAATTAGGTACCCACTAGTTTCCAATTTAAAACCTATATGTTTCTATTGCCGTAGAGTTTTACCTTAAACCAAATAATGTCACTAAATGCATATCGTAATTGTTTAAAACTGTGTTTGAAATTTAAATATGATCGTATGATCGTATAAATGTTGAATTAAAAGTTCGAATTTTATCGAAATTTAAAGAAATCGACAAATTATAGGACAGTTTGCTAGTATGTTACCGATGAATATTACCAAAATAAGCATTGTATTGATATTTTATGAGACAAAAAAATGAATAGTTATTGTTGCTGTATTATCAAATACCATATAAAGATATATTTTGGTCAACGTTTATATTTTTTTCATCATTATTTGCAAACGTGTGTATTTTGCCCCTAAATCATCAGTTATATAGTTTTTTATTTCCTTTCCTATAAGATAGTAACGAAACTTATTTTTTTATAGAGGGACATCATAACAATGCCTGCAGTTGATGTTTCGAACTAGAAGTTTTTGTAGATTTAATAATTTTCAAAATTTTAGTTCAGGTTAATTTTCGCTGAAATCGTGAAAACTGACAAACAGCAAAAAAATGCATATTCCATTTTTTTTTTACGTTCACATATGGACATATCAGACTACAATTACCTTAAACGACAAATTACAAGCATTTTTTTAGTTTTTAAATTTGTTTTGTCGTGACTTTTTATAATTAAAGATTTTTGCTTCCAAATGTCATTCTTTACCATTTTACAAAAATACGGATGCAGCAAAATTAGGAATCACATACTAGTTTATGTCATAATGTTTTATATCGAAAGAAACATTAGACTTGACATTGAAAAGAACATATTCGGCGAGAATGTCAAGATGTTTGAATCAGGTACAAAATGAAAATGTTACGTTATAAGTTGAACACCTCTCGTATATTATTTGGAATTATTTAAACAATGCTATGTGTTTCAAACTTGTTTTAATGATTGTTTACGCGAAGAAAAGTTCAAATATGCAAATTAGGTGACCATTGGAAAGTTAAACATGATCTAGTTAAAGAAAGGACATTCGAGAGAAATGTTGTTGTATAGTCCAGACTCTATTGTACTCATCTCGTGGATATACCTAACGGCTTAGCGAGTTTGTTGGTGGAGGGACTATAAACCTCAGAACTACGCACACACACGAAATTTGGTTGTTTGGTTGTATAAGAATCAAGACTTAGGCCATTATATTGTCTGTCAGCTTCAGGTTAGTTTCTTTAAGCGCAAACAGATATATAGGGTCCTATAGAAACCACAGCGTCCGAACCAAATGGCATCGTAGGTCCGCACTGTACTGCAAACAAGGACTTGGAACTACAATGAAAGAGACAAAAAACAACAGAAAGGGTGGTGAAGACAGTTTAAACGAGATTGACTGGGACTTTTCGGGTTCACTTTGCCAATGCTCTCAATTTAGCTTAATTGCGTAAGAGAAAAAGGGTAATTTGAACTGCATGTTTTTTCGGACACATGGTTTCAGTTAGTTTGTGTTGGCTTGTGTTAAAAACGAAGCGTATACCAGTAACCTTGGAGAAACTAGGTTGGATTTCAAGCGCACGTCGAAGCTTAGAAGATGTTGTTTCAAATAGGCTAACTTGTGGGGAGCTTATTTGATCCAAAGGTTTTTTGGATTCTTTAGACACAATTTAACTAGTACCTAAATAAAATGTATATCATTGAAACAGACATTTTTAAAAATTGTACATGCAAAAGTTGTTTTTGATAGGGCCTTTTCAATGCGAAATTCTGCTGCATCAGAAAATTTGAAAACGTGTTTTTTTAGAATTTCTATTCCGGAATGATTTTAATGTATTGAATAAATGTAAATAAAAACACTCTGAAAGTTTTACAGCAAAATATTAAGGCTAACTGAAGTTATTTGAGATTATTTGATTTTCTGCTGTCCCATCAACAAGGAATTTACATGGGAAAAGCCCCACCAAAATAACATTTTGGCTGTAATGTATTTATTACAACCGATTTTCAAAACTAAGGTATTTTTCTTTACCACTAAAGATTCCAGTTCCAATGATATATAATATATGAACCTTAAAAAATTCTGAAGTTAATGCTGAAAAACCTTTGGCTGAAACAAGCGCCCCAAACAATAGTGTTTGAAACAATATTTTGATATAGAGATTAATCATAAATTTTGACGTTGATTAATGTATGGTGAATATAGTTGAAACCATTGTGGTTATTTGAGAATCATTGCTTGAGACCAAAGTTTGGAATCATTCATTGTACAATTCAAGCTGATTTGTGCTGATCATATGATTTCAAAGAATCATTGTTTCGAACAAGTGTTTAGTTTACAAATCATAAGGCAGGTATAGCTTGAGAAAATTTGTGTGTACTGTTTCAAGCTGGATAGCTCAGAAACATATGAACTAAGTTTATAGTTAAACTGGGCTCAACCGTCATCCAGTCAAAACATTGTTACCTCAAGGAAGATACAGTTTTAAAGTTCAAGCGCTATAGGAATTAATGTATATATATATTGTTCCCAATGCAGTTTGAAATTGTATCGAATGACACAAAGAAAGATGGAAATGACGATATACAGACTAATCCCCTCAGGCTTGTATATATATATATATGTGTGAGTCTAGATAAGATAGATATATATTAATCATGCTAATTAGAGAAGCAACCGTTACATCAATATACTGATATAGCCAGGTTGTTCATCTAAAAACGGTGAATTATTGATCAAACGAATAGGGAAAGGATAGCAAGAATAAAATATCGCCGTATGTTCACATCCCCGGCATCCCCTCGGCTTAATTCCTACTGTCACTTGGATGCAATATTTATATCTTAGTGACGTCATTGCCTTTAAGATATCAGCATGCACACATTCCTGTGGGATTGTATCGGAAGATACGTTTTATCGTGATGCAATGGCCCAGTTCATTCAATGAATATTTCATTAATATTCCGTTAGCTTGGAGTGTTTCTTTCAGCCAAACGATATTTCATGCTTCAATCATTGAGGAAAAAAACCAGAAGGATTAGTTGATACAATCGTTTTTAAAGGGATTGGAGGCGATCTGAAACAATGTTTATTGTCAATCCAAAAACAAACGAAAACCCTCATAATGTTCTTCAATTTCATTTGAAACGTGCCTATGTATTTAATGATGCCTCATGTTACCATCGGTTTTGTTATTGTTAAAAAATGTTTTGTCTAGAAAACTATATGCCTAAAAAGAAATATAAAAATATCGGACAGGGAAAGTAGCATTCAAGGAGGACAGTCAACCACAAAACACAGAAACAAACATGCAAACAGACAAACAAGAAGGCAAAAGCAATAATAAATGCAAACGACATCACAAACACAAAAGGGTTGACAATAGGTCTACCGCCTTGGAACAGTCAGTGGCAAAATAAAGAAATCCCCGCCATGATCTAATCTCTAACCAACAAGGCAGTATCAATAGGCAATATAATAAAACACAAATATGCTCGTGTAAATATAATACAAAAAAACAATAGCCTAGAAAGCCACAATGAATGTACTCAATGCCAGAGCAGTAAGAGAATAAACCATTAAGGACACGACAAGAAAGATCATGGACAAACATCAAACGCCACCGCCCCAATGGGCTTTAGGTAGGCTAAGATGGATTGTGCACCTAAATTACACATGTCGCATAAATTTAAATGGGTGTTACATTGCTAACAGTAGTATATAATTCAATTTAAGTGTACTTCTATCACAGAACAACAATGTTTAAGAGTTATGATTTATACGATAAAGACTACCCGAATTACTAAGCATTATGTTTTCGTTCCGATCAATTATTTGTTGGCCTGTATATATGTGTAAGTATTAATACTAGATGTAAACCAACAGCTAGTTGAATCGTCTAGATTTCCGGACTAAGCCTTTTCATTAAAGGGAATGTCGCGACACAGCCAAACAAGCTCTATTATTGCGAGTTCTGAAAAACTTAGAGAAAGGTGAAAGGGTTATCAAGATCTGATGATAAATATAAAAGATATGACCATTTGAACGTTATTCTAAAATGGATATGGAGCCACCATTTTGAGAACTATGACGTCATAGTTCCAACTTACCATATATTGAATATTGACAAATATCATTTTAAGCAACGAAAATCACTACAAATGAATGTAAAATCCTCTACTGGTCATATAAAGCATTAGTGCCATTAAGATTACATATTTTCCATACAATTAGTGTCGTTTTTTTCCTATAAATCAGTAAATGTTCACATTTATAAATATTCCATATATGACATTTAGAACTGCGGTGTCATAGCTCTCAAAATGGCGGCTTCCATATACGTTTTCGACAGAAACTTCAAATGATCATATCTTCGTTGTTTATCATCTTTTTTTGATAATTCTTTCATCCTTATTTAAGTTTCTCAGAACCCTCAATAGTAAAGAAGGTTTGACTGTGTCGCTACATTCCCTTTAATCAACAAATCAAATCGTATTGTTCATGGGGCCTACCAAATACGCATTAAATATAAAAAAATGCACTTATGTGAGCGTTTTAGTCACAGATGGGTTGACTTCATAATCATCTTCCAGATTGCTTCCAATACATTATCGACTAATCAGTTGTTAGTTTGACTTATTCAGCAGATGTGTTAACTATCAGGGAAGAACACGTTACTGAGTTAAAGCATAATTTTCAAACGTTTCGTAATTCCTCATTAGGGTGGTCATATTTATGATATAATTTTCGATTATCTGGAATTAAAAAATACAAAAAATAATTTAAAATGTTTAATCTAAAGAAAGTAGTCACTGACTGGCTGTATAATTCACCAAATTAAAAATGTTCTTAACATGTTAACATATGTTATTATATAGGAAAATGAGATAAGGTCCTACAGAAACCACAGCGTCCAAACGCAATGGCATCGTAGGTCAGCACGGTACTACAAACAAGGACTACAAGGATCTTATATATGACACTATGTAGATATTTGAAGTTTACACGATGGTGATCAAAACTGTTTGTGCTTTGGGCTTCGTGTTCTTGTGCCGTATGCTGCAGAGAGCTGTACTGTGTGATTTGCTATTTGCTAAACCTGAAAATGAGAAGTTAAAAATCACAAATTGGAAATGTTCGTCAGCGGAGTCTCAGTTTTTGACTTTGTATGATGCATCGTTAGGAAACTGTACCTTGGGATGCGATGTCAGAAAGAAATGCAGTGCAGTTAACTATTTCAGAAATCTGAGAATGTGTGAACTACTATCTAATGGGACTTTCAACGAACGTCAGGAAGATGTCGGATCATGCGTCTACATTAAGAGAAAAGATATTTTAACGAATTATGTATGTATATATATATAATATACATAATTTGGTAACCGATTTTGTTTTTTAAAGGCATACTGCCCTGATAAATGTAGACTCAGTACATTTGAAAACGCAACGCTTGGTATTTTTTGAAATTCATTTTTTGAAATGTATTTGAAATATGTTTGAAAGAAGTAGAGCCAATCTTATGCAACTGTTTATATCAATATGTTAACATTTGGGACAAAGATACTTGTGTACTATCATCAAATACAATCTTGATTTGAACGAAAAACCACGTGACTAAACATAATCGAAACTCAGAATGTTGCGTTTTTAAATATACTGAGCTCTGTTGTAACAAGATGTGAGATCAAGAGAAATGCGAGGATATGGCGAGGGTGTATTCCACTGCCCTGTCGTGTTTCCATTTGCCTCTCATCTCCCAAGATCGCATCGTCTTCTAACTCAGTTTTATATTTTACATCGTAAATTAGGGATATCAATTAGTTAAATATATATATGATTTAACACATATATGATATATTTTCTACAAAAATTCTCTTAAACTTCTTGAACTAAAATACTTGCGATTAATCTACTTTCTGGTGTAATATAAACTTTTCTATTTTTTTATATAGTAATAATAGGGATTTATCTTTATTGATTTTATTAATTCTAATTGCATATTCATTTGATGTAAACCTTAATTTATTGGCCCATTTTTTCGATTTCTTCGTGGCCGCGGTGGCCAACTGGTTAGCACGATCGACTCGGAATACGCAGATCACGCGTTCGTATCTCATTTGCGTCGGAGTCCTTGGGGATATATTCCTATTCTATAGTTAAGTAAGGCATGTTTCTCGGAGTTCTATGTTTCCTTCTCCTTGAAATAATCTAAAATATATTAATGAGCCATTAAGCAACAATTCAGTTCAATTCTATGTTTTACAGGTTTTATAGTTTATTAAAGTCTCGTCATAGTACAGTATTATATACAATAAAACATTACATATGATTTTAGCTATGCCATTCTAAAGAATTATAACAGACTATATGAAAATAAATTTCATTTACAACAATAACATAATATGACAATATTTACAAGATGGTGATCAAACTGTGTGTGCTTTAGGCTTCGTGTTCTTGTGCCGTATGCTGCTGAGAGCTGTACTATGTGCTTTGCTATTTGCTAAACCCGAAATGAGAAGTTAAAAATCAATGAATATACATCATATGGCATACCACCAGCCGTGTCATGAGACTCACAAATAGCTGAAGCACTAATCAAAAAGAACCAATCACGAAAGTTTTATTATTATCACAACATATATATATCATAAAATAAAATGTTTCACACTATACAAACATTATATATAATATCCTAAAAGCTGAACAGTCATTGTTAATTGCCCGCATGGGAATCATAGCCATGTTACACATATGAGTTTAAAACGACATTAAAGGTGTCTGCATGGACAGGCTATGCACTTGTAAATAAGCATCTGGGGACAATTTAGTCCACCTTATAAACGCAATATAAATAAAGCTAAACACATATTTATCACATCAGGTTATACCAGACATGAACTGATTAACAGTAACTGTTCAGAAAATGCTTGTTACATTCAAATTCCATATACACTCAGTTAAAACAATATTATTTATATAAAAAATATTTTCTAGATGGTAAAATATTAAAACAGGTTTTGGCACATACTATTATCATTTCCTGATTGGAAAAAACCCACTTCATCTTGTCTAAATCACTAAAACTATAAATAAAAATATCAACAAAGACTGTAAGAGCGGTTTTAAATAATGTATCTCTATGTTCATTATACATATTGCACTTAAGGATCACATGCATTTCGTCTACTACATCTGCCTTACAAATGGGCACACACGGTCGCTTTCTCCTCGCTTTCTCGTAAGTTCTCATAGAGTCCCGTCTCTAGCCTTAAAGGTGCAACGCGGTACGTATAAGCTGACAATACGTTTCTACTCTGATTTAAACAACGTATACGTACTTAACGTGTTGCCACCATTACCATTTGGGTATGTGACTCGATTTATTCTAAGTTTTCATTCTTCAATGTGTTTGTTCATCAAATAATCAACAACAGAATTAATGAAAACAACCTTAAATTGTTTAAAATTAGTATCAGAATATCTTGGATCGATGTTTTTAAAACTCGAATTAACATAGTAAAACCAGATTTTAGAAGATGTGTTAGTCTTATTACAGGCCCAAATAACAGTTGTTCGTATTGCTATTGCGATACCAGAGTTTGCAATTACATTTCCACTGTTTAATGAAAGCAGGTTTCCAACTAATATCACCAGAGACAGAGAAATAACGGACCAAACGAAAGAGTAATATAATTTAGAATATACATCATATAGCATACCATCTAAACACTTATGTTTTGCAGTTAGCAAACCAAAAGCACGCCTCGCGCTCTGAGCAACTACCTTTGCAGAAACACTATAGTGTAGATGTTCGGTTAAAATTATTCCAAGATATACATATTTATCAATGATATCAATCCACGAGTAAAATCAAAGTCTGTCCTAGATATAGAGTTAGGTCTAAAATGAACAATGTTGCTGTTAATGGTGTTGACAGATATACTATTTATAGCGCATCAATCATTAAGTTCATTTAGCATGATTTGAAGATCATTCTCATTTGCTGCAATTAAAACAATATTATCGGCATACAGTAGTATATTTACCTATCAATGCCCTTACCATAAGTTTTAATGCGAAGAGCCATGTCATTGTTAACAAAATGAAACAACAAAGGAGACAACGCACACCCTTGTCTTAATCCTTATTTCACATCATATGTGTATATTGATTATTTACTCTAACATATGATGAGACAGATCCATACAGGCATTTTATAGCTATAAGCATTTTACCAGATATGTCAATGTCACTTAAAGACACTTTTCCCAACTGAATTTAGTTGTTGAAAAATCATGAATAGCATGCTTTTTAACTGCTTACTTCTCGCTGACTGATTACCTGAGAGACATTATATTGAGGCAGCATTACAGTTTTTTTCTTTTCATTTACTATTACCTTAGTTTTTGATATAAAATATATTGTAACTAAAACACTAGATTGTTTATTATGGGGGAGCATATAGTCGCCGCTTTTCCCGTCCGTCCGTGTGTGCGTCCATGCGTCCATGCGTCACTCTTTTTGTCCGGAGCGTAACTCAAAAAGTATGCTTGATTAAAGTTTGTGTGAATGATTATGACAATGAGACGGAGTGCAATTCATAGGAACCATAACTCTAGCTTCACTACTTTTTTAATTATCTCCCTTTTTTGCCCGGGTTTGCACCTGGGGTCTTCCTCCGCCAATAAAAAGCTGGAAATTGTCGCCAAATGACCTTAGCTGTTGGTGCAACTATAAAATCCAGTTTAATGAATTCATATAAGATTTGGTTGAATTCCGACAAGCGGTTTCTGAGAAAAAGTCGTCAGAAGCAAAATATAACGACAACGACGGACGACGGACAGACAACGGACGGACGACGGACAAAGAGTGATTCCAAAGCATCACATTGAGCCTTCGGCTCAGGTGATCAAAAACACTGACAGATGACAATGAGTTTCTTGCATTTGAGATTTACTAAAACATGGCAGAGAAGTAACTGATAATAGAGTATATTGTGCTAAAAATACAAGAACTATTAATTGTTAACACGGCTCTTTTAAGAAAATCCATCTATACATAGTTGTTTTAACATATATACAAGTGCACATAACATGCAAAACGGTTATAATGTTTACTACATTATTATACACTCTTTATGGGACGGGCCTCATCCTTTGACAAAAAACTAATAATCTCAATGTTCTTGTCCAAATGTATTTCTAACAATTTCTAACAGCGATTAACAGTTACCTATAGAAATTCTCCACCCCCCCCCACGCCTCCCCACCCCCCAAATACAATAGGCTCGAAATGTGTCTTTAATCGCTGCCAAAGTTTATCTCCCCCCCCCCCCCCCCCCCCCCACCCCTCCTTCAGATCAACAGCGAATTCCTCCCGCATAGTTTCCTTAAATATAACTAGACTGGCATCGACTTCTTTCTTGATGCGGCCAAGCTTGGTGTTGACACGTTTATTTAGCAACTGTGCGACCTTCGATGACATACGCTGCTCTAAGCTAGATTCAAGTTTGTCAATAGGCTCCGTCAGGCAGGAAAACATCATATGCATATCGGTAGACATCTTGGCTAGAATCTATCTAACACTCGGATGAATCTGCATGAACTTCAGCCTCAGTAAGTATGATCTTACGAGGGACTGATTTATGCGTATTTGTATATAACGAGCGCCTAGCAGTGACTTTAACGCGATCACAATCCCCGTGCTTGGCCTTTTTGGTGGTACTGGCATGACCTGCCGGCAGGGATGCATATCGCTTATGGCTACTTCTCTGGGGCGTTTCTACTCGGACAATTCGCTGCGATCCCATAATAGAGTCAACATAAGCCTCTGCTTCTCTCTCAGTGTTATCAGCCATTAAACCGCTGCTTTTATTCAACTCCATTATATAGTTCAGACGGGCGTATAGCTATGAGCGATACTACTAATACCACTTGCAGCCGTGCTCTGTCAAGCCTGACGGATCATGGGCCGGGAATCGTGCTTATTAAAATGGCCACAATGAAATAGACCAAAAATCGATAATGGATATACACGCGTGAGCGACACCAGCTTATTGATAAATGTCACAGAAAATATCAAGTTTTATCACAAGCAGACTTCTTCAATCGAATCACAGTACCTTCATAATAGAAATCTTGTTAAAATATCCATAAAATAATACCATGTAAAAAGTAATTGTCCGCACAAAAAATAAACAACTGTCATTCAAGGTAGGTCACTCTCTATTTGAGTTGTGCATAATCCATTTAATTGTACATTTAATTTTCTCTCTTTTTTGTGGTACAGTGAGGATCTACGGTGTCGTTGGGTTTGGGTGCTATGGTTTCTAGAGGACCATTCTTTTCATTTTTACATGTTATGGACATAATTGTCATATCCTCATTCATCCCCTAGACTCTCATACACTCAGCACATTAAAAACGCACATTTTTGATTTTCGATTATTTTTGGTCCGCTGAAGTAGATGTAATGGCGTCTTTATTCTGGCTTACAGCGGCGCATTAAATGGTTACTCTATGTGTTTGTTTCCTGGAAATGGGACGAAACATTTTCGATTTTAAACTGGAAAGTAATTCACCTTATACCGTTTGAACTGACACTAAACTTAGAGCATTCCAGTATACATATATAATGACAACACTATTTTGTATAAAAACAGTTGTGATTTTTAGCCCTATTGCTATCATCCAAATTTTCAAAATGGCGACACCCCATTATAGTTGAGCCCAATCTAGCGACAGGTTTGAGATATCGTTGTACGGAACTAGTCTAGATCATCTGCGACGCTCGCTTGTTTTCAAGACAAACGTTTGTATTTACAATCAAGCGTCGAATATGATCACGACTAGTGCAGTAGATGTCGCGGTTATTTCTATGCTGGTTTCCCGTAAAGCAGCGTAGTGTACAGGTTATAATAGCGTAAATGAGTCTCCATGCCCCTTCCATTGTAAAGTTTGAATTTTGACAACCTGTTAAAAACTCAAACCTGATTAGAATTCTGGGAAACTTACTTTATCATGCAAATAAACATGTCTGCTATTAAACATCAACAAGGAAATAGGGGGTTCAATACCTTCTAAGAAACATTTCTTCAGTTGTATACTAACACCTGGTCAAAGGTCAAAGCTAGTTTTACCCCTTGCAATTTCGTACCCTGTCTACTTTCACTTTCAATTCTGAAATTTATATCAAAAACTGTCAAAATCATAATGAGCTCCCTTTTCAAATATCAACAACATGTCCAGAATACAGTTACAGCCAAAAAATAACAGGACATTGCACTAAAAAATGTTTTTAAAGAAACAAATATTAGCACTCTTTAATACAGAACTACTTTCGACTGCAACAGGCGAGCACATCCGGCTGATTTAGTGTAATTAAACCTACAAGACAACCTATCAGCTGCTAACGTTGACTGACTGACTGAATATAATATAATCACATACATTTGATAATATAATATAATCACATTAATTTGATACTATCGATATAACAATCTGCCGTGGTCAAAGGGTGAGTAGAGCTGCCCTAAGTGCACGTTTTGATTTCAAGGCACGATATCCCATGCAATCGAAAAAAATATTACATTTCCCTTTTTTTATTTAATAAATTAATAAATCAATAAAATTAAAGCAGGTCGATAGGAATTGTTTTTAAATCAGTTATTTTCAATAATAGGAAAATTATTCCTTAGGCCACACCAAATTGATTTTATGGTCGTCAGATTTCCCGCATGTAAAATCAATGAAAAAAAAATAAAAAAATAAAAAGTTTCCGTTCGTGACCACGACGACGACAATATTAAAATAGATGTCGTACGCAAATTATACAAGACCATTTTTTTGTTTTACTTGCAATAAGCGTTTAGATAACTTTGATCAATCGTAGTTTATTTGTAATAAGCGTCTAGATTTGCAAACCTTGTTAACTCGAGTATACACTCAAACTCAATCGGGTAAATTAGAAAAAATTAACGAAGCAGAACACTTCTTCGAAATGATACCAACTTTTTTTTAATACTTCAATCTAATAAAACATCTAGTTTTGACCATGTTTCATAAAGTAAGTCACAAAAGTTCAGAAAGTGTTTAATTTTTTAATTTTACGATAAAAACTGGTGGTGTTTTCCCATTTGCTCGATTAATTTATTTGGTTCCAACGTGTTGTAAATCAGTCGATCCATGGACGGAAGATGGCGGAGTTTTTCGTGTTGTCTGCCAGAAATTTCTTGCAGCAAACTGTCGTCCTTTTGGACGATGATGAAACGTTTGAGGACGCTTTTTTAAAGGCGACAGCCAACAAAAATATATCGCCTGCATCTATAGTAAGTGTAAAGGTGCGCGAGAAGCAGGACAGCCCATCAATAAATGTATCGCCGGAAATGCGAGTAAGTGTTGCTAAAGAACTTTCTTGCAAGTATATCGAGATCGAATTAAAAGAAAATCGCAGTTCGTCAATATGCAACAATGGTGCTTCTGCCTTTGATCTAATGATGTCAGTCCAAAAAAAGTTAATTCTTCCGTCCAAACCAACCACTAACAATAATCGGAAACTGACGGGACCCCAGCGTCTTTATAGTGACTGTGTTGATTTGTGTATGAAGTTGCATTGTGGTTGGTCTGCAGACTGTATAGAATCTGGTGGGAAAGCTATCAAAACGGTGTCAAATGCACTTTGGATCATTGATTGTTGTCACACAAAGCTAGCAGATAATTCATGCCATGTCCCTAAAAATTTTCAAAATTTTCAAGGATATAACAACTTTACAAAAATGCACAGAAAAGCTCCAGTGTTAACTGTTGAGAAACTAACAAAAACTACTAATGACCTTGCCAATTTTATCTCATTTCCATCAATGAATGCACCTCAAATTAAGTCACTTGCAGTTCATTTAGAAACTCTACTGCAGCGTCTTGTAAAATATAGAGATCGACTGAAAAATGACAGTGTCAGAGAAACAAAGCAAAATCTTTAAAAAAAAGAACAGAACCATCAAGATCACCCCTGGATGCTTCTTGTATTTTCATTGAGCCGAAACCAAAGATAGAACGGCAATACAGTGACTTAGACACAGAGTTGAAACAAGTAGGAGACTTTTTCTTTGTTGATCTTGATATGTACTCTCCTCAAGATAGGGTGAAAATAAGAAATTTTATTCAAAATATGAGATTGTCAATGCCAATTATGCTCTACAGAATGTCAGCGGCCATCTTTGTTTACATAGAGTTATATAATGAAAACTTGTAGCGACTATTCCTCTGAAACTACTTGACGGATTTTCATGAAACTTCACAGGAATGTTGCTCTTGATGTCTAATTGATCCTAGCAGGTTGGCCGGAAATTCAAGATGGCCGCCACGGCTAAAAATAAATTTTCAGAAAACAGGTTTGTAGCGACTACTTCCTGAAATCAAAATCAATCAGTAGAGCTTCAAGGTCATTGACCTCTTGTTTTGTTGTTGTTACATATGTTTGTTTTTTCATTTCTTTTATTCATGTGTTAGAAGTAGAGCATGTAAGGCCCTATTGGGCCTCTTGTGCTTAATGTTGATGTACTTGATACATTTAAAATGTTGAATCCATATTAAATATGGATTGTTTCCTGTTATTTTGCCTGCTAGTATACCATATTTACATATAACATGGTAATCAGTGTAAGTGCATTTCAAAATTATAATTATATTATAACTTATAAGACTAGAAGAGCTTTGCGATCACCTTGTGTCTGTCATTAACATTCAATTTAGTTCTCTCTTCTTTTCGTCAGATTATCATATTCAAACTTGGATACATGTTATAAGTAACGAAGGTCTAGGACAAGTTGGAAATCTAGTCCGACTCAGGTGTTGCTAGCAGAATTACTTACTCTTAAAGTGTAGAAAATGCCATAATATGGTCATGATACCTATTTATAACTTTTCTTTCCATATATAAAACCTGTATACAATAAGTGTATAGAATCTTGAATTAGTTAGCAAGTATGTCATTGAAAGGGCTGTGTGCATTTGTATTGTAAAAAAAAATGCTATAACATGCTTAAATAGGAAAACTATAGATGGTATTATTCTAGTTGCGCATGCGCACACTGTTTTATTTATTTTTTTAGATACTGAAATGATTTTTTAGGAGAAAGTTAAAAAAAAAAGATTCCGTATGGTTAAAAAATATGGCCCGTATGAAAAAATCTGAAACCGAGGAAAAAAAACAAAAAAAAAACTTCCGTACTGCCGTATGCATTTTTGAAGTTAAGAATCCGAGGACCTATTTTTCAATTTGGTGTGGCCTTAGTGGTTTTGTTCGTATTAAAAAATTTCATATAAATGAACAAATATATCATGAACGAAACTTTTTTTATTGCAGTAAACAGTTTTGGGTCGGGTAGGTGTGTGTGTGTGTGTGCGTGCGCGCGTGTGCGTGTGTGGAGCTCACCATGTCGAACATTAATCTTGTATATGTTCCACGTTTCTCAAATAATTAGGATTTTATTTTCTCTTTATGAGGGCTGACGTGGGTCAGTGAATAGCGCTTTGGACTTGTAACTTTAATTGACATGTACGATATAATTAAACACATACTCTACAGCACATTTTCTTGGTTGTTTGTTAAGTGTTAAGTATAATCTCTCGATTTTTTTAGTCCTTCTGACAATTAAACCAATAGGTATAGGAACAATACAGTCTGGTCTTTCTATGACAGTTATACCAAACAACTTGAAACAAGTGTATCGTAATCACCTTCAAAATCTGAACCGTCAGGCGTAATGCCTTAAGTTTGAATAAAATTGTGTATGTCTGTCTGTCTGTCTGTATGTATGTATGTATGTCCATCCGTCCGTCCGTCCGTCTGTCCGTCTGTCTGTCTGTCTGTCTACTAATACCCATGGACAAGTATAACGTTTGTTTCTGTTATTTGGAAACAACTTCTGTGTCCTTTATGTTTATATAGAAACCGAAAGCCTGCGTTAAAGGCCACACGGCTGTCTTGAAGTAGCCGTTAGGTATTAAAAGTAGCACATCGTTTATAATCCGGTATAATTTTGACTTTAATCGAAATATCATGCCGTAAATATGCGCAACCCCATGCGATTTAAATCGTAATCATGCGACTTTAATGCACAACTATTCATTCGGTGATAATTAAAGGGTAGAAAAGGAAGGCAGAAGTCATGAAATATGTATAACATTTCATTGTAAGTTCGCGATTTTTATCTGCGAACCCCATACACTATAATAAAACAATTAAGTTATATCCGATAAAAATATAGCTACTGTAAATCGGTTACTTTCAATAACTGATATTCAAGACGAAATATAAATTGTACTTTCTTCGTTGCAATGTATGCAAGCACGTTAATCATGTATTTTATAAACTTGTTTAAATTAACTTTTAAAAATGCTCTCAACACACGCATATATATCACTGATACTACGGGAGTAGTTCTGAATCTTTACAGTAATTATTGGCCTTTGATACTTAGGTGTTTAAACATGCTTATCAAAATACTGAAAGTACTGGGCGGCGTAGGTCGGTCGAAGGAGGATTTACTGTCTAGATCCTTGGTCATGTTGAAGGGGCGTGAAAGAAGCATACTGTGTTGCATTTGTTTTGTTATATTTTTACTGAAATAAAGTTATGCCATTTATGTGAAGAAGCAAATTTTCTAACCGCGATCGTCTTTAATGTGAGCTCATCTGCCTCATTCATAAATGGGGAATACATTAACAATCTATCTGTAATTGTTTGGTACTCAGCCTTTAGTAATTCAGTACAAGAAAAATTGATGCACAGCATCAGGTCGCCGAATTAAATGTACACTGCCATAATTATCTGCTGCATTCTCCTTTTTCTCTGTACTGTTTGGTTTATTCTTTTAAATGCAACACTTTCTGTGGCGACCTGATGATGTGCGTCATTTTTTCTTGTACTGAATTACTAAAGTAAAGCCGAGTACCAAACAATTAAAAATAGATTCTTAATGTATTCCCCATTGAAAATATTAAATATTGAACAATAGAAGCACAATCAAATTTAATAGATTCCCGATCTGTTTTCGGACAAAATAATAAATATTTGTACGAATGAAATCTATTTTTAGCAATTTTAAGCAATCCGTGCTATTGATGTACATTGCATTAAAGAGCCTCTATTCAGTTGTACAGTCATGTAATTTAAAACAAATAGCTTTACAGCACTGTAACAGTTACGTAAACATCGCAAAGTCATGAGTATTCTTTGAAGAAACGGGTGTTATGTTCTTTTTCAATAATTTAGCATTTATGATCAAAATAAAGTCTTGGTTGCCCCGCTTTGTATTCCATTTAAATCTTCCTCCGATATACGTTTTTTTTACGATTAGCTCAGGCACGCGAACAATGTACCTAATCGGTTTCAAATAAATTATGAATGAATTTTTCTGAAAAGCGATTTTTTCAGTCCACTGTTTTGACAATAATGGGTAATAAATGAGTCGGAGAGGTGGGGAGGTGGTGGGGTAGATAAAATGTATTTTACCTTTAAGCCGAAGGCCAGCAGAGCTAATGGGATGGCGAGTTGTCCGTTGTCCGTCGTTAACCTTTGCTTCGTTAAGACGAAAGGGACTTCATTTTCCTTCCGATCTTTACCAAGCTTTATCAGATTGTTATTAACAATAACAGCTCGGACAGTTCGAAAACCAGCCAGATTGGACCAGTAACAGTGGAGTTATGGACTTTGATTTAGTTAAAAACGCCGTATTTTGTTCATTTTTCATCCGATCTTTACCAAACTTTGCCAGAGTGTTAATATTGGTGAAAGCTCGGACAAGTTTGAAAACCAAATCGACTCTGTAACACCGGAGTTATGGCCCTTGTTTGCTAAAAAATGCCATAGTGTGACTTGTGAACACTCTTGCACCTTCATTTAGTATTTGGTCTGTACCACACTTGGCCAGATTGTTGATAATCTCAGACAAGTTCGAAAACCAGCTGTATCGGACCAGGAATAATAATGCCTTTGAATTATTGAAAGATGTTCAGCCTTGTGAACACTAAGGGACCCTCAGTTGGCATTTGATCGTTACCAAACTTTAACAGCTTTTTGATATTAATGAAAGCTTGGATATTTATTGTAGCAGGAACAACAGAGTTGTGTCCATTTATTTTTTATTAGATATTTCCCAAACTTGCCCAGATTTATGCTATCAATGAAAGCTCGAACGAGTTTGAAAACCAGCCAGATATAACCGGTAACACCGGAGTTATGGCCCCTTTTCAATATTTGGTAATGTACTCTGGAAACCACAGGGGCCGTGGGTTCAAATCTCACTTGAGGCATATTTCTTTTTCTTCTTCTTTTTTTTCTCATAAAAAACATCGGTTCATGAGTTCAAATTTTCTTTAATTGGAGCTTAGGGGCCCTTTTTGGATCAGTTATACATAGAGTTATAGAGAAGTACTTAAAAATATCTTCTTCTCTGTAACTACAAGAGCTAAAGGTTTAATATTTTTTATTTGTTATCAACTTATGGATCCTCTACCAACTTTGTTCAAATGGTGACCTTGGGGTTTAAATTTGGCCCCGCCCCGAGGGGTCACAGTTTTAAATAGACCTATACGTCTCCCCGCGCTTGCAATCAGTACTTTTATTCATTCGGTCTTTGGAGATCGCTGAGCCCGATTCTTATATTTAGTTATCGGTTGTACATTTTCAATTTCTTTTTTTGTTTACTTACTTAATTTTTGATTCAGTGGTTTCACTACTCTGGCCGATAAAAGGCTCTGGATATTGTTTAACCACTCATAGGATATGTTGTCTACTTTTGCTTTGTGATACGCAGGCTTCATAACCGCTGCTCCCAAATAAATTCCATTATGTTTATTTCGCTCTTCGGGGCATTTAATTTTATTAGATACTGGGACCATACGCCGTACGACATGGGGAAGTAGTGAACTCCATGTCCACCACCATATGCATGCCATCTTCGGGATGGTTAAAATTGTGTACTATTGATTTTATGAATATTGAGTTCTGCTCAACCCGGGGCTAGAGGGCGTGAGCGGTAGCTAGCATATTTCACTACGCTCATGAACAGTCTCAATCAAACCGAGACTGCAATATTTCGTATGTGTCATGCTCGGCCGTTTCCAAAGGTCCATTATCATACTCTCTTTTATAAAGAAAAACTTCAAATATCCTCTTCTCTGAAATTCCAAGAGCCAACGGTTTAATATTTTGTATTTACACTCAGCTTTTGGTCCTCTACCAAGTTTGTTCAATGTGACCCTGGGGTCAAATTTGGCCCCGCCCGTGAGTCACATGTCAAACTTGGTTTGAGTGTTTATATTAACTAAAGTTTTATTTGTTTTAAAGCTAGCCAAACTCCAGCCAAATACACCCCTTCCCCTATATCTTGGTAATTAAAGACACAACATATAAAAACTAGTTTGATATTGCCATAACTTACAAACAATAATTCTATCCCCACCCCATGGACACCACATAGCCAGTAGAGCGATACACGCCCTCTTGGGCCTCTTGTTTATAGTTCTCTTTGTGATTCATTACGTGGTCCCGCTTTTATTCCATTAAGCGATGGGAAAGCGTATATTAACAGGATTTTATAACGGATATTTTGAAAACAAAACACGTTTAAAAACATTGTTTGCTGAAGAAATGCGATAACCTGTTAGAAATTACGCATTTCTTAAGCCGAAATTAAAGTTTTGATTTATACCCAAGGGAAAAACTTCGAAAATCCTCTTCTCTGAAATTCCAAGAGCCAACGGTTTAATATTTTGTATTTACACTCAGTTTATGGTACTCTACCAAGTTTCTTCAAATGTGACACTGGAGTCAAATTTGGCCCCGCCAGTATATTGTAAGAAAGAGCAAACAACTCTCAGTAATTCTGTTTGAATATACTTTTATTTCCAAGCCTAGTCATATAGGAGTAAGTTTCTGGCTAAATCTAAACTAACATTTTAAAGTATCTTACATACGCTTTTCTTAAAATACTCTACAGATTTTACATTTACATATGTTCAATATTGTTATAATATGCAAACAGTTTTAAATTCAAAATGATACAGGATTAATAGATCAAGATGCTTATTTTAATATTCGATAAAATCTTCAAGACTGCCGTGTCTCCCTTTAACAGTTCAACCATTTATTTGAAACAATTTAAAGGGACACATGGCAATCTTCATTTTTTTAAAAACTCACGGGGTCCCGTTAGTTTTTCTCTGAACTTGCAGTTGTTCAATCATTAATATTAATTGTTATAATAGTTCAAAGCAAATTATTTAAGAAATAGAACATCGTTTACTGTGAATTATCGTTTAATATATCACGGTTTGGAGTTCAATTGTAAACAATAATTTCACGAGCCGGAAGGGCGAGTGAACTTATTGTTTACAATTGAACGACAAACCGTGATATATTATAGATAATTCACCACAAAAGATGTTCTATTTCTATTCTAATACCCCTAAAATGTGAAAATAACGCACACATCTGAAATCTTTCGCATTGCTTTGCTTACTCTCCTAACGTTGCATACGTTACAATGCGAAATGCGCAATGCTTATTCTCCTAACGTTGCAAAAATTACAGTGATATATCGTTCAATATAACGAGATATTTTAAACTAGTCTATATAGTGCGGGTGTATTAGAATTTTACATATTACTTACTTTTTTATAATATTGCACCAATAATATATTTTAAAATTTGGTAAAATAGTGAAGAAAACTGAAATCCCATTTTTTTATTTAATTATAGCCAAGCAGTTTTAAAGTCATAAGATGCAGGATAAGTAAATCGAGGAACACATTTTAATGTTTGAATAAACCTCAACATTGCCATGTGTCCCTTTAATATATGCTGCGTGTGTATGGATGTGTCATAAGTCGCTTTATATGTGCGTTTGTATTGTTTGTATTGTATTGTTTGTATTGTATTGTTTATTTATTGTATCGTTTATTGTATTGTATTGTATTGTATTTGTATGTGTATGTGTATTGTATTGTTTTTTGTATTGTACTGTATTGTTTATTGCATTGTTTATTGTTTTTTTATTATTGTATTGCACTGTTATTTTTATTATTATTGTATTGTTATTATTATTGTATTGTATTATTGTTATATTGTTATTGTATTGTTTATTGTATTATTTTGTTTATATTTTATTGTTTGTATTGTATTGTTTATTTGTGCATTTGTATTGTTGTTATTGTTTGTATTGTTTGTATAGTTTTCGCATATTATTACAGCTGACTAAAATTAAAAATATTGTTACCATGAGCGCTTTTTTTGTTTTGGATTTTTGTTTTGTTAAACGTTTGTTTTGTTTTATCACAAACAGTTTTTCAGTTGTACAATTAATAAAGATAATTGCATGAAACATCCAGTATTTTAATGTTGAATACACTTATATATGTTTTGTGATATCAAATACGTACAAATCAAGATAATATTTTAATATTTGTATTTGACAGCTTTCAGATGTGTGCCAGGATAAGTGCTCTGACCATCAAGTGTGCGACACAGAGCTAAAGCAGTGTACGATTAAAGGTAAATATATACTGAAAATGGGGTCATTCGGTCATCAAGAGAACAAAAAATCAGACTCGTTTTAATTGAGTCTGGTCATGAGAGGGAATGAAGTTTCTTCATTTTACAATCAAAATGTATTATTTCCAGGGTGCTACAAAACTTGCTTAACTTTTTTCCCTCAGTATATATATCAAGTTCTGTATCTTTCATCAATTATCTCCCTTTAATATATAACATTTACTGAATTCACAGTATCCTAGTGATCCTGCACCTTTAATTGTCACTGTCTAAAAATATAGCGTGTGTGTGGTTGAATCCTTAAATGTGATCTCACTCATAATAGCTATAATTGTATGTATGTATGCGTGTAAATGTTAATTGTGCTTCCAGACGAGTGTGTTATGCTGTAGAGATACAGTTTATCAGCGTGTGTTGCAGCTATCATTTTTAGGAAGTGAATGCATACGTTTGATTTCTGTGTCTTTCATCATAGCTAGGCGCCCTGCCGTAGTTCGTCCGAAGGTTGTCTGTCCTTGGTTGTTCGCAAATACTTCTCCCTATTTTTGAAAGCAAACATATTTAAAAGTTTTCCTAAACAAAAAGTCCTGGAGTACTGTAATTATTAACAAGGTGTTTATGTCGACCTGGTCGACAGTTTTCACTTACGTGTTTTCGTCATTTATTTCACTATTCCAATTTTGGGAACTATTCACAAAATGTAATCAGGATCGGTTTGAACTGCAAATGTATGTAGTTCTTGAAACGGAAACAATTCGATCATACTTTTTTTCTGTGACAAGTCAAAATGCTTGGAAAATGACAAATTTTCAGCAGGTCAACATCACTTGTTACCAGATAAAAATTCAAAATCGATTCTCGGAATGTACCAGAATCATATACTTATTTAAAATACAGTTATAATATTATATATATATATATGTCATATATTGTTTTTATAGAATGTCAACCTTTATCCGTCGAAAATGCAGAGATTTTTGGAAACATGGTGCAATTTGGATCAAAATGTCAAATGAAGTGTCAGTCTGGTTACGCACCTGTCGGAAGGGAAGTATACACGAAATGTTCGCTAACAGGCGACTGGGAACCAAAATTGCGTTGCGAAAAACGTAAGTAGTGATAAAACACCTTTAACTTATGATAACAAAAATAAACCTTAAATGTCTCGGAAACATTTTTATTTATGTATTTTTATAATGAACTACATATGCATTTAAAGTTCATGTAACTGTAGTAAGAAAACAATGCATATCTTTTGAAACATTGAAACATTGACAAATAAGTAAGATTTGTGTTTGCATTAATTTTTGTGAGATAAAATACAGACCTAATAACAAATAGATAGGAAACTGTGAATTGTATCATTTACGTATTATTTATGTCAAAATCCATCACACATTTATTCCTTTTTTTAATGATGGTATTTTCCTTACTTAAACAGTTTAAGCAAAACATGAGTTTGAAGGAAAGTTTCACTACGTCAGATGCTTGGTTTTTAAGTGAAAATCCAAAAATGATGATATCTTTTATATTTAAACAGCAGTTTATACAGTTTCTTATTCTGAAAATAATAATAATTAGTATAACCAAATTGTGCTACTCGTTATGAATCTTTTGAATTTATTCTCATCAAAATTAATGAGCTTTTGAGAGAGGAGACGGAAAGGTTAAGGTGACACGTGATATTTTCTGTTATCCAATCTGTTCGTTCTTATGTCTGTGCATAAAACGAATAATTTCTAACATGAAATACAGCATTATAATAAGAAACATTAAATTTAACTTAATATTAGTCAAACCGAGAAAGTAGTAATATATATACTTGGTTGAAAGTCCTGTCTGTAGCTTTCAAAACTTACGACATTTCTATAAAAGAAGAATAAATAATGTATATGTATTGTTAATTGCCATCACAATATAATTGTTCAAATATATAGAGAGGGTCTTACATGAGTGCCTGTTTAATAGGGAATTTGTTAAAAGAGTTGGATAAACTTATATGATGCGAGGCTGTGCCGAGTGCCTCGCCTCATATCAATTTTATATAACGATGTTAATATATTCAATATTAAATAAGCACGAATGTAAGATTCTACATACCACATAATTCAAAAAAGCCACAATAAGAACATTTCTCATTGAAGCTTCCTTGTATCTTCCTATATATAGCGTATGATGACGTCGTATGTTGGTTTGATCTTTTCCGTACGCCACCGAACAACCATGCTTCATCGATTTCCGTAATACGGTGCATACCGAGCTGAACGGAAAGTACCGAACGATGATTCGGCCTTTGTTAGCATACTTATTTCATTACTGTAATATGATAAATACATCATGGCTTTATTACACCGCCTCAACACAAGTTATGTGATATTATTACAATTTATTCTCAAATGAAAAAAAGTTTAGAGTGCAATTAAAACACTACTTGCAAATTCAAGATTCAGCGATGGGTACTCTTATTGCACATTCGTATGCCAATATATTGTGGGAAAACTTGACAATAGCCTTATCCAATAGGTACCCTAAAATCCCACACATGGATTTGTTTGATAGACGACATTAAGTTCCCAAACATGACTTTGTTTGATAGACGACATTAAATTCCCACACATGGCTTTGTTTGATAGGCGACATTAAATTCCCACACATGGCTTTGTTTGATAGGCGACATTAAATTCCCACACATGGCTTTGTTGGATAGACGACATTAAATTCCGACACATGACTTTGTTTGATAGACGACATTAAATTATCACACATGGCTTTGTTTGATAGGCGACATTAAATTCCCACACATGGCTTTGTTGGATAGACGACATTAAACGTTTCACTTATCGTTCACTTCAACATGAAGACAAATTCTAAGAGAAAACATGACGTTGTGTAATTGATTAAACGAAACAGATAACCATTTTACGCGAGTGTATTCACATTACATATATGGACAACTTAAACACAATTTAAAGTTACTTATATGGAGTTATTAAAGAATTTAAACATATCTGAACGTATCGTAATGTTTACCAGGAGCTAATTTTTTTACTGTGTTGAAAAACAGTGATTCAGTCCTCATTTGCATACTTTATGCATTAGTGTATTACGATAAAATAAAGTCATGGCTTTTAATTCTGTCTACTAGTTTGTTAGAGATTATAGCCTATCTGGATTTTTTACTTACATTGTCCCGTTTAATTGGGGGTGACAATAAGGTAAGAGTGAGATTTGGTGCATCCCAGAAACTGGTTTTACGCCCCTCCCCCCAACCCACCGCCAGGCTATCAATTAATAAATATATAATAGAAATAATGTTAAACCCAGTCAAGCAATAATACTTCACATACAATCTAATCATGTCGTTCTCTTTTAACATAGTTGGCAACATTGCCCTCAACAGACCCATCATGATGAGCTCCCAGTACGATACAGTGTCACCAGGATCCTTGATGGTAGATGGTGTTCGTAACACGAATTGGCCATGTGCTTCTACAAAACAGTCAAATCAGCCGTACATGATTGTTGACCTGGGCCAGGTTTACGACATCCATTATCTGTACATTTTGAATCGACACAATTGTTGCCGTGCGTCCTTATATTACAACTTTATTCGAGATATAATGAGCTAAATCAACTTTTTTAATGACTTACTTACTGGGATGGGGGGGGGGGAATGGGGTGGCTGGTGGTGGGCGGGGATAATCGGGTCGAAATCACAAAATAATTGTATATCTTGTCCAAATGTGAAGGTTACAATTCTAATTTGGTATGGTCATTTAGTGAATCGAATCACAATATATACTAAACTGATGTTAACATCCTGCAGAAAGGTTGCGGTCCATTAACTAACATTTTAAAAAGTGCGGTTATATGCGATGGTTCTCCTACTGTATACAAAGAAAAAAGAATCCGTAAGCAGTCAATAAGGCACCGCAGCACTGAATATGCTCGAAAATACAAAATATCAGACTTAATTCATGCGAATATGTTAGTTTCAAACGTTCCAAACTTTTAATAAAAAGTAGGGTTTCACTGTTAATGTAATTGTGTTTTTCCTTTCTACAGTGGTACTTTCCTTTCCAGCTGATCGTCTGCATGAACTCCGGGTATCATTTGGGAAGACAGAAAATGATTATATTGAACACATTTATAATCCAAATACAATAGGGAAAGACATAACATTCATCTTGAATCCATCAGTGCTTGCGCAGTACGTGAAACTGGTAATTGATGATACTGAAGAGTTCCTAACAATATGCGAACTCGAAATAGGAGGCATTACTCTGTACTAGACTCCGGCTAAGAAACCATTCACAGATGTGTGACATTTGTACGAACTCGGTCAATTCCGGCTACGTTCGGAATGAAACGTCGTAAATATATTTCGACGGATTACTATGTTCAAATTGAAATATTTTGTCAACCGGAAGTGAAAAAGACAGAAAATAGTGCACTGATGCTATGTAAACGTTATGGCATATTATGTCAGTAACACGTACTGATTTGCGTTGCCTATTTGTTATAACCATACTATGAAACTTAAATCAGCGATTTTAATTAAATAAACAATATATGGACATGTTGACTAATTGACATCAAAATGTTTTGATTACAAGACGTTTTTGATTGTCAGTGACTTTTTGCGGTAGTCTACTGGGATAAAGGATGCCGCCATGTTAGTATGATTTAACCAATAATCTTGTTTCTACATTCGAGTTTTGTTTCCATGAAATCGATTGCGAATGAACTATATATTTCATACTGATCTTACTCTCACATTATAAAGAGTTTTGCTATGTACACATCTTAAGTATGCTTCGATTAAATGCAGGCCGCAAGCGTCCTTAAAATTGCAAATGAACTTCGTCACTATATCATCATGCACTGATCTTATTCTCCATTTGCCACTGTTTGCACACGTTATTCATCTACATTTTGTTGGGTAATGCGTAGGCCACCATCTTTCTTCAAATTGTAATCAATTCAAGAGCTTAGAACACTCTATTATACACAATTTAAATAGTAGACACTGTGCCGGAAAAACATGAATGAATTGTATTATTGTATTGGAAAGTTGTTCAAATACTCGGGTGAGCTTATTGTATTTTTTAATCATTCTAATACACCCGCACTATATAGCCTAGTTTAAAATATCTCGTTATATTCAACGATATATCAATGTAACATTTGAAACGTCAGGAGAATAAGCAAGGCAATGCGAAATATATCACTGTAATGTTTGCAAAGTTAGGAGAGTAAGCAAAGCAATGCGAAATATTTCAGACGTGTGCTTTTTTTTCCACATTTTAGGGGTATTAGAGTAGAAATAGAACATCGTTTACGAAGGGCTCGGGAAATTATTGTTTACAATTGAACTCCAAACCGTGATATATTACACGATAATTCACCGTAAACGATATTCTATTTCTTAATTATCGATGCTTACGTTACAACAATTATTGTTTCTCAAATTGATAATGAAAATGTTTGTCTTTGTTTGTGTTGTGTTTGGTTTACTTATACTACTTTTGCAATACAACATTACGTAGATATTACGTGGTCCGAGTTTTAACTTTTATACCCCCATCCAACCCCTTCTCCAAGAAGCGAAAACGTGAACCTTAATTTCGGCTTTAAAAGTTTGCATATTGGTAATTTTACACAGGTTATCACATTTTTTCAGTAAAAAAATTATTGTCGAAATATCTGTTATAAAATCCTGCTAATATAAGTTTTCCAATCGCTCAATTGAATTAAGGCAGGACCACATAATGTATTTCATCATCAAATGTGATCGATCGGTACAAACATACCATTTTTGAAATTTTATAAATAAAAATGGTAAGACAGTTATTACGGTGTTGGTTGTCAGCGGTTTCAAATCAGTGACCATTTTCATGAGTAAATAATGAATTTATATTACATTTTTATTGGTGAAAGATTGGGATTTCTCAGTGAAAGAATTTCTTAATCATTAAATATTAATAACTAACTCCGAACGCAAAATAACTAACTGTGACGCTGAGTTATGACGTCAACAAAGTGGTGCTGACGTCGAAATCATCCGCCGATGACGTTCAATAAAGCGAAGCATTTCGGTTAAAATCATGCACGAACTGATTTAAAATGTAATAAACAGCTTATTAAACTGCTGTGTTCAATTGTAGGGAAATGCTTCACTCGATGGTAGACGTGTTTTGTTTTTTTCACTCACTCGCATACGCTCGTTTGTGAAAAGAACCACATGTCTACCATCTCGTGAAAAATTTCCCTATAATCGATCCCAGCAGTTAAATAATCTATATCAAGCAAATGTCATTTCAATGTACGGAGTTTTTTTTGTTTTAAGATTGAGAACTTAATTTAGACATGTCGGGCGTGTGAATTGTGTTGATTTGGGCCGGTAATGACAAGTTTTGTTGAACATAGGGCTGGACGTCCTTCACTTGGTAAATATTTGCTTCTAAAACTTCATCATTGTCATAATCATTGGTGTAATATTTCAGGTAATTTAAGACTACATGTTTATGAATATACTGAAAGTTTCAAATTTTCTTAATAATATTTTTAGAGCACCTAATTTAGAAATTTCGAGTGTCTGAATGTTGTAGATTTGGTCGAGTAATGATAGTTTGTGTTGAACATATGGCTGGACGTCCTTCACTTGGTAACGATTTACTTCTATAATTCATCAATATCATAATCATGTGTGTAATATTTGAGTAGTTTAATACTATAATTCGGTATTAAAACTTTCTGAAATACTAGTTGTTTAAGCTTTAATCTGGGGCGTCCGTGGCCGAGTGGTTAACGTCTCTGATTGAAATCACTTGCCCCTCACCGCTGTTGGTTCGATCCCTCAGGGGCCTAGGAATCTATATGTGAGGAAGCTATCCAGCTGGCTTGCGGAACGTCGGTGGTTCTACCCAGGTGCCCGCCCGTGCACGAAAATTGCCCGGAGGGGCACCTGGGGTCTTCCTCCACCAATGAAAGCTGGAAAGTCGCCGTATGACCTTAGCTGTTGGTGCGACTATAAAATCCAATTCAATTCAATTAAGCTTTAATCTCTGGACTGAAGACGGGCCGTATAGGTTAGTTATCGGCAATAATCCACCCCGTTTGTTTAGAGTAGCCGAAATACCTACGGCACTGAAAACTCAATATATAACGCGTTGCCCATCCCCGTCTATCTACAGTGAGATATAAATAGTATATCAAAAATACTTGAAATCACCATTAAATACGGCGGTGGAGACATTTTCGTATGTTTTTTTTCGAAAATGGAATTTTTATTCACTACCCGCGTTCAAAACCACATAAAATAATTATTACATTATTACCAACAATAACGTGCCTTGGTAGATTGGTAATTAAGGGTGGCGCGGCGGATTTGTAACCGGAGGCCCCGGGTTCAATCCTCCGTGGTGCCACTGAGTTCCGTCGGTGTGTTCTTGGGCAAGACACTTTTCCATAGCCTCGTCCGTTGGATGGGGACGTAAACCGGGCTGTCCCGTGTATCGGTCTATCATCCGAGCACGTCAAAGAACCATAGGAATCTATTCGATAATAAGAGTAGGGCAGGTTCCCGGATTCCTATGTATCCTTCCCCTCTCTCTGGGGCGGCTCTAAATAACCTGTACTGTGTTGATGAGCCGTTAAACAACATTCAATTTTCTTTTTTTGCGATGTTATTGAAGTATAACACGTCAATGTGTATAAAAACGCGTAGCGCAGCGAATATATACACAATTGTATACTTCGATAACATCGCAAAAATGAAAAACAATCCGTATAATTACGAACTTATAGCAATGATAATCTTTGCTGACCGTTCATTTTATTTCACATGCCCCAGTAAGTTTTAAATTAAATTAATTTCAGTTGGACCGATCAGCCGAATCACACATTTTCAAAATTGAAATCTACTCCGCCCAAAGATATAGATCTAGGCCTAGATCTTTACCTTTCCTAAAAAAATACGTTTCTAGTGGCGTAGCTGCTTTTAGGCACTGCAGACCCCGGACGAGAACCTTTTCCATGACATGTTCTCTTTATCCCAAAAAGTGTCTCCCAAATCTAATTAGAGTGAACCATTTTACCAGCGGAAAAAGGTTCAAAATGTCGGTTGTCCTTATTGATTCAGCTTTTAAAAATAACATGACATACACATAATCATCAATAGCGTTACGATTGTAATGTTTACCTTTACTGAGTATATTAATATGTATTGTGCTAGCTCACATCTGTTTAAACCCACTGTTTATTTACTTATTTAATTTCGTTCTGTGCAGTTCACGGTTTAAAAAGTGACGTCATGTAACTTTTCGTTGCGTCATAGTGGCTAGTAGTGAAACAGAGATAAGAAACTCAGGCGCGTAGCCAGTTGAAAGCTCGGAAGACGGAACCGTTTCACACTTTTTTAACCTGATATAGTGTTTGGAAGCCCGACCATACCCCGAACCCCTTTCGTCGCTCGAATCACTATTTTATTTTGACGTGTTTTATTGAGAAATAACAGGACACTATGAAGAATGACTAACCAATCAAAATGCAGTAAATATGTGTATTGTTCGCAGTTTGTAATTATTGATAAATAAGTGCAAGAAATATAAATATTGTCAAAGAACTTTCAGTCTTCGAAATAACCATTTTCTATTGAGGTGCACTAGATGCGTGCACCGATAGCTTGTCCTACAGGAACGTGAATTTTATTCGAAATTAGACTCTATTTTGTTTTCATCAGAAAATGAAAGTACATTATTTTCAAACAGAAATATGAGGCCTTTTTCGAGAACATATATCTATATAGTTTAACAGTTGCTTTTATAAAATAATGCTTTCTATTATCATTTCCTAAAATATGTGCCTGCCCCGGAGTAACATGTTCGTTTAAGGAGTCTATACCTTATTACTCTTAATTTTTTTCGCAGAAACTTCTGTACGGTTATTTGACAACTAATTTGTTCGCTTTTAAACTCTTATACATTTGAACTCGTGCAAACTCATCGGTCCCACTCTAACATGGTGTCTCCTTTCAAGACCGAAGTTGAACATGAAAAATAAAATTTAATTTAATGGATGATATGGTTTTCTTTTTGATTCTTTTAAAACTGTCATTATCATCTATTTTATTAATATACACGTTGCATTTTTAAATTTCATTTTCTTTTTTCAAAAAGATGACATGTATATATATATATATATCTACTGATAAGTAAGTCTTCAAAAGAAAATCAGTAAAAAAGATACAACCGTCATACAGAAAAGGAAAAGAAGAATATTAGGTACTTCAGAATGTGCCGTTTGAGCAACTGTTGTTTAGGAATTTCTTTGTTGTTTCTTACTTTTGTACGCATACGCTATTTTTCTGTCACCTTAATAATTTCTTTATTGATACTATATATATATATAAGGGACTAAATTTTAAAATTAATAGAAATAAGCTTTAAGCAGACATGTTGTATACTATTGGAGCTAACGATACCAGATGGTAACTGTCACACACTAACACACGCGTATGCCTCATGCACCTAATAATTCAAAATTATATGTATCTGTGCATCACATCTCTAGTACAATACTTCGACAGCCGTACGTTTCTGGCCTGCGTTCTTTGTATACATAAGGCTTGTTACTAGGTTGCCATTTTTTATTCAGGATTTTTTCATTTTTAGCTTAGAAAAAATGACAATTATACATGTATGAAATATTTATGGTTGTACGTATATACCTGTGTATGCTGCTTGCATGAGTTCAAAAGTTCACAAGTTCACCTTTCCATGCGGGAACATATTGCATTGCAGATTATTGTATGTGCGATGACTGATCCTTCCAAACGTAAATGACATGAAAAGTTTTGTTTATTGGATGAAGGTTTGACTAGGGAATGGGTGACTAACGAATTGGAGGATGGACGATATGACTATGGAGGTGGGCGGATTGACCATACTGTGCAGGGTTGACTATGGAAAGGGTTGATTATAATGTATGTACGGTAAATAGTAAAGTTAAATTACACTGTTCCTTGGGCATGATCAATTTCATACAGTACTTATTAAACGTGTTAACAAGTTTATCAAAAGATGTTATGACCCTGTCATTTCGCAACGCATTGTGTGTTTAGTGGTAGACCTATTTACATTTCGCCACTATGTTTTTCCTTTTGATTGTGCGATGACCAGGCAAATATGGACAATATGACGACATCCATCCATATTCTCAAAGGCCGATAGTGTTTGGTGTTTGTTTAAATCTTGTCATGTCGTACACTAAATGGTTTGTTCTCTTGTTGCTCTGGCTTCTGCCAAGACATTGAGTACTTGCTTTGTGGCTTTCTATGATGTTTTATATTCATATATACATTTAACATCTAGCACATGTTATACTGCCTATTAATGCTGACTTGCTTGTAAGACAATATAGCCTTGCGGGGATTTCATTCTGTACACTATCCCGTTTTCTTGGAATGACAATAGGGTAAACGCCATTTGTGTTTTGTGGTGTCCATGGCACGATTCCAAATAGCAGTCCAGGAACCAGAAGAATGATTAGAGGATTGTGCGAATAAAGCCTTCAACGCTTACCAGAGGATCATATGAATAAGCAAGCAGTTGCAAGATTCTGCCAAGGTTGCCTCGACAAGGGAGCATGACAGGCTCCATGTAATTTTAGGTCACAATCTATGGAAGTTGCAATGGAGCATGTTAGATGATATCAATACACACATCAGGCCATGTATGGTAAAACCAAAACTCAAGTTTAACCCCAACCTAAATATTACAATAGGCAGTATTCTCCTAGCCCCGAGAATTATAGACCTGCTATCAGAGCCATAAAGCCGGAGCGGGAATATAGAAAATAGTCTAGTAGTAGTGACGAAGAAGCGGATCCGTTTGTGGGTTCGTCTAGGGAAAGCTATGATATCCGCCACCATGGGCTAGAGTCAAAGAACATAGCCCACGCATTAAGCTGCTAAAGGAAGGGATGGCTAGGATGTAGGCTGGTCTCGACAAGTTATCCACACAGATAATCCGATTGAGCAGCCGGGGCAGACGGTCATTATCACCATCACCGGTAACAGGAGAAACGTAAACTTGTTTTCATTGTGGAGAAGAGGGAATTTTAAAAGAGAATGCCCTCAACTTCTCGATAAACATGTTTCCTTCAAGGATCAATTAAACCAGAAAGGGTCTGACAACAAGGCCGACTGACGACCCGGTTATAATTAGGCCAAACTAGACCAAAGGGAATGGAGGTAAAAACCGGACCCAAACGGGTCGTGTTAATTAATGAGGTACCACCCAGACCCAAAGGTTAGAGACCTCTGTACACATAAAAAGAAAGACAGATGGTATCAAAAGTATTGAATCCACAGGGTGTGAGAGTCCCACATGTAAATTCCTAAGACGGACTAAAGAGGAAGAGCATGTGGTAACCATTAATCAGACCAAATCATCTTCGTTCTATAGAGTAAATGTCAAAGTGGGAAACATAGTTATGGAGGCGTTGGTAGATACAGCGGCAGAGGTCACGATTATTTCGGACAAATTGTTTGAATCATTTCGTAGCAAACCTCCAACATTAAGAGACTGTAAAATGTACACCGCAGGTAGAGAACTGGCCATGCACGGATTTGTCGTAAGACCGGTAAAACTGGAACTTGGAGCAACAAAGTATGAGGAAAACCTACATGTAGCACCAATTGCAGATCAAATGCTATTGGGGTTTTATTTCCTGCTAAAGCGTATATATTAGATATGAAGGAAAACATACTGACAATAGGAAAAGACGTTTTAGAGTTAACGGGAGGTAATTTAAGTACCCATAATCCGGTGATTGCAAAAGTTGCTAAAAGGAAAGTTATACCACCAAATTCAGTAGCAAACATCAATTGTAATCTGAGCCAAACTATGCCAAATTACCTAGTGGAAACAAAAGCTGGGTTAAAAATCCTCATACCAAGAACAGTACATACGGCTAGTAATCAAACCGTAGTCGTCTGTGTGGTGAACTATTCGGACCAATATGTGGTTATGAAGAAGGGCCAAAACAAAGCAACTGCACATGAGATTGAGTGTCCGGTAAACAACATAACTAGTAGTGTTGGTGTCACCGAGGGGACATAGAATGATATCAACAGGATATTAAAAGGGAAATGCAAGACAGTGTGTCCATCCTGGAAGGGGCCTGGTATTATCCTGCAGAAAATTAAAAAAGTGAAACAACACTGCCACAACACTGTTACCGGTTGAGTGGATTTCTCAAAACGTTAGGCGCTGCCCACCAAGAGGAATAAACCCACAAGCCCGTTTGAGAGGGGCCCAGCCTTAGATTACAGGCTCAACCTCAACTCGGACTTAAAAAGACGAGTAGCGTATGTATCCCACAACCAATGGTCAAAGCAACCAACTTGGAAGAAGTTATGCCAGGTCCTTCCTGCAGTGAAGACATAAGAGAGGGAGTTGAAGCCAGACCCGGTTCTAAACCCAAAACAGCCCAGATGTGTACCATATCTTACAGTGGGGGATGTGAAGCCAGAACCGGTTCTCCGCCCAAAGCATCCCAAGTAGTACAAGACCTTACGATGTGGGATTTGAATCCATGGGTTCACCCCCTGTAGCCTCGAGGGCAACTTCGACGGGACCGTCACCAAAGCAAAGTTGGTCCTATAATCGACGTCGTATTCCTTCTCCCGCCCTAACAAGACCGAGACGTCCATAATCCAGGTCTCCGATCAAGCGAAAGCACGGACGGGGCAAATACAGATCTCCAAGGAGACCGAAATCCCAAGGGAATGAGTCCAGATCCCCGATGAAGAGGCAACAACGCTCTCCGACGAAGAAACCAGACACACAGACCCTTACTCCCGCTCATGACCTGGATCCAGGGAGGAAGAAGCGGGTCAGGAAAGAATATCCGTGTGCGGTGCCAGAGTGCCAGGTCAAGACCAGTTTCCTGAAAAGGCACGTCTTCCAGGAGCGCGCACCGGGTTTGTTTGATGAAAAGTGACTTTGACGGAGGAGATATGTGGGCAGCGTTATTCGGCTTTGTGCATGATGGCCAAAGCTTTTACGGGCAGCAGAGGTACACTACAAGACCTAGTAAGGACCATAAATGAGTGTGAGCTGATCTTCCCCAGTTTGGATATTACCGAAGGGCACGGCCATGACCGAGTTGTGCCGAGTGATGAAGTGGACCAGACCGGATCGGTTCACTCTTGTACCGATGAACTCACCGGCAGCTTTAACTCATTGGAGGGCACAACTCGCCATCCTGCAGTCCCTATCCGTGACCCAAAGGGAACGAATAAAGGCTGACTTCCCTAATCCAAAAGAGGGAGCCGCTGAGGAGGTTGCAGAAGGGCCAATCGAAAAAGAGGAGTATGTAACAGTGTGTCATGGGTTTGATTCACATTTCCATTTCGACAGGATCCAGAAGGCACTTCACTTGGCACCGAATGCACATTATTGCAGCTGTGGGTTCCGGCGAACCAGAATATTACATCGAATTGACGGGATGTACAGCTGTATTCTGCGATCCGGAGACCTATTCGTCAAGAGAGCAATATGAGTATGAGATGATCTTCCACGGTTGGGATATTACCAAAGTACAGGACATGGCCATGACCGAGTTGTGCCGAGTGATGAAGTGGCCCATACCAGATCGGTTCACTCTTGTACCGATGAACTCACCGGCAGCTTTAACTCATTGGAGGGCACAACTCGCCATCCTGCAGTTCCTATCCGTGACCTGCCGAGGAGGCTGCAGAAGGGCCAGTCGAAAAAGAGGAGTATGTAACAGTGTGTCTTTGGTTTGATTCACATTTCTATCTCGACAAGATCCGGAAGGCACTTCACCTGGCACCGAATGCCAATATTCAGGACATTATTGCAACTGTGTGTCCCGCTGAACCAGAATATTACATCGTATAGACGGGATGTACAGCTGTATTCTGCGATCCGGAGACCGTCAAGGGAGGAAATTGAAACCCTAGCCATGACAGGAATTAGTATTGCTATAGGGGTACACCCCAAGACCAAGGGAGTATCAGCTGAACAACTCGCGGATTTTCTTACAGCATTCTCATGCCCCAAAGTTATTGGATTTGGAGAGATTGGTCTGGACCACTCAGTCCATCCGGATTTGTGGCCCAACCAAGATAACCAATTGCACTCCCTGTTGCATTATGTGAAAGATATAACTCAAGTAGGGGTTGTCCATTGTCGCGGAATGAAAGACGATCCAACAGCCCTAGAAACCTACATGAGATGCTTCTTCATCTTCATCCTGGTAATCACTCAAGGCCAGCGAATTCATCTCCATTGCTTTACAGGACCGGTGAAAGTGGTTTATGCTTGACTGGTATTCTATCCAAATACTCACTTTGGATTCACGGGCCTAGTTCGCCACTTCATTGATCGCCAAAAAGAGGGATTAAGAAGGGTACCTCGAGACTGTCTTGTGATGGAGACTGACGAACCATACTTTCCCGTCAGAAAAGATCGATTACCAATCAATGCCCCACACTTATTGGGTTATGTTGCTGAGTAAGTGGGAGAGGTGATCGACCTTTCCAAAGAAGAAGTGTTGGAAATGACCAGCGAAAACGGGTTGAGACTGTATGAAGGTAGCATCTAGCCTCAAGGGTTACAGTACAATCCAAGGAGAAGAGGCAGCAGAGCAGAGTGGGAGCCATTGAGGTATCACTCAGTATAGTTAGCAAAGCTGAATGGGAGCCAATGAGGTATCACTCAGTATAGTAAGCAAAGCTGAATGGGAGCCATTGAGGTATCACTCAGTATAGTAAGCAAAGCTGAATGGGAGCCATTGAGGTATCACTCAGTATAGTTAGCAAAGCTGAATGGGAGCCATTGAGGTATCACTCAGTATAGTTAGCAAAGCTGAATGGGAGCCAATGAGGTATCACTCAGTATAGTTAGCAAAGCTGAATGGGAGCCATTGAGGTATCACTCAGTATAGTTAGCAAAGCTGAATGGGAGCCAATGAGGTATCATTCAGTATAGTTAGCAAAGCTGAATGGGAGCCATTGAGGTATCACTCAGTATAGTTAGCAAAGCTGAATGGGAGCCATTGAGATATCACTCAGTATAGTTAGCAAAGATGAATGTGAGCCATTGAGGTATCACTCAGTATAGTTAGCAAAGCCGAATGGGAGCCATTGAGGTATCACTCAGTATAGTTAGCAAAGCTGAATGGGGGCCATTGAGGTATCACTCAGTATAGTTAGTAAAGCTGAATGGGAGCCATTGAGGTATCACTCAGTATAGTTAGCAAAGCTGAATGGGAGCCATTGAGGTATCACTCAGTATAGTTAGCAAAGCTGAATGGGAGCCATTGAGGTATCACTTAGTATAGTTAGCAAAGCTGAATGGGAGCCATTGAGGTATCACTCAGTATAGTTAGCAAAGCTGAATGGGAGCCATTGAGGTATCACTCAGTATAGTTAGCAAAGCCGAATGGGAGCCATTGAGGTATCACTCAGTATAGTTAGCAAAGCCGAATGGGAGCCATTGAGGTATCACTCAGTATAGTTAGCAAAGCTGAATGGGAGCCATTGAGGTATCACTCAGTATAGTTAGCAAAGCCGAATGGGAGCCATTGAGGTATCACTCAGTATAGTTAGCAAAGCCGAATGGGAGCCATTGAGGTATCACTCAGTATAGTTAGCAAAGCTGAATGGGAGCCATTGAGGTATCACTCAGTATAGTTAGCAAAGCTGAATGGGAGCCATTGAGGTATCACTCAGTATAGTTAGCAAAGCTGAATGGGAGCCATTGAGGTATCACTCAGTATAGTTAGCAAAGCTGAATGGGAGCCATTGAGGTATCACTCAGTATAGTTAACAAAGCTGAATGGGAGCCATTGAGGTATCACTCAGTATAGTTAGCAAAGCTGAATGGGAGCCATTGAGGTATCACTCAGTATAGTTAGCAAAGCTGAATGGGAGCCAATGAGGTATCACTCAGTATAGTTAACAAAGCTGAATGGGAGCCATTGAGGTATCACTCAGTATAGTTAGCAAAGCTGAATGGGAGCCATTGAGGTATCACTCAGTATAGTTAGCAAAGCTGAATGGGAGCCATTGAGGTATCACTCAGTATAGTTAGCAAAGCTGAATGGGAGCCAATGATGTATCACTCAGTATAGTTAGCAAAGCTGAATGGGAGCCATTGAGGTATCACTCAGTATAGTTAGCAAAGCTGAATGGGAGCCATTGAGGTATCACTCAGTATAGTTAGCAAAGCTGAATGGGAGCCATTGAGGTATCACTCAGTATAGTTAGCAAAGTTGAATGGGAGCCATTGAGGTATCACTCAGTACAGTTAGCAAAGCTGAATGGGAGCCATTGAGGTATCACTCAGTATAGTTAGCAAAGCTGAATGGGAGCCATTGAGGTATCACTCAGTATAGTTAGCAAAGCTGAATGGGAGCCATTGAGGTATCACTCAGTATAGTTAGCAAAGCTGAATGGGAGCTAATGAGGTATCACTCAGTATAGTTAGCAAAGCTGAATGGGAGCCAATGAGGTATCACTCAGTATAGTTAGCAAAGCTGAATGGGAGCCATTGAGGTATCACTCAGTATAGTTAGCAAAGCTGAATGGGAGCCATTGAGGTATCACTCAGTATAGTTAGCAAAGCTGAATGGGAGCCATTGAGGTATCACTCAGTATAGTTAGCAAAGCTGAATGGGAGCCATTGAGGTATCACTCAGTATAGTTAGCAAAGCTGAATGGGAGCCATTGAGGTATCACTCAGTATAGTTAGCAAAGCTGAATGGGAGCCATTGAGGTATCACTCAGTATAGTTAGCAAAGCTGAATGGGAGCCAATGAGGTATCACTCAGTATATGAAGCAAAGCTGAATGGGAGCCAATGAGGTATCACTCAGTATATGAAGCAAAGTTGAGTAGGAGTCACTGCGGTTCTACTCGGTATAATAAACGGGGTAAAAACTTGGGGCTTTGGTTGCAGCCTATGTGGCACAACCTATGAAGGGGGTCCAGGTGTTTTTTCATAAACTCTGGGTGTTGGAGGAATACATACGATCTAATGTTCAAACGAAATGGGTTCATGGAAGGTTATGGGGAGCCCTAGTAGGACCCAAAGTCCTACCTGAGGGGTTATTCGAATCCTTTTAAATAAAACGGGGACGAGTGTAGTAAATTTGGCCCAGTCACTACATTTTCCGTCCACTCAGGTCTTGTCGGTAGTTAATGAACCAGTCATCTGTTTCCAGAAGGCATTCTAAAAATAACCGAACTGGACAGACGTCTCATATTAAGCAGTACTTCGAGCACCTCATTTTGGACAAGTCTTCTGACGGTGAGTTAATTAGTTCATGTATAGTAGAATCACTTCATAGATTAAACATTAATTTAGTATTATACTTCCGATATCCGGATTAAAGTAAAACATTTTTAATCTCGGTAATTTCTAAGAAACTTTTATTTTCCGGAGTCTAATGTATTCAATGACCAGCCAAAATGTCGATTGTTTTCACACAGGTCGGCGGTCAAATTTATTTTAAAATATTCCCTATTGTTCGGAATATACTTATTCTTGACCTTCCTATTTTCCGGAGACTAAATATTCATTGACCAGCCAAAAATGACGATTGTGTTTATACAGGGCGGCGGTCCAATTTATTTGAAAATATTCCCGATTGTCGTATTGATGCATTGTCCGAAAATTTCCGATTGTCCGAAATAAGTAATTATACGTTGAACTGTCAATATTTCCGATTGTCCGAAATAAGTAGTTGTAGGTTCAACTGTCAATATTTCCGATTGTCCGGAAGAAGTAGTTGTATGTTCAGCTGTCAATATTTCCGATTGTCCGATATATGAAACTATTGAAGTTGATTTGTCAATACCTCCGATGGTCCGGAAGATGGAATAAAGGTTGAATTGCCAATATGTCCGATTGTCCGGTATAAGTAATTATATATTCAACTGTTAATATTTCTGATTGTCCGGAACATATCACTTTATTTATGCATTATTAATTATAATGCCATATTAAATACATAAAATCAGCCATGATCAATTATGGCAAAAATAACTCGTAATAAAGATGATTCTCAGTCAGTCTTTTCTATGTTTTATGTAATCCCACTATTTGTAATAATATTATTCTTATCATGCAGATTCGTGGCTCCATCGTAAATGGAGTGTCTACAATAGAATGTGCAGCAACTCTGCAGTTCTGCAGGTTAGAAGGTTTTAGGCCCATTCTCAATATTTTATCTAGCTGTAAATGGAGGATGAGCCTGGCATGTTCATCCCTGTTTGGTGCCATATAACCTTTCTTGTGATGGTGCGCCGTAAAACCCCAGTTCAATTCAATTCAGATCCAAGATTTCTGTATAGTTCACTGGTTTTGTTTTTAAATAAAACGTAACGGTTGACGTGGACGCCGCCATATATTTCCTTCATGACGTTAAATTATGACGTCACATAACGTTACGTACTATTAATGTCGAGGAGTTCCGCATTGCTTTTGCTTTAATAGTCAGGGCGAAATAAAGCAAAGTGTATTAGGTCAACCCTTTATTAGGCAGAACAGCGCACAAATGCTTGATAAAAGAGTTCAATTCTACTTAATATCTTATCTTCTTGAACCTCAAGATATCAGATATCAGTCAGTGCATGACTTGTGTAACTTGCGTGAATAGACAACAGACACAATGGTTTTAATTGGTAAGACTTTTCATTGTTTTAGCATATTTAGAAACAGTATTTTAGTAAATTGTCATCTTTAAAGGCATGATATGCCTATTAAACAGTAAAATGAAACTACTGACGGTATTATTATGTAACTATTTCTTGAAACAGAGTCTATACCATCTCTGTTGAGGTTATATACATATTCTGACTTTAATCAACACGGGCATTTAAATGGCAACCAACTCACCCGTTCTGCTGCTACATGTTGTTTGTTTTTTACATTCCCGGCGAATGTTGTTTCTTTTACTATTTTCTAAAGCTATATAATTTACTGTTTTTCTTATAACAATTATTTGCCAATCGTTAATGTATAAGGTGCTTGCATATAGTTGAGTCGTAACAATACTTATGACTTAAACAAGCTTACGTTTATTAACATATATTCTGTCAGGGATAAAATTGCAAAATAATTTGTCAAGAGAAATGTCAGCACATGTTTAAATGTGTCAAGACGAGTATTAACTCTTTATGTCCTGTTAAAGACATTGTTACCATAAGCTGTCTGAGTTGTTCAAATTGCGTGACTTTATCATTAAAGCGCACTTAACATAGTCAGTTAATGTATACTTTCAAAATAACAATATCAATGTGCAACAACATGGATACCGAGTTAAAGTTCTCCGGCCATGTTTTGTTTCAAGAACATGTTTATGTTTATTTAAATCGAAATCAATACACAACAATAGATATTTACAATTCGCACATTGCAATATCTGTGAAAAGTGAGAATACGTTTTTTTTGATGACGTAGAAAACTTTGAACAGGTAAATTAATCCACAGGAAATTGTATTCATAAATTATCTGGCAATAGTTGTGCAGCTATGCAATTCAAATTTACCTCATTTCCCCGTGCAGTCACGCAGTGATAAAAGTAGTATCTACGTCATGCAAATAATACTTATTTTTACAAACAACTTAGTAGCGGTTTTCAATATATGTTTCTCTCCGAGACTATCGAGAAATGTTCATATGATGTTTAAAAGTTAAATTTGTTAATTGATAATACTACAAAAAGGGTGGCCATTCATCTTTAAGTGTCCGTTACATCATGTTTTTTATAAGTTCCTCTGGTTATTGTAAGCGGCCGAAGTTTAGACATTAAATTTACCACCCGGTCATGGTTTGCCCATATTGTTGGAGTATGAGTGCGTAAATTATGGTCATCATTAGCACAATGTTCGGCGGCGCCGGCTCGGACCTGTAACCGTTTGGTTACAGGCAAGCACGTTACAGCCGCAAAACGTCCTCATAATTATGTATGTGGATAGAAAACTTCAGCATTTGTCGCACTCATTTGTTACAGTGGACACGTACATATAGCGTACATGTCTTGCACTGGAGTATAACTATATAATGAACTTGCTTATTATTTCAAAGTTACGAAATTTAATTTGGATTTAACCTTAGATAAGAAATGTAGGATTTTAATCTTGTATTGATAAACTTGACTCGTTAACCAATCTGTAGAAATTACAGAAACAGTTGAAATCACGGAATTCGTGTCAGTAAAACCGAGCACAATATTGCAAAAGAATGTTACAGCAACAACTAGATGTTTGGACAATTCACAAAGTTAAGCATCTTCTACGATTTACAACATGGTGTCGTCCGTATAACGCAGCTCATAATGTTAGTTTATTCAAATATGTCTGTTCTCTCCAAGAAACAAGTATACCTGATTCTTATTTTAATAAACTATTGAATTTCCATAACGTTAGCGACTAGAAACTGCTTCTTACTAGTAGCTTGAGTCAATACGGGATTAGACATTATTAAAAATGTATCAATACGGGATTAGGCTTCTTAACTTGAGCCAATACTGGATTAGAGCTTTTTAACTTGAGTCAATACGGGATTAGAGCTTCTTAACTTTAGCCGATACAAGATTAGAGCTTCTTAGCTTGAGCCAGTACGGGACAAGGGCTTCTTAACTTGAACCAATACGGGATTAATGCTGACATGCTTCTAGCGTCACAGATCCCTCCATCTCCCTAAAATGGAAAAAAACCATTACATTATACATCTTATTCGAATAAAACAGTAGGCTTTCCCTTTGCTTCAAGATCACAATAGAAATATTTTATATATATATATGTGGAGAAAGTTTTGTACAAACCACTTACCAGCGGATTCGAACCCGCACCTAGGACACCAACTTAGACACAGCGCCTCGCACAATAGCCGGCGCCTTAGACCATTCGACCACCTAGCCAACCTAAAAAGATTGGTTTCGGTGGACGGGTCATACTAAGGTAGTACTACTGAACGTGTCGGATATCTTATACGATAGAGGATTCACTTTACACGATTATAACCTCAGGTATATATACAACATTTTACCAAAGACGCCAGATCATACTGATACACTGAATTTGTATTTGTATTTGTTTTGTATTACAGACCTGTTATTGATATTTGAAAATTCAGCTATATATTTCGGAAGTGAATATAGACAAGGTATGCAATTGCAAGGGGTAAAATAACGTTGACCTTTGACCCGGTGTTAGTATACAGTTGAATAAATCTTTCCTAGAAGATATTCAACCCCCATTTCCTTGTTGATGTTAATAGCAGGCATGTTTATTTGCATGATAAAGTAAGTTTCCTAGTACTCTGACAAGGTTTGAGATTTTAACGGGTTGTCAACTTTCTCTTTACTATGGAAGGGGCATGGAGACTCGTTTACGCTATTATAACCATGACGGTTGGAATCTCTGTTGATAATTTCAGCATCGTCAAATGTGTTTATGTATTCTTCGATTGATTTCGTTTTAGTGCTGTGTTTGCTCCTACCATATATAACAGTGCATGCTTTTCTTGGTAAGTTGTTTTTACACCTATATGTGTACTATCTCTAAACGAAATGTTGTGTTGAAACGTTCATAATCATGATGGTGCAGATGTTTTATAGTATACTTAAACATGAGAACAAAAGCAATAGATGAACAACAGATGCTAATAATTATTCCAAAACTTTTTCATAATTTGCTACTCGAATGTAATGTTTTCTTAAAACATTTTTTTTTGAAAAAAAATAGCAATTTATGACACTGCCGTGTGTTTGTAAACAAAACTTTGCATTGTGAACTCTGTAATCATACGCAATCTGAAATAATACCAGATAAACCGAGACCGTCGAAAACACAAGAACGTTGAAAACGTGTTATTGCGGAGATTTATAAAATATCACTAGAAATGTGTCCATGGGACGCGGATGGCCCCACTAAATACAATCAGCGAAAACTTAAAATTTGACGAAAACAGGGCCGTAACTCAGGTAATACACGGCTGATTTTGACGCTGAATCGATGTGCACATTTTGACATACTAGGTAACTTAAAGCATCTTATACAGTTTCTAAACAATCAGTTGAAAAATGTGGGAGGAGATAGACATACAAGAACGTACTATTTGACGACAAAAGGACCGTAACTCCGGTAATACAAAGTCGATTTTGATACCGAATCGATATGCACATTTTGACATCATAGGTAAGCATCCTGTGAAGTTTCTAAACAACCGGTTGAAAACTGTGGGAGGAGATAGACACACAAGATATTTTAACGTAAAATTTGACGAAAAAAGGACTGTAAATCCGGTAATACATGGTTGATTTTGACGATGAATCAATATGCACATTTTGAACACCACAGGTAAGCATCCTATAAAGTTTCTAAACAATCGGTTGAAAACTGTGGGAGAAGATAGACACGCAAACGTTTCGGGACAGACCGATGAACGTACGGACACTCGGACCGACAGACGGACTTGGCTAACGCTTTACCCCCCTCACCATTCGGTGGTGGGGGCATACACAGGTATCCATGTCGTTCTGGAACTTGTATAGGATAACACTTGTATGTATTGCATTTTACTGTGTTTCCAACTATAACATTTATTCAGTCTCAGGTTCGTGTAGCTGGGATTTTGAATGCGCAACTGGCATGTGTGCATACGACGGTACTTGTGTATGTAATGATGCCTGGGTTGGCGAGCATTGCAATGTTTTAGAATGGACAAGTTAATATGTTTACTTATTTAATAGATTGTATTTTCTATTTTGTTAAATCAAGCAAAATGTGCAACATCCACAACATCATTTTGCACTCATTTAACAGGCCTGCCAAATTTCAAAAAAAATATCGGATTCTTTTGCATTTATCTTCCGGATATCTCCAGATTTTCCATTGACTTTTAATTTTAAACAAAATTTTATTCTTTAACAGCTATAATTTCACTGCTTATCAGCTAATTAAGTGATTTGAATAATTATAATAATTGCCATAGTCAAAAATTGAAAATATAGGATTTCCTTTTAAATGTGTTTTAGTAAACAAATAATTATGTTTGTGATTATTTACACACACTCGAACTGAGAAGACAGAATTACGTTTGATGACCGCTCGTTTTGAAAATTGAAATAAAAAAAAATTATCGGATAGTTTTTAGCTCAAGACAGTGTTGTTGCATTTTAGCTGGACGAGGCTATTCACGTGAGAGTTGTAGGAGGCTATTCACGCGAGAGTTGTAGCTACTATTAACATCATCGATATGGACGTTTAATAAGGCCAAACAAATATGTTTTTTTCTGTTCTTCCGATCGACTCTATTTTTAAGGCCCCGACCCTAAACTGTTTAGGGCACAAATGTTTTATTTTTCTATCTTTTGTGTGTGTTTTTTTAAGTTTTTAAGGCCTGTATGTGTTGTGGAGCACTCACGAAACACTCATATTATGGAATATGTTCAAGAAAACATGTTTTTATGTTCTTGATTTGAATTTAGTATAGTAAGGATTAATTCTTAAAAAAAAAATATAAAAAGAAATTTGCCTACCGACCTACCTTAATTTTTGGGGGGAAAAGACCAGAAACAGACCTTTTTCTCTTTTTTTGCCTAAGAATAATAATTATAAAAATAAATAGCAGACAAACAAAAGGTATTTCCACTGGACGGTGGAGAGCTTTAATAAAGGATCATCCTACAATTGAAGACATGTTATCTATCTTCTTAGATTATTGTATTAAATGTTTTAGTATGCGCGTGGCTTTACTTTATTTATTTTGTTATCATAACATAATCAAATAACTGTATTACAAACCGATATTTCATAGTGACAGTATCTGTTGCCGATATTTCAAAATGACGGTATATGTTGCCGATATTTTATAATGACGGTATATGTTCCCGATATTTAATAATTAGGGTATATGTTTCCAATATTTAGTAATGACGGGATTTGTTGCCGATATTTCATAATCACGGTATATGTTGCCGATATTTAGTAATGACGGTATATTTTCCCGATATTTCACAATGATGGTATAGATATTGCCAACATGCAATATAACGATGGTACAGTGAACATGCTATGTTTCCGGTTCAAATTTCCAGCCAATGATTTGCTGATTTTCCCATTCAGTCTCTATAGAAAATTACTTAAAATTTGAATTCAGCTGTTAGACTGAACTTTAAATAAAGCGCATAACATTTTAGTTCCGTATAAACGTATATAATTCAATGCGGTTTACGAGGCATACCATGAACCTTAAAATGGTATTGCATTGCTCTACAGTGTATGGCCAGATCCGCAACTCATACATATGAGCAAAGTCATCAGTTTTATCTTTTGTTGAGCATTTTTTAACTCGTCTCTGAACATTCCAGCACATTCGTGTACAACCTTGTCATGTGTTCACGGGACATGCCATGAAGCAAATGGTCGTGCCACGTGTAGATGTAACAGTGGGTGGACAGGACTTAATTGCGGCATAACTGTGACAGGTAATAAGTGTAGCAGGTAATTTTTTGGTACTCTGATCATTGACAGCATGTAACTAAGTTAAAGGGACATAAGCCGTAACTTTAAGCTTATACACCACTAAATAATTACCCTGACAACTATTATCCAAATACCATTATTGAATATTTACTAAATAGAAACAAGATGTGTTGACGGATTTCAATAGCGGTGCAAACATATACCGCTTCATGGGGTTTAAACCGGCCCCAAGCCCACGCTAAAATTACGGTTACTAGAAAGACCGGAATACACCGAATCACCGGAATACACCGGAATACACCGGAATACACCGAAATACATATAATAAAGGCATTATTTATGTAATCAATGGATAATAAATGAATATTTATGATTTAAATATTACTATATCCATACAGAAGAGTGATTTATGTGTTTGGGGGCTTATATACGCACACTAGTCACCACTATATACACCTTCATACTTATCTCCCTTGAAGGAAAACATCATAATGCACAAGTTTCTTATTTGTGTTTATGTCCTATGCTTGCAAAGACTGGCATAAAAATACAAATAACTATTTAAATATTTTAATAATAAATTTATTACAAGCACATCTGTCATAATGTTGTTGTTTAACAATTTATAAAGCAAATCAAAACATTAAGCAATAGTGCATGCGTTCTAAGTACATATAGCACTAACTCACATTTAACACATGTATAAGATGGACGTTCGGACGAAATAATGAGAATATATATGAATAACAGGTTATTATTAAAGAGTAACATACGAATGTTTATTGATAAAAACCGTTGCATTTGTAAAGTGCATGTAAAATTACACCGAGTTGACATATTCAACAATAGGCTATACAGCAACATAAATAAAATGTAAAATTTGAAAATGTAAAAAAAGGGTTAAATAGTATTGTTATACAGTATAATACATTTAAAAAACTTCGTATATAGACCCGAAAAGTTAATTTGAAATATACAGTGCGTTCCAGTTTGTTGACGATGGAGAGAACTGTAACTAATGTTGTAATAACTTGTAGTTCAATCCATTTGCATATGTTTCTATGAATATTGTGATGTTGAATTGATGTATTGTAACATATCTGCAATAAAATATTATTAAACTAAGTTGACGATGTGCTGGTTGCGGTCGTGCTGGTTGCGTCAGATATCGTACTAGAGTAAGCTATATACAGATATATACAAACTGAAAAGTACTGTTAAAAAAACACATGTTGGACGTTTTCAAAACGAAAAAAATGTAAGTTAATGTTCCAGTGTTTTTGAGATAAGATAAAGACAACTTATTTATATTACAAATATAACATAAGTTTTATGAAAAGTGACAGTGACACGCACGCACGCGTACGAAAGCACACATACACACGTGCGCACACACTGATACTGACACACACGAACACACACACTATAAAGACAACCAAAACTTATACAAAATATATACATAAATATACACAAACTGCTTGACCTACATGAGTATTCACTCACGTACACACACACACACGCGCGCACACTTACACATTATGAAGTAATCTCCAGTTCTTGATGATATGGACAGTTGTATTGAAACAGTGCATTACCGGTGTAATAGTATTGCAACGATACATGAAAGGGTTGTGACAACTACATGGTTAATCTTCATGTACAATCTTTTGTTTCTTTCCGTGAACCGTCAATGTCCTTACGTTTATATTACGTTTCCTTTGACCTGGTTTTTTACCGTTTGTCCTTGGTGCGACTACAGTAGATTTTCCGTCAGTTGAAGTTACGTATTTAGCATCATTGGCCACATAACCGCGATAGCGGTTAAACAAATTCGTCCGTTGCTAGTCGGTCATTGATAACCAGTTAGTCTTTGAGGTCTGGTAGTGTTTGTGTGTGGACGCTAGGCGATATTCGCCGGTCCCGATCAGTGCACCACGCAAGTCTGTGAACTGTCCATTGACCAACTCATTGACTAATCGAACAAATTCTGTCAAAGTTTAGTCTTCCATTCTACAGTCTGCTTCAGGATATGATTGACCAATTCGCAATTGTTATTGGTCCAGTTGCATTCAATCATGTGTAATCTAGTCGGTTCGTTAACCCTTAAAGACATCACACCAGCCTAATCCATCCTATAGAAATAGTGGGGGCATAATTATGATTGTTTTTTTCATGCATTGTGACAAGTACGAGAATTTCATGCAAAATTGGAGATTGGTATGTACAGTTATATTATGAGGCCCCGACAAACAGTTTTAAATCCGATTTAATTATTTCTAAATTTTATGTGTAACAGTACCAGCATGATTTAATTTCAATAATTTTAGTATTGATTTTGGTTAAGTTTAAGACAACATATATTATATTGTTAATTTAATAATAATTATGTGTAAACTTACATTAATTGGGTCTTCTAAAATGGTCTCCAAATACAATCTTTGAACAATAAACTGACCCATCTTAACCAAATTCGATTTCGGTATCCATAGGATGATCGACGTGCGTTGTCCAAACTAATGTTTTCATACCAATGACACACAGCTAAGTTTGTTTTTTAAAATGTACTGTATATCACCACAAGAACCTATCCTTTTGTCGTGAAAAATGTTTAGTGTGTTATTAAAAGATTCCACTAAATATATACATAAATATACACAAACTGCTTGACCTACATGAGTATTCACTCACGTACACACACACACGCGCGCGCACAGTCCATACTGAAAATGTAATTCTGGGGAGTTTTGTAAACGTCAAAACTTTTGATTGTCGATTATAAAAGTTGTTTTGCAAAAGGGTCTGTTATGATAATATGACTTGGCTCATAATTTTTATCTGTTTTACATCTGGATGCTGGTTCACACTTGTCATAGAAAGGATATTTTGTCATGATTGTAATGTTGTTTACTATGTATTTTTTCAGTCTATACATATTTGTTATAATAAAATAAATTGAATTTGCAGATTTTACCTTTTTAGTCTGCCATATTTAAATGTTTCTATTCGAAACGGTACAATGAACATTTAGCATTTGTAAGAAACATTGCACAATGTAGTCTTATATAAAATTATGTCAGGGCCTCAATAAATATTTTCCACAGTAGAGGATTAACAAGTTTGTGATCGTCTCTTGCTGTAAAATGTCCGTGATCTTTTGATTCTGGTGTGATGTCTTTAACTTTTAAATCTCCCTTCAGTCCTTTTTGGAAGTACCGCACACATTTCATGGATATATTTGTACAGTAAGATTCGAGTGGGTCGCATTTGTTTTCAAAGCAAATGCTGTCCTTTGCATCTGTAATGGCGTCATCGCCAAATATTTTGTTCAAGATGACCTTGCATTCCTGCACATTTACATAAATGACGAGCGCCTTACCGATTGAGAGTAATAAATGACGAGCGCCTTACCGATTGAGAGTAATAACTGACGAGCGCCTTACCGATTGAGAATAATAAATGACGAGCGCCTTACCGATTGAAAGTAATAAATGACGAGCCCCTTACCGATTGAGAGTAATAAATGACGAGCTTCTACCGATTGAGAGTAATAAATAACGAGCGCCTTACGGATTGAGAGTAATAAATGATGAGCGCCTTACCGATTGAGAGTAATAAATGACGAGCACCTTACCGATTGAGAGTAATAAATGACGAGCGACTTACCGATTGAGAGTAATAAATGACTAGCGCCTTACCGATTGAGAGTAATAAATGAATAGCGCCTTACCGATTGAGAGTAATAAATGACGAGCGCCTTACCGACTGAGAGTAATAAATGATGAGCGCCTTACCGATTGAGAGTAATAAATGACGAGCACCTTACCGATTGAGAGTAATAAATGAGGAGCGCCTTACTGATTGAGAGTAATAAATGAGGAGCGCCTTACGGATTGAGAGTAATAAATGACGAGCGCCTTACGGATTGAGATACATGGGCAAGTTATGTGATGCAACACATAATATAATCAAAATCTAATGTGCTAACGGATGTCATGTGAGCAACATAAATATCAATATTGCGGTCCCAGTTATGTTTACAAACAAGAACTTTTACCTTTTCAAATTCACGAATGTATTACTACAAACTTATTTGGGTCTATGCTCATGGTTTCATGTTTCGCTCGTCATTAATTACTTTCAATCGGTAAGGCGCTCGTCATTTATTACTCTCAATCGGTAAGGCGCTCGTCAGTTATTACTCTCAATCGGTAAGGCGCTCGTCATTTATCCTTTGGTCATGTCAGACACTGACACAACACCAGCCCCTTGTGGGTGCTGCAGTTTGGATGTCGTAGATGTTGGAATTTTGTGTGAGAAGTGTTCACAATGGTACCACCCAGTATGCCAAGATATTGGCGACGACACGTACGACTTTTTATGCAAGAATCCAGATTTTTCGTGGGATTGCTTTGCATGTGGCTCTCCCAATCATACAGTTTCGGCAAATCTGACCCCACTCTCATCATTTTCAACTGGCAACAGTTTTAGCTCCCTAGACAGTAGTTCATCAGACTCAGAGTCCGAACATCTTACTTTCAAAACAAACCACTTGAAAGTACTGAACATAAATGCTCAGTCTTTAAATAAAGACTTGAAGAAAGATCAGTTTCATGCTTTACTTGACCAAGTTAAACCTGACATAGTTATAGCGACAGAGACATGGCTTTCGACTGAGACGCATAGTGCAGAAATAATTCCCCCTGAGTTAGGTTACGAAACCTATAGAAAGGACAGAGGGTCGAGAGGTGGAGGAGTACTTATTTTAGTAAGTAAAACATTTGTAGCTCATAGAGTCGTTCAGTTTGAAACTGCGAAATTCTATGGATTAAACTTGAAATTATAGGTTCCAAACCACTTCACATCGCAGCCTATTACAAACCGAAGGAATCAGATATTTCAAGTCAAGCTGAATTTAAGAGATCACTTGTAATGGTAAGTCAGGTTAAAGGTCACGTGTGGATACTGCGAGACTTCAATTTCCCCAAATTCACCTGGGAAGAAAATATCCCAAGCATCAAACCCGATTGTAAATACGTCAACATATATGAAGAATGTACAGACTTGCTGGATGAGCACAACATGACACAGATGGTTACGGAACCAACTAGAGGTGAGAATGTATTAGATTTATTTCTCACGAACAACCCCACCCTAGTAAACAAAGTGAGTATCCTCCCTGGCATTGCAGACCATGACATTGTCTACTCAGAGGTGAACATCAGGCCCCATGTAAACAAACAAAAACCTAGAATTATGTCCATGTACAAAAGAGCGGATTGGGAAGGCTTTGAACAGCACATGGCTGATTTCAAAGACGAGTTCATGGTAAGTTATGAATAAAACTCTGTAAATAAGCTATGGGTTGAATTTAAGCTGGCCATTCAAACAGGTATTTCAACTTATGTACCCCAAAAGACCATCAACAGTAAACCCTCCCTCCCCTGGATGACTCAGGATATAAAAAGAGCCATACGAAAGCAGAATAGCTTATTCCAGAAATATAAAAGGTACAGAACACCAAAGGATAGACAAGCTTTCTTGGATGTTAAACATGCAGTGAAGTGTAAACTGAAAGATGCCCATGATGCCTACAATGACTATATTCTTGGACTTTCATATAGCGAGGATCCAGAAAATAGTAAGTCATCCTTTACTTCCAAGAAATTGTTTTCCTTACTAAAGAATTCCAAACAAGACTCCACAGGAATATCCCCTCTTTTGAAAGATGGTAAACTGTGCACAGACAACACAGGAAAGTCAAACATCTTGAACCAATAGTTCAACTCTGTGTTTACCCCAAAAAGCCCCCTTCGACTCCAACAGTTGTCTGGGATGGCCGTACAAAACTATACTGACCAAGGTAAGCTACCAGCCACTTCTGTTCCAGAGCAAGACAGGAATCGGCATCCAATAATGCCAAAAATCATTATATCTGTGAATGGAATTGTAAAGCTGCTGAAAGACTTGAACCCCCAAAAAGCAGCCGGTCCAGATAATATAAAGCTCCTGGTGCTACAGCAGCTCCGTGACAAGATAGCCCCCATTATTCAGGTAATTTTTCAAAAATCTATTGACTCCGGAAGAGTCCCAAAAGACTGGAACAGTGCAAATGTGTGTCCCCTTTTTAAAAAAGGTGAGAAATGCGATGCTGCTAACTATCGGCCTATTTCTTTAACCTGCATTTTATGCAAATTCTAGAGCATATCATTGCCTCGAACGTTGTGACACACCTGGAAAAACACAACATACTGTATGACTTGCAGCATGGGTTCCGCTCTATATGGTCATGCGAGACACAACTGATTATGCTGGTTGAGGATCTGCTACGAAACGCAGTAGATGGGCACCAAACAGACCTTATTTTGCTTGACTTTAGCAAGGCTTTTGATAAGGTAAATCACGAAAAACTTTTGCTCAAACTCCACCAATATGGAATCAGAAGCGATACCTTGCCATGGATCAACGCTTTTTTATCAAACAGATTGCAGCAGGTAAAAATTGAAAATGAAGAATCAGACCCGGTACCAGTTACTTCAGGTGTACCCCAAGGCTCAGCACTAGGTCCGATCCTATTCTTGATCTACATAAATGATCTACCTGACAACATAAAGTCCAAAGTAAGACTAATCGCAGATGACACTGCAGTGTATCTGGCTGTTTCCAGTTTACAAGATGCTCAACTTTTGCAGCAAGACCTCAACAAACTCTCTCTTTGGGAAGATGAATGGGATATGGAGTTTAATACAGTTAAGTGTATTCTTATTCAAATTACACGGTCAAAAACTCCTATCCAATCAAAATACATACTACATGGTCAATTACTGGAAACAGTCAGCAGTGCCAAATACCTTGGTGTCATTATCAGCAGCGATCTTACCTGGAACAACCATATTCAGAAGGCAAGTACATCTGGTAAAACTCTGGGATTCATAAAGCGAAACATCAGAAGCAAAAACCCAGGTATAAGAGCAACCGCATACAAAGCACTAGTCCGTCCAGTGATAGAGTACTCCTTCCCAGTGTGGAGCCCGTATACGAAACACAATATAGACAAGTTGGAGATGGTACAAAGAAGAGCCGCGAGGTGGGTACACAATGATTACTCCTATCAATCCAGTGTCACAACTATGCTTAACAACCTGAAATGGCACTCACTCGAGGACAGACGTTCCGACGCCCGACTTTGCCTATTTTTCAAAATCATCCATGGGCTAGTTGCCATCCAAATGCCGTCATATGTCCAGCATCCCATGAGACTAACTAGACTGTCACATCCATTAGCTTTT